>JAWWEE010000034.1:11895736-11982052 GCA_035221455.1 Xenops minutus | reverse complement strand
GGTGGGCGGCGGGGCCCGCCGGGCTCGCCAGCCGGGGCTGCGGGGGCGCCGCGGGGCTTGGGCCGCCCCTCCCCGCCCGGCCCGCGCCTTTGTGCGCTCCCTGCGCCGCCGGCTGTGGCTGGGGTCGGGCACGGGGAAAGGCGAGGGGAGGGGGGGTGATTTATGGTGCCGGAGCGGCTCCGAGAGCCGCCGTGGGACGCGGCCCTGCCGCCCTTCCCCGCGGCGCTGCCGGGGGGGCGTTCGGAGCGCTGAAGGTCTGGAAACAAAAAAGTCGCGCATGGGACACGATTACGCAGCCGATTCTGGCCCAACCCGGAAGTTTATGTGGGGAACACGTGTTGGTGGGGAGGTGGCGGGGCCGCGGCCGCAGACCCTCCGGCCCTGCCGCAGCCTCCCCCGCGCCTTCCCCGCCCGCCAGAGCCCCCCGGGGCCCCGCAGCTCCCGGCGAGCTGAACCGCAGCCACAGAGGCGGCCTCAAAGTCCAGGGACTCAAACACAGGTTGCTAGGGTGAGTAATTGTTTAACGTAGAAATGCCCCTACAGTCTGGAGAGGAAGAGGCCTCGTGGGTTTTCCTTCTTTGTGGGCTTTCCTTCCTCGTGGGTTTTCCTTTTATTTTTTAAGGTTGTTTCTTTATTATTTTTGGCTGACCAGGTTGCACACTGAGTTTGAGAGTGTAAATTAGAACTCTTGTACTTCCTTCCAGGTACTCATAGCCTGGTTTTAGATGTTTGATACCTCTTAAAGGCAAGACTAATTTTTTTAAGTGCTTAAAAAAAATCACCTTGAATTGATCTGTTAACTCAAGAGCAAGTAAATAAGATTATTAGTGGAACCAAACAACACAATCTAAAGTTAAGAGCTAACTCAGTGATAACCTGTTTGGCTTTATACTACCAAGGTTGTGTCGGGATTAAAATTATTTAAGTACCTGAATGTTTTGCAAGCTGCCATTCCCCAAAATTGAAAAACTAGAGTTGGTGATGTAAAGCAAAGAATTATGTCAGAAATTGTGTAACAGCATGACATGTGGATTGCTTTTCTATATCTGCCTTACAACCATGAGATGTTCCATTTGTATGCAATCTTAATCTTTAGAAATAAAATGTGGGCAGTTTGTCTTGTCCAGGCAATTTCTTTGGTTTCAAAACTGGCTGAGTGTGCTCTAAAAGCCATTGGAGCAGGTCAGGGATGTAGGGAATGCATTTCTGGTGCTTTGAGATACACCTGGAACTGGCTCCTAGGCCAAAACTGAGGAGGGCTTCTGGTGCTCTCATGCTGTTCTTATCACCTTGGAGTTTCACTTCTTAAAAACTTTCACTGCTGGCTAAGTTATCACCTGCAGCCATTTAGTCTAAAAGCTGATTTCATGCCAAATCCTTGCACTGTAAAGTCTCTTAATGTTGTAAGAACTTCAGAATTTCACTTTTTTGGACAGTATATCCTCAGTGCTCAGTGGTCACTAAAGAGCTTTGAGGCAGAGTTGAATCCCAGAGCACCCTGAATTCATGTCCTTGCAAGCTTTGACTTCAGAGAGGTAACCAACACTGGAAAAATGGGCAGGATTTTTTCCAGGGTGGGAGTTAACTTCTGATTTTTGTGAAAACAACCTTGCACATGTAAATGAAGTGTTAACTGCTGGTCTTGAGGTTAAGGCAGGGAAAGATGAGTTCAGTAATTAGTGTTTTATTCTTTGATTGGATGGTGACTTGGAAAGGATCAGAAGGGGTTGGGTTGGCTGGATTTTTCCTTTTGTTGCCCACGTTGCCTTCTGGAGCCAAAAGCTGCCAGATGAGCAGAAAACCCATGAGGATATCCCGGGAATCCTGTTGTTTGGGGTGGGGGTTACACCTCTGATGTGAGAGGCTGCACCTGGAGATGTGAATTTTTCAGGTTGTTAATAACTCTCAGTTTAGACAGACAGAGAATTTGGAGAGTGTATCTGTCTTGGCTCTACAACTTCACTATCTGTCTGATATTTTAAATGGCTCCAGTGTAGTCCAGATGACACCTATTCCTCAAAAAGCCAGTGGGATAAACCCTTGCACTAAAAGACCAGGAGTTGCCAACTCCACCGGCCTCCCAGGCCAAGCACCAACCCCCAGGTTTGCAGCTGGAAACACCCCAGAGCCCGGGTGTCCAGAGGGGTTGGGAATAGCTGTGCCTGGTTGATTGTGATGTTTGATTGGACGAACCTGTGATACTATAACTGATTATGGTTTTTAAATAAGCACTTCAGGCATACAGTGTTACAATGTGTAACTCACAGACCTGAAAGTCAAAAGCCTTTTCATTGTCTGGGATTCTACCATTACCTTTCTCAGGGCAAACAGAGCAGGTTGCTCAACATGTGTTTTAGAATATTCTTTTCTTGGTTGTGTGGGGTTTTTTGTTTGTTTTGTTATTTTTTTGTTTTGCTTCTTTGTACCAAAGCTAAAATGGAAGGAAGGAGAGAGGCAGGTTGGCATGGATACATGACATAGTATTAAATGTGGCATTCTGGTTTTGTGTCTTTAAATCAGAAATTATTTACATAACATGCAGTGGTAGCAAAACTGTCTTTGTATCAAAGTTTTAGGCTGTATTCTTCAGCAGGAGAGCACCTTAAGGAAATGCTTGGTGTGTTTTGGTAGCCCTTCTTGAAATGGCAGCATTTCATATTTTTTATAAATACAAAGAAAATAACTGAGAAGCTACTGCGGTTGAAATTTTATACAATATGTATTTTTGAGTTTTATTCAATAGGTTGATTCTTGCTCAGTGACATTGGACAACCTCACTAAACATAGCCAATCTTATCTGCAAGATTCTGCACGCTCAAAACAGTTCTTCGAGCGGTGAAATGCTGAGGGAACAGCTTGTAATATTCACAACTTTTTAATAAGTATTTTCTTCTGGAGATTTTGAAGATGTGGCAAACAGGTCCTTATATAGTATTGCCAAGGCTGAGCTGCAGAGCTTGATAAAGTCACTTTTCACTTAACTGAGGAGCCTCCTACCTTGCAAGATTATGGAGCTGTTTCAGTCTGATAATGTTTTAGGTTTAACCAGCATGTGTTACAGAAAATAAACTCAGCTACCACAATGCAGCTTCTCCTGTATTTTTCTCCTTATTTAATTTCCTTGCTAAATTAAAACAGGGAGGGTGGGCAGCAGTGGGGCTTGGAAGTTGCACAAAGCCTAAAATTGGTGCTAAGTATTCAGCGACTTTTAATGTAAAAATTCTGGAAGTTCAGAATTCCTTTTGTTCCAGACAATGCAGCTTTGTTCCTAGTGTACAGAAACAAAATAAGTGAAACTAGTCAAACTTTCATTGTCCAAACTGACAGACAAACAATTGCTGTTGTTTTACTGAACTTTTTGCTGGATTGTGAACAAGCATAAATTTTGAAGACTCAAAATCTGGGTTATCATGAGAGAGATGAGTTGTGGGGTTTCTTAGTGAAAACAGCCCTGCTGAAAAGGATTCTGAACTGGATCTGCTTATCCTGGAATTGCAGGAATTGCTTTGCTAGTCTCCCTCATCAGTCATCTAGGGAAAACTTGGAAGTAAGCAATGAAAGTATTACTTCTGAACTCTGTGAAACTGTCTTAAGATATCTGAGCCATTGTGTTTTTAAAGGTTAGAAATGCAGAGTTCAGTGTCAGCTTGGATATGTTAAACTTGACTTAAAACAGGCTTGATGGGTGGTGACACCATTTTAGGATGGCTGGGTAAGATGTGTTTATGTGGTGGTGGTGTGAGGGTTTTTTTCTAGCCTTGGTTTTGTTTTGAGTCTCAACTTCATAGAAAGGCCTTTCCTTTGTATATTGTGAGAGTAGACTAGAAGTCTTCTGGAGTAATTTTTTTTTCTCCTAGTTCTCTTTCAAGTAAACAACCCCAAGCTTCTGACTTTCTGTGCCTCTATTCAGCACAGCCACTTATCTGTCAACCAAGTTTTAGTCATGGCTTTAGAAATGGTGTGATAGAAACTACGTAGAGGCTAAAGAATGACACAAGTGACACTTTTTTCTGTTGGACACAAGAGATTTTAGTTTATTTGTCCTTTGAGCAGTATGTAGAAGGGTCCTCCTGCTTCTTTCCCAAGGGACACTATGATTGTAAAGCGTTTTGGAGCTGCTGGTTTGTTGGGGTGACCTGTTAATTCCCTTTCTGTAGAGAAATTCACCTTCAGTGGCTGCTCTGAACACCAAAAGTACTGATAAGCAAAATCTTGCTCTGCACACTTGAGCCTTCCTCCCCTCCCCTGTTTCTAGTGAGTGAACAATCCTGTGTCTAAACTTGTGATGGTCACTGGTGGGGTTTTAGTCTGATGAAAATGAGGGAGGATTGACCCACCCAATTAATATATATAATCCCCTTTTTTGAGATGGGAAGCTCAGTCGTCCTGAAAGGCAAAGCTGAATGTGAGTTCTTTAGTCATTCTTCTTGACCAGTTCAGGGTTCTAGGAAACAGGCTAGTGAGTGTGCTGCCATGTCATTAAATCTGCTAGATGTCTTAATATTTCTTAATATCTTCTGTGCCTGAGAGCAACAAACCAGGCTGTTCTGCCGATTTACTTGATCACTTGAAATACCTCCAGAAAAGAAAAGTCTAGTTGTCCCAGTACCCTGTAACTGCTCCTTCACTTGTGGTGCCACCATCTTGGTATTATTCCACTGAAAGGAGGTTTCTCCCTGCTATTGGACAGACTAAAACTGGGAAGAATAAGAATTAAGTGCCTGAGGCTTAACTTATTACAAGAATTACCTGTTCTGCCAAATGTGTTGAGGAATATGTGTGACCAGCCAGCTGGATGTGCTGAGCTGTGCCTGTGCAAGGGAGAAGCAAGGGAGTGCTGGTTTGGAGGCTTGTGAAGGGTTATCTAAAATGCCAACAACTATTTTTGTCTTCTTACCTGCTTTGGAGAAGGTGTTTGGCCTCCTTGTGGGTTGATGTTTTCTTACCAGTGGGTGTTACAGGGTGTGGAGAGTAAGTGAAGATCTACTCGCGGTGTATCTTTGACTGTAAAAGGAACAGTTCAAGTTCTGTGGAATCATTCAATTTTTGTCTTAGTACTTGGGCAGGGTTTAGTTCTTAAGCTAGTGAAACACGTTATCTTGCCTCTTCATCTTTAAACATGGAGTATTTTGCTTTTTAATAAGTTTTTACGCTGTCTGGAATAGCTTTTTGAAATTAATTTTGCTTGTCCTACACATAAAGGAGTCTGTGACCTGATGTTAGTGTCCTATTTAATATGTAGTTACACACTGTAATAGTGGCACGTTTGCTCTTTCCCCTAGCCAAACAAAATTCCTCCTGTGAATGAATGTAACCTAATGTAGCAGCAAGCAAGAAATAGATTTCCTTAAGCTCTTTATCACTAACTTGTTACACGATAAAGTAAATGAGTTTTAATTGTGCTTCCCTCCTGCCCTTGCTTCCCTGACAAAGATGGATCATTAGCATAACACAGTCTCACCATTTCTGCTGGTGGTGTTGCTTGTAGTGCTTGAAAATGTAGTGTAACAGACCAGACAAGGTGTCTTCTTAGATTTATGGCCACGATAGCATTTTAGTAAACTATTTCATTCTTCCTGCTTTTAAATGTGGTGTGTATATTGAAAACATTTTTAAAGCAAAATACAGGAAAAACCTACAAGTAAATGGAAGAACCAGAGCAAATCTAAAAGTGAAACTGTGTACAAGAGACTGTACTGTGTATGCCCCTAAATCCAGGCAAGGGAGCTGTGTGTGCCAAAAAACCCCCATCAAAATTGAATGTAACTTGTATTTACTGTTCCATTTCTTCTCTTCTCAGAGATGGTGGAGCCAGGACAAGATCTGTTGCTTGCTGCTTTGAGTGAGAGTGGAATCAGTCCAAATGATCTCTTTGATATTGACTCTCCGGACGTGGTTCTTGCAAATCCAGCACCAACTCCAGCTGTTCAGCAGGTTAAAACAAGAACAGGGGTTTGCTGGGGAACATGAGAGCTTGGGAGGGTGGTGTTCATAGCAAATGGTTGAAGAATGTGGGGTTTTCTTGAATTTCCTGCTTCATGGTACTGAGATTATACAATTACTTGGTAATTCATTTTAAACTTTTATACAAAAAAGCATACTGAAACACACTTTAAGTCAGTACAAACATAAAAAAGCTTAACTTCTGGACATGACATGGGGGGTGCTGTCATGTGTGTGAACTCTCCTGCCACTGGAGTCTGGCTGCTCTACTATAAAATGCACAAAAATTGTAACACAATACTGTGTTTAAGGTCTGTGATAGCCTTCAATCTATCAGATTGCAACAGTTTCAGGCTGGGAACAGAAGCCTTAAGGTTTTGTTTGTGCTAACTTGTTTCCTGATGCTGTTCCTCATGCAGTCAGTGCCGCTTAGTGCGTTAGAACTGGGCTTGGAGCCTGAGGCTGCAGCTGCCGTGAAACAAGAACCAGAGACTGTATCTACTCCAGCCTTATTAAATGTTCGGGTAAGAACTGGAGCTCAGGGTTTCTCTGTCTGGGGGTTGGGTCACCTGGGCTGGGCACCAGGTGCCCATGTAGCTTCTTTATCACTCCCCCTCCTTGAGTAGACAAAGGCTGAGAACCTGAGGCAAAAGGCTCCTGGGTTGAGATGAGGATGGAGATCAGCAATTTGTCATGACAAAGCAGCCTCAGCTTGGGGACATGAATTTATTGCCAGCTAACAATGGAGTAGGGTAATGAGAAATAGGAACAAATCTAAAAATACCTTCCCCCCACTCCTCCCTTTGTCCTGGGCTCAACTTCACTCCTGACATCATCATATGTTGTCTTTGCCATTCCTCCTTCCTCATGCTTCTCTCCTGCTCCTGCAGCTCTTTCACAAACTTTTCCAGTCCTTTCCACGTCTTGCAGTTCTTCATGAGCTGCTCCAGCTGTGTCTGCTGTATGGCTGCAAATCCTGCCAGAAAGCCTGTTCTGGCATGGCCTCCTCTCCATGGGGTCACAGTGCCCTTTGGGCACATCCACCTGCCCTGGTGAGGGGTCCTTCATGGGCTGCAGGTGGGTCTGTGCTCCACTGATGCCTCCACTGCTCCAGCACCTGGAGCACCTTCTCCCCCTCCTTCAGTCACCTTGGTGTCTACAGGATTTTCTCACATATTCTCACTCCTCTCTCCCACTTGCTGATTGTGCAACAGTTTTTGCCTCTTGTTCAGTACATTCGCAGTGGCAGCACCAGTGTCACTCACTGACTGAGCCTTGGCCAGTGGTGGGTCTGTCTCACAGTGGGCTGGCTCCTTCAGATATGGAGGAAGCTTCTGGCAGCTTCTCTCAGAAGCCACCCATGCCATGTCAACCCAATGCAGTGTATTGGTAAAATGTAACAAAAGATGTGGGACTGTAAAATGCCACTTGGCTGTGGTCTGGGTTCTCCTTGTACTGAGGCTGCAAAAGCTCTGTGTGCCTGTGGGTTGTGACTCCTGGGATAAGGAGGACAAGGCAATATGCACACAAACATACTGAGATGTCATGTGTGTGTTCATTTTCCCTGCATGTAAATCCCCAAGAGAGGAAAGTTGTGTGAACTTGACTCCTGTGCCTCCTTTCCTAGCTGAGCATCTGAAATGAGACTGTGAAGTGAGCCCTGCAGGGAGGTGGATGCAGTACAGTGGGTCTGAAAGGCTGCACGTACACCTGAAGTGATCCAAGCAGTTTTCTCTGGCAATTGCACACACAGTTTATGTATTGGGAATTCTCTTTAGCTCAGCGTTCCTGTACCTGTAGTAGTCATGTCTTGTACCTGGGTGATGAAGCCTTCATGCTATTTTTTTATTTCCTTTTCCTTACCTGAAAATAAAATTTAAAAATAACCTTCCTAAATATGTGCAGCAATATATTGAAAGCCACTTCTTGCTCAGACTGTTACAGCACAAGATCATTACTCTGGCATCTTCAGCATGTTATTTGAAGACATTTCTCATTGCAAGTGTCTTCTAAAAACTGATGTCTTCTGTTGATGAAAGGCTAATAGTCTGCTTTTTTTTTTATTTTTATTACTGTTTTCTGAAAATTCCCCTGGTTCTTTTTTGCCAGCAACCACCATCCACCACAACCTTTGTGCTGAATCAAATAAATCAGCTTCCAACTTTGGGGACTACAATAGTGATGACAAAAACGACGCCTGTCACGACCACCAGGCAGACCATCACTGTAGCCAAGATCATCCAGACCAGCACAACCACCCGGCCCTCGGTGGCAGCACCAGCAGTAAGAAATGCCTTGACCACTGCACCTTCCAAGGACCAGATTCAGCTGAAAGATCTGCTCAAGAATAATAGTCTTAATGAACTCATGAAGTTGAAGCCACCTCCTAATATTGCCCAACCAGTAGCAACAGCAGCAAGTGAGTTTTCTTTTTTTTGTGATTATGGTATTTTAGATAAATAGTGAAATACTGACCTTTGCACATGTTGTATTTTCATTGATCAGTAGAATATCACAGTAAAAAGACGTGGTTAAGAAAATGTGATGAATTTCATTCTGACTTTAATAGTGTTAGAATTTGGGGTGAAGTAGTATAAAATCACTGACTTTTTTAAGAGTTAAGCTCTTGATTTACTTCATGAAATGAGGAAAATGACATTTTAGATTGCAGCTAGAAAACTGGTAAAATTAGTTTGTGAACACTATTGAAGTTAGTTAACTGTCTTTACTGGAGTGTGCTTCAGTTCCTGTTCTGCTCTGTACTTGCTGTGGAACTGTAACAAACTATTACCTTTTTTTGGCCACTTCCAAACTGGATTTGTGCACATGCTGGTGCTCCTGTGATAAGGTGTTTGTTTCGCTGGAGACATCAGATCTATTGTTTAAAAACAAGTCCTAAAAACTTTGTTTATTTCTGTGATCTTTCTGAAATGTTACGTTAACTTAAACACCCCAAATATTTTGTTACCACACTCAAATTCTTTGTTTTATAATTCCTTTCATAGTATTTCCTTGTTTGTTATTTCTGATGTGTGGTCAGCTTAATAGAAGGGGAAAGCTGCATGTGGGTGAAATTCTGATTTATTCCTTTCAAGTTATTCTGGTTTTAACATGAGGTTAAGATCAGACTAATTCAATTAGCAAACACCTCTATTGCTGCTTTTTTTTCTGCGAGGTACCCAGGCTTTTTCTGGATTACTCTATTTCCATTGTCTCTGCAATGAGCTTTGCTGATTTTATAGGTGTGGTTGCCATAACCTATTTTCCGTATGCAGAGCAAGTGCGCAGTAAATGAGCTGCCTGGGAGCACTGAAACAAAAAGCAGAATGTGCCTCCTCATCTCATTGCTTTCTCTTAGGGAGTGGTTGACAAAACTTGAAGCTGAGACACCACCTGAAGTTGGGGTGAGGGGTAGAGGAGGGAGAAAGAGGAAAAGGTTTTATAGGACTGGTTTCTCCCCTTTGTGCAAAGGGAAAACTCACAGAAGCACAAAATGGGTGACATCAATGCACAAAAACTGTTACAGTGGCACAGCTGCAGGAACGAGTTGAATCTGTAGCTTCTGTATGAGATGAAAAGGAGACATGCAACTTCCAGAACAGCATTTTTAGTCTTGTTTGTGTGTTCTTGTGTTTCTGGGTCTTTTTGTGTTTATAAAAATAGTTGACAAATGCTTGTAGCAAATTCAAAGGCAGAGAAGGTCTTGAAAGGAAATAATATAATTCAGGCAGCAGGAGTTCCAGATTGGAAAATATTAAAAAGTTAAGTGTCTTTGAAGAAAGTTTTTATTTGTGCAAGTATCTTAATTGGTTTTGGGGGCAATTATGCTAAATTTATTACACAATGGAAGCTTGACAGCTGGTTTCAATGTTGTACATACATCCCTGTGTAAATCACTTTTGTTCTCTACTGGGCCCCATTGCCAGTTGCTTCCAAATGTGACTGAGGACAGGAAAGTTATTAAATGGTCCTCTTAAAGGATCTTGTTATAAACTCTGAACAATTGAGTCCAAAGTGTTGACTTTTTGTTTTGCAGAACTAATTGTAGTTTCTCCTAAGGTGGTAAATGCCACCAGAGCAGGTAAGTTGATTTCTCTTGACACACTGGGCTTTCTGGTTTGTTGTTAAACTTCAAAGGCTCACGAGGTGGAGTGGCTGTAAATCCTGTATAAGTTTGGTGAAGGTGGAAAATAATTTTTGTTAAATATTGAAACTAATGCACAGTTGTCATACACAGTGGCATTGCATGGGAAGTTCCTTCAGTCAAAGGAGTAACAGGATTTAACTCCTTGCTTGGACTTGTTAATTTGGACCAAAGTATTGAATGTGTTCTTGAAGCATCAGTGTACTACTTGATATTTTAAACTTCCAGCCCATTAATAGAGCAGCATGTTAATGTGAGTTGCTGTTTGGAGGGAATTCCTGTAAACCACAGCTTTTCTTTTGCAGCTGACCTAAGCAATGGTGCAGTGAAGAAAGAGGCTTCCACAAAAGAGGTAGCAAGAATATGGATAAATGACATTAAAATGAGAAGTTTCTCCCCTACTGTGGTAAGTGGTGGTACAACTGATTTGCCAGATGAGTGTGTTCCTGGCCACGAGCACCTGTGGCCAGTTTCAGGGGTTACTCATAAGTGCCTTGTGTGGTGGGATTGCCAAGTGCAAATGTTTGCTCAAAAGCTCAGTTTCTCCACTACAGACTTGGCTGGATGACTAAAACTAACAGTTGTGAGGAGCAGGCTACTGAGTAAATGACAATGTCAAGAAATTACTGCTCTTAACAGAACCTCATTGCATGTGCAAAAAGGTGGTGCTGATTAAAAGAGGTCTGGGGAAAGACATTTTCTTTTAAAACAACTGTTTTCCAAGGAGGAAGGCTAGAGGAGTTCCTCTGGCATGGTTGTCCTTCTGGGTGGTTGGATTGAAAAAGTAAATTGAGTGTCATTCAATTTTCTAAATGTAATAAAATTACATTCTGACTCTGTAATTGAGTTTTGGCATCTTCACTGATAGCTGGACTCAGGCTGAATTTGGGAGGAACCGTGCTCCTCACTGACTGGCACACAGAAGGATTTTTGAGATCACTTTTATACTAAACATTAATAATTGTGGAAGATGTTTGATTTGTCATCTAGCAAGTACTTTACAAATATTCATATATGTACATTGATCAAGGTCACAGTAAAAATGGGTGACTGTCAGCTTTCAGGGAACACTGGATAGAAGTGTCACTATTGGAACTCCTCAGAGTTGTGAAATTACATCATGAATGTGAAACTGCAGGAGGTTTCAGGGGAGTAGTTGAAGGTTGAGGCTGTTGTGTTTTCAAGGCAGTTTTCTTTAAGTCACAGTTGGTTTTAATATTCTGTAAGAAGAGTTTCTTTTTTTATTCTGCTTGTGCAAGTCTGGAGTAGTTGATCTCCTTGCAAAGGAGAAGAAGTTCCCTGACTTTGTGTCTTTGAAGGGTTGTTCAGAGTGTAAGGAATCTGCATTTCTGGCTGTAGTTCTCCCAGCTATTCCCTAGTTTGGCCAGTCCATATGTTAAAACATTCAAGTGCAACTTTGTCCTCATTTCCTTGCTCCTGGTAATTTCCAGGACACGGAATATTAACAATGTGCTGTTTGACTAACACAAGTATTTCTCTGTTGTAGAAAGTGCCAGCAGTGAAGGAGGAGGAGGAACCTGAGGAAGAAGATGAGGAAGAAATGGGCCATGCAGAGACTTACGCTGAGTATATGCCAATAAAATGTACGACCTCATGTTTTGTTACATCCAAAGGCTGAAATGCTTTCAGAACTAAATTGTTTTGTAATTACTAACCCCAGAAAACAGAGAAGTTACTGTCTGAGTCAAGTTAAAACAGACCTAAATATGTTGTGGGTTTTCCTGGGAAGTTTATCTTCTGTAGTGTTTTGTTTTGGAAGGTAGGTGGATTTTTTGGATAGAAGAGAAATTCTTTAGTGTGTCTTTGAGCAGTACTCAAAGTTTCACAGCTGTGATTGATGAACCAAGATGAGGCTTTTTTTTTTTGACCTGTGTTAAGATGCCTTGTGGCTCAGGAGAGGAAATTGGTTGAAGAGATTAAGTGCTCACTTCAGAATCTAGTTTGAGTCCTTTGGTGTGAGCACATTCTTCCTGCATTATTCCTGCCTGACTACTTAGAACTGGTTCTTGGCTGGGTTTTTTTGAGTGAATCTTTTATTGCTGTTAATTGCCATCTTCTCTTTTTTCTCCTTTCTGTTTTTTATTATCCTCATTGACAGAAAGCTGTTATCTTGTTTCCTAAGTGCTTTGGTGACCTGCTGTATAAGCAAAGCAAAAAATTTTGCATGGAGTTTGTAGCTAAACAGTTAATTTTTATTGTCAGTGATGAGATCTGTCAGCAATTAAACCATGTCTGTTCTAAATCTTTTCTTCTCTCATTCTGCTTCAAAATGGCACTGTATAAATAGAAGAATGTTGCTTTTGTGATTCTGGCATCCTGAGGCTGCTTCTGGCCTTTTGGGAAGACAAGGTTCAGACTGGTTTTTCTCAAACATGTCAAGTTAATTTTTTATTAAGTGGATTTTATCTAATTGCATAAAAACTGGGGGAAGGTGGTGAGAAGAAAAAGTAAGATTGCAGTTATAAATTCAGATTAATGTGTTCCTTTATATGTGATGCAGTTTAACACTTGACAGACGGTTGCAGTGAAACGTTGTTGAGTTCAGCCTTTGCAATCACAATTGTAATTTGTCTTGGTAAATAGAATAACTTGTGCTGCAGCAACAGAACTCTGGATTATGTTTTCATCTTCTCCCTTCCTTTTCACCCAGTGAAAATTGGTCTACGTCATCCTGACCCAGTAGTGGAAACCAGCTCGTTATCCAGCGTGACTCCTCCTGATGTGTGGTACCAGACATCAATATCAGAAGAAACAATTGATAGTGGCTGGTTGTCAGCTTTGCAACTTGAAGCAATCACTTATGCAGCCCAGGTATGCCAGACAGCAGTGCAGCTTAGAAGCTAACAGAGAATTTAAGAAGAAAAACTACTGGCTGACAAGTACAGCTATGTCAGTTTTACAAGGAGATAAAATAATAAGAGCTTAAAGGTTTCAGTTGCATTAGAAGGTGGCAGGTGAGCTTCATTTCAGATAAATGGGAGGTAGTACTCTAGGAAAGCTTTTTCTAAACCACTTCCATGATGCTGATCTCCAACTGTCTTAAAACTCAGGAAGAACACACAAGTCATTTTTATTTCTCTGCAATAATGGCTGCAGCAGCAGCAGGCTGGGAAAGCCAGCCCTGTTTGACATCATTGGGAAGGTATGGAGGACAAAACTGGGTGTTATTTTGCAGCTGAATTAAACTTCAGTGGGCCCACCCCAAGTCCAAGTGTGTGTACAGCACTCTGCTCAGAAGGAAGGCAGTGAAGTCAAACTAAAATTGTCACAGAAGGGAAGAAGTTGCCTCTTGAAAAAGAGACTAATGTGGGCACATGGGGCTGGAGAGGAGAAAAACGAATGGGAATGAAATCAGGGTTTACACAATGAAGAAGTCAGTGGTATCCCACAAAACCAAGGATTAAGCAGAACTTGGTGAAAGGAGATGGGAACAACACTGCTTTCCACAGGCTGTGGAGGTCTGGGTCTTGCTGCTGTAAAAGGCTCTGGAAGTGCTTATTGATGGGTTAGGAAAAGGCACTGCAAGAATTACACAATCTGTAGGTGCTGAGGGAAGAAAGGGGAGAATGGATCACCCAAAGTAGTTAAGCTGTTGTGCTCTCCCTGAATAAAACCCCCTTTTCCTGCTGCCAGGAGTTTGCTTGGACCACTGGTCTCCTCCAATAGGATGTTTCTTATGTTTGCTCCTTTGTGACAATCCCCAGTGATGTGTTCTGGAGAATGGGTACAAGTTTTTTGTTCTTTCTCCTACAGCAACATGAAACATTCCTGCCCAATGGAGACAGAGCTGGATTCTTGATAGGTGATGGTGCTGGTGTAGGAAAAGGAAGGACCATAGCTGGAATAATCTATGAAAATTACTTGTTAGGCAGAAAAAGAGCAGTCTGGTAAGTGTGTCAGGATTTGTTAGAGCAGACACTCTAGTGGCTGTGTGACTTCCATTCAGGGTCATCTGTCTTCTGACAAAAGTTCTAGTAACTGCTTTTTGAGCTTCTGCTGTAACTGACAGAACGTGCTTTGTTTTCTGTCCTCAGGTTTAGCGTGTCAAACGATCTGAAATACGATGCTGAGAGAGATTTGAGAGATATTGGAGCAAAAAACATATTGGTTCATTCATTAAACAAGGTGTGGAAACTTTTTACTATGTACAGTTGAGGCAAAGCCTTAGGTACGATTGTGTGACGAGTTGTGCATGTTGACTGTTTTAAGAGCCAGAATGTACTAATTTCAATAAATGTACTGTCTGGGGCTTGTTTGACAGACCTTAATCTTACAATGCACCACACAGAGCTTTAAGTTAATCATGTAAATAGGCCCCTTGTAGGATTAAGTTTTAGTATGTGCTTTTTTTAAAAAAAAAAAAAATTACTCTTCAAGCCACTACTGACACTACTAGTAGAGTATTTTCTAAAGTTGAAATATTCTTTAAAGCTTTGTGGCATTTGAATTTTTTCCTTTCTATCTCTCAGTGCACATTTTAGCTGTAATACATTTGGTGTGTGATACTTGAATAATGGAGTTGCTCAGTGATTTATGAAAGCAGCAGTGGTGTGTGCAGTTATTTTTGGAGACTGTGCCTCTGCTCAGGATTAGCCACTTAAATTGTGAAGTGTGATTAGTGGTTGAAGTCAGCAAACCTAAAGTTAGGTTTAAGTTAGTATTTTTGCTTTGTGAGTTCTTAATTTCTAAATTTAAAGCTTTAGAAATCACAGTTTACGGTAGCAGCAGTAAATACAATTGGCTCTAAAGGGATACATTGAAACTAAAATCTCAATTGTATTTAAGTTAAGGAAAGTGTAGCCCAAGAATGTGTCTGGTAACCTTTTGAAGCCTCAGCTCTAGTCCTGCTTAGGTGGATATTTAATCAAGGCCCTGTGTAACCCCTTAGCCATGTTCCCTGTGCCAACTGTGCCCTGATGGGGGTGTGGGCACATGGGTGGTTCCCAGGGCTCACACAGCATCCCTTAACCTTCTGGGAGGTGGGGTTGGGGAGGGATCTCTCTTGATTAACTTCTGTCATTGCTTTTTCTTGCAGTTCAAGTATGGGAAGATTTCTTCCAAACACAATGGAAGTGTGAAGAAAGGTGTCATCTTTGCTACTTATTCTTCTCTGATCGGGGAAAGTCAGTCTGGTGGTAAATACAAAACCAGATTAAAGCAGCTTCTTCACTGGTGTGGGGAGGACTTCGATGGAGTTGTATCCTTCATCTGGAGTTCAGTTGATTGCAACCAAATTGCTGTTTAACTTAAGGCTTTACAGATAATCTTGTATTTGTAGGTATTGTTCTTTATTTGTGTTGGCAGTCAGTTGTGTGCATGCTCTGACATTAGACTGGGAGTTTTACAGACTTTGTGCCAAAAGTATTACCATCCTGTTGTTGCCACACAGCTCAGGTACAAGAGGGAAGCCTCTGCTTTTTCTGTAACAAACACATAAGATTCTTAAACATCATATTTTAATTTTACATTAACATGTTCTCCAGTGAATTACTAGAAATATTTCCTGTATCAACAGCACTTTCAAGAAGTGTTGACAATTGTGTTCTTAAATACTGAAGAAGTAGCTACATGTTTTCCCAAGGTTTTTAGTGAAAAATGAGTAGTGTCTTCTGGAGTTTACAATTTACCTGTTGTAATTAGCAGTTTTGCTTTCTCTTTGAGCTCCCCATTCTAAAAATGTGAAGTTTTTCCTTAATTACAGTTCAGATTGTGTTTGATGAGTGTCATAAAGCAAAGAATCTGTGTCCTGTTGGTTCATCAAAACCAACCAAGACAGGTCTGGCCGTATTGGAACTTCAGAATAAACTTCCCAAAGCCAGGGTTGTTTATGCCAGTGCCACAGGTATGTGTGTGCTGCTGGGTTTGCACTCAGTGTCTCTGTGTTTTTTTGCTGGCACTGGTACAGACTCTGTTCTTCTCCTCAGGTGCATCTGAGCCAAGAAACATGGCATATATGAACCGTCTTGGAATATGGGGTGAAGGAACTCCCTTTAGGGAATTCAGTGATTTTATTCAGGCTGTTGAAAGAAGGTAATATTTCAAAGATCTACAGCAAGAACACACATAGTTGTGGCTGACTCTGCTCTCCATTTCCTTGTCTTCACTCTCAGCCCTCTGCAAACATCTCCTGTCCCACCAAGAACTTTCTAACTCTGGCTTCTAAATCTAACAGAAGTGTAATTTCTCTTAGGTGGTGAAAAATAGGATGTTTCCTGTGTTCACAGAAAATTTTGGGGGCTTTAGAATCTTGCTGGGAAAAGAGCCCTCTTAAATGTGTGTGTTAGGAAAGGCAAAGACTTTGCTGCTCCCCATGAGAACTGGCTGTGTGTGCTGAGTGTGCTCAGTGTAGTTGCTGGCTCACTGTTTATGCATCAGCTCAGGCAGAGGAGGAAATCTTGGGCTTGTGCTTTCTGGCACAAGAACCCAGTTCAGGGGAATTCTCTGCTCCTGCAAAGTACTTCTTGTTTCAGAATGTGTCAATAAAACTAAATGTGAGAGGTCAGAAAACACCACTACTGCATTCTTTGCTGGGGAAGCATCTTAATGTAATATATTTTACCTACTTAAAAAGAATTTTGAACACTTCAGAATGCCACAGGAGGGCTTAGTAAGCATTTTGTTTACAGTCTGCATGATGCATGACTTTTCTAGACTGTGCAGGTGTAGTCTCACTTCATTACTGAGTATGGATCAAATGAGCAGTAATGAAATTACAGCCCCAAGCCTGTGAGGAGGAAAGCTGTGCAGGTGACTTCTGTGCTCTCAAGGTATTGCTGAAGGTGTGTTGCTGTTGAAGAGAACTGAAGTTACCTGCTAATTAAATAATTTTTGTACCAGCATAAACCTGAATAGCCTACTACATTTTGTATTAATTATTCTAAATCTTCAGTGGAGTCTATAAAATCACAATACAAGATTCTGCTGACATTTGGACCAACTTCATT
Organism: Xenops minutus; assembly: GCA_035221455.1. Taxonomy (NCBI): domain Eukaryota; kingdom Metazoa; phylum Chordata; class Aves; order Passeriformes; family Furnariidae; genus Xenops; species Xenops minutus. Next base: position 11,965,000 of record JAWWEE010000034.1, on the reverse strand, counting down.
ATCCAGTTAGTTTGTAAGGTGCTGTCTCCTAATGCTTCCTAGGGCATTTGGGAAAAAAATAATTGAGTTTTACCTCTTGGGAGACACTTAATACTCACGAGGCAGGGGTACAGTTTTATGCAAAGGTTAAATTTCAAGATCTTGATTGGATGTGTTTAGTAAAACAGTACTAATGATTTCAAAATCCTGTTTCTTCACACTTGCTAACATTCCATTTTCTTTCAGATCACTTGAGGTTGTGGGGTTGGGTTTTTTAATAAATCCTTGCTCTTGAAAATTCTAATACAGACTTAATGTGTTGTTTCTTTTAGAGGTGTAGGTGCCATGGAAATAGTTGCTATGGATATGAAGCTGAGAGGAATGTACATAGCAAGGCAGCTGAGCTTTTCAGGTGTAACTTTCAAAATCGACGAAGTTCTGCTTTCACAGGAATATGTTAAAATGTACAATAAGTCTGTGAAACTGGTAAGAGACCCTTGTTAACTTGTTTTCTGTATTCAGTTCTTAGAGGTTGAAGCTTGTATGCTCCTGAAATACCCTGTCGAGAGATGGGAATGGCATCTCCTTGTCTCTTTTAATGTAAAGATTTCTCCATTTAAGACTTGGCAAAAGCTGTTAATTCTTGTTCTGAGTCATAAAAGGTGCAGTTTTGGCTGCATCTTCCAGTACCTGCCAAATCCCCTGCCTTCCAGCAGCACTTCAGAGACTGGTCACTGTTGCCCAAGAGAAAGCTGTTTTCTTGGTCCTACTTTTGTGCTCCACTGCCTCCATTTAGGCAAACAAAGGCAGGGGGGGTTTCTCTTCCTGGGGTGGTGTTTAATAATTAATTATGGGCAGTGTTCTCTGCATTGTTACCTGAATGTGTTACTGTGTGTGTTTGCTTTGGAAGTAATGCAAATGTATCTGCTTTTTGTTAAGAGAGTAACTGTCTGCTGAATTTACCAACCACAGCCAGTTCCTTTCTTTTGAGCTTTGCTGTCTGATGAGTTTCATAGTGCTCTAAAGTCTTCTGCCTTTAGCTGTCAAATAATGTGTGTCTGAGCCTTGAAATGTGACATGTAAAGGCACTATCAATCTGTCCTGCAGTGGGTCAGTGCTCGGGAGAGGTTCCAGCAAGCGGCCGATCTCATCGATGCAGAGCAGCGGATGAAAAAGTCCATGTGGGGCCAGTTCTGGTCAGCACACCAGAGGTTCTTCAAGTACCTCTGCATAGCATCCAAGGTGAAGAGGGTGGTGCAGCTTGCTAGGGAAGAAATCAAGAATGGCAAAGTAAGTTGATCAAAACTACTCTGAAATATTTTCCTAACCATAAAACTAATAGGTAATTTTTTATATATAGCACTAATCTTTTCAGCCATAGTAGTAATGTCATTTTGTCCTTTATGGTCTTGAAGCTTTTTAGTGAGCAGAAATTGAGGCAAAATAAGCTCCCAGCTCAGTGTCAATGACAGTGTGGTGTTCATTTGTCCTTCAGTGCGTTGTCATCGGGCTGCAGTCGACAGGAGAGGCGAGGACATTGGAAGCTTTGGAGGAAGGTGGTGGTGAACTGAACGACTTTGTGTCTACAGCAAAGTAAGACTGAAGTTTTAGAACTGGTCTTTGCAAAACTGATGTTCATCCAGCTTTGTGTGTGTCTGATTTGTCCCTTTATGTGTCAAAGGTGCATCAATGCACAGAAAGCTGGGAATCCTTTAGTACTGATGTTCTTTACTGCAGCTGCCTGTACCTAAAATCTGACAGTATTGCTCAGCTGAGCCATTGCTTAGTTCCTAGTTCTCCTGGCATTCCAAAATGTTTTCAGTTGTGAAAAACTTGTACTGTTTCACTCAGGCTGGGAGGAGGGGGAAGGTTTGTTGGGTGTGCTGCATTTATACCAGAGCAGGTTACAAACCATGACTCCCACTCTGAGATGAGCCAGAGCCAATCCTGAGGCTGCCTTGCTGAAGGTTTCAATTTATTCAGTTAATCAGTTAAACAGAGCAATAAAAAAATGGCAGTAGCAATACCCAAACCAAATCTAACAAGTTGTAAGTAACAGTGCTGTGAAATAAATGCCTCCTGCTTTTAAGGTGACAAATGCAGTAATGAGGGTGATAATACTCAGTGCTCCTGTGCACTCACAAGGAATCACTCTTCAGAGGAGTCAAGCAAGCTTTTAAAATGTTACAGATTTGTACTTTAAATACATGCAAATTCCACTGAAGAACCCTTTTTTCTTCCACAGAGGAGTATTCCAGTCTCTTATTGAAAAGCACTTTCCAGCTCCTGACAGGAAGAAGCTGTTTAGCTTGTTGGGAATTGACTTGACTGCTCAAAGTAACAACAACTCACCCCGAGACAGCCCTTGCAAGGAGAGCAAAATAAAGAAACGAAAAGGTAATGCTGAAGTTCTTACACTAAAGCCATAGTGAAAATGGCAGTCTCAGAGATGCCTAGGGGTGAATGAACTTTGGGAAAAAAAATGGGAATATCTGTAGTCATCTAGGAAAGAGCACATATTGCAGGTCTCCTAAGACTGTTGTTAGACATTGCCATTAACAGATTTTAAAGCTGCTGCTGCAGCAATATATCCTGTACAGTTGGGTACTTCTTGCTCAGAATTGGATTGATCTGTTGTGGGCCCAAAATGCCTTGCACAGACCACTTCCTGATGCAGCCACACAAATAACTGCTTGCTTTTTGTTGAGGCTCAGTAAAGAGGCACCTAATACCATCCTCCTTCTCAAACTGATTGTCTTCCTATCCAGAAGTAGGTGAGGATAAAAAACTTGTGAGAGGGGTCTGCCTAAAACATAGATTTCTTTTTTCGTTGTTTTTTTCAGACAGTTCTGGTTTTAGAAGTTGGGTATTTTTCTAGTTTGTGTGCAGCAGTGGTAGAACAAACCTCAGAGTGTAGGCTACAAGTTTTAAAGTGACTTCTTTTTCTTTTGGGGATGGATTAGGTGAAGAGATAAGCAGAGAAGCCAAAAAAGCTCGCAAGACTGGGGGCCTGGCAGGCAGCAGCTCTGATGAGAGTGAGAGTGAATCTGATGCTTCAGACAATGAAGAGAGTGACAATGAGAGCTCCAAATTCTTGAGTTCTGGAGATGATGATGATTTCAACCCTTTCAGAGATGAATCCAGTGAAGATGATGAAGATGGTAAGACTGATTAAGTGTGATTTACAGATAAGAAGCAGAAAGTCTTTCCTAACCTTTTCAATGAGCCACAAGTGTTTGCTGAGCATGTAGCTCAGTCCCAGTGAGACTGGAATTAGCACTAGAACATAAATCCTCAATTAGATTTTACACTCTGAAGTTCAGACTTGTGTAAGTCACTTTTTGCAACCAGAATATCTTTTTTCCAAAGGGAAGGATGGCTAATCCAGTAAATGTTTGAAACTTTCCTTTAACTTTAGATCCCTGGCTGATTAGAAAAGAGCATAAAAAAAATAAAGAAAAGAAAAAGAAGAAAAGCATAGACCCAGATTCCATTCAAAGTGCCTTACTAGCCTCTGGTCTGGGATCCAAACGGCCCAGCTGCTTCACTTCCACTGTTGGTACCACCACCTCAAGTACCAACGCGTCTGGTAAGAACAAGTTTCTTTGATGTTGATTCACTTTCTTAGCAGTTGGGCAATAAAATCCTAAATCTCAAAGAGTCTCTCTTAAATTTCAGCAAACAGTAACACAAACAGCAGCTTTGTAACGAGTCAGGATGCTGTTGAAAGGGCCCAACAAATGAAAAAAGAACTGCTGGATAAACTGGAGAAGCTGGCTGAAGATCTTCCACCTAATACACTGGATGAGCTTATAGATGAACTGGGTGGCCCTGAGAACGTTGCAGAGGTAGGCTGCTGCTCACCTGCAGAAAAATACATGTTTTTAAAGAGCTTCTTTATTAGTTCTAGGCAGGAGTCTCACAGGAGGGAGAGTAGAGGTTACTTTGCTGGATGGCTCTGAATTCAAGAGAAACTTGAAGATTGTATGAGAATACAGAGAAGAGCTCTGAATGGGTGACCAGGTTATTTCAGACTGAGAGTTTCTTGTTGGGTAAATCACACCAGTTTCTCTTGGTTTACAGTAGTCTATTTCTCTAACTAGCTGTAGTCAGTTGAAGCTTTAGTTCATCCTCCAAAGCAGTGGAGATTAAGAACCTGTGTGTGTTAATAAATAGCCTGATTAATTATTCCCTCTTTCCTGTTAACTTCAGAAACATGTCTTCAAGCTGCCTGTCTGTATCAAGTAGAAACGTCACTGTGATTTAAAAGACCCTGTCAAAATCAGTGACAGTCTAAGCTGAGTTTATTTTCTTAGCACTGCTGGTAAATCCCATGTGAACTGGAGCACAATACCACAGCATTTTTACATGGATCTGCTTTGTTATGCTCTGGGTTCCCTGAGTTACCTCCAAATAAGCGTTGCACATAGCAGATAATGGCATCAGCCAAAAAACAACCCAGATCCTCTAATGTACTTTTGCTCTTGGAATAAATTGCATGAATAAACAGCAACATCACTTGGAGCTTTTGGCCATGGAGTAGTTTTGATCCTGCTCTCAAGAGCTTGTGTTCCCTTTTCCTTTGGAAGATGACAGGCCGCAAAGGCAGAGTTGTGAGCAACGATGACGGCAGCATTTCCTACGAGTCCCGGTCGGAACTCGATGTGCCCGTGGAGATCCTGAACATCACAGAGAAGCAGAGGTTCATGGATGGAGATAAGGTAATCCTTACACACAAAAATGGGGCCAGGTGCCATAGTAACACTAAGCTGGTCAAGCTGTGGTGCTGCCACTCTCCCACAGTGACCTGTAGGGGCTCAATGTACTAGTTAATACACATTTTCTGCTCACTGCTGTGTTTTGTTTTTCAAATCAGTGTGTTGCACTGTGCTCGAAAGGTCAGGCTGCAGTTTGGGTGACCTCAGAGGCCTGTCCTTGAGGTGTTCACCCACGTGCCAAACTGAAAGCTGGCACCTTTAAACTGGTCTTGTAAAACAACACAGGTTTAAAAGGCAGTTTGTGATTCATGTCTTTGATTCATTGATCTGGATTACTGTTTGTCGATCCTTCCGAGAGAAAATGAATTGGGAAGTGGGGAAAACCACTGACTTGGCCTGAAAAAAGTTACAGGGAAAAGGAGAGGTTGTTAACCTTAACAAGGATTGGGAAGTAATGCTGGGAAGAGTGATGGCTTTTGTCCTTTACATTGCACTCTGAAAGAAAATCCTGGCTGGAATAATGGTAGGATTGAAGCTGATAAAGGAAGGGAAGGGAAAAAAACCCTCCCAGTGGTTCACTTGGGCCATGCTGCCACAAGAGGGCAAATGGAGTAAATGTCACTGTGTGGAACTTATGTGCTCTGTTGTGGCACTTGAGGGCAAGGACTTGGGCTCCTGTAAATGACTGGTGCACAGTCTAAACATTTACATTCTTTGAAGGCAAATGCATTCAGGCACTTGAATGGCCAGATCCTCTTCCTTAAACAGCATTACCAACAACTTTTTGTCTCTTTGTGTTGCTATTAGAACAAGTCTGTGTCCTTCCCCTTTCCTGAAGTGCAGGCCAGTGTCAGAGAAACCTGCCCTCTGGGCTGGCAAGGCTGCAGCATATACCCCCTGTTTTCAGTTGCACAGAGAAAAGCAAAACCCCCTCCTTTCACTTAGAAAAAGTTCAGTAGCATTTCTAACTCTGATCAAAGGAACCACACCTCATTTCCCTCTCTCCTCCTTGCCATAGCAAGACCAAGTAACAGTGAAACCATTCCAGAGCCAGGTTTAGTAATGGTAGTAAAATGAGCTGCTTTTCTTAGAAACTGAAAGCTGAAGCTTGATCTTGGGTTTATTTTTCTGGATACAAGAACATTGCCATCATCTCGGAGGCTGCCAGCTCTGGGATATCGTTGCAAGCAGACCGGAGAGCCAAGAACCAGCGGCGGAGAGTTCACATGACCCTGGAGCTGCCCTGGAGTGCAGACAGGGCCATACAGCAGTTTGGTAAATGCCTCTTCTTGTATCCTGCCCTCCCCTGGCAGCCTCAGCAATGCTGACTCAATATACTGCTGGCTCAGGGGAGACCACACTGAGGAGGTGACCCCTTAAAGACCCCTCCAGTCTCCTTTACCCATGAGCAGCATCAGCTTTATCTACAGTCACAGCTAATTGTCCTGAAAGTTTTGAAAGAAACTTCACAAATGAATCTACGTTGCAGCTCTGGAGTTTTATTCCTGTATCAGGAGTTGCCACAACTCCAGAGCATCTGTGTGCTGCCTTCTGTTGGCTGTAATGCACCAGGAACTAATTATCAGCAGGATTAAGTTGTACCTTTTTTTCCTTCCTCTTCACTATTCACAGTTTAGTAGAAATTTTCCATGAAGTGGAATTGATTTAACATAGGTGTTTCTACTTAATTATCCAGGAAGAACTCACAGATCCAACCAGGTGACTGCCCCAGAGTACGTGTTCCTCATTTCGGAACTGGCAGGAGAGCAAAGATTTGCATCCATAGTTGCGAAAAGACTGGAGAGTTTGGTAAGATTGTTTCAAGGGGTCTGAGCCTTCATTTGAGAAAATACAACTTGGATTTCTTTTTCTTAAAATTCTGTTTAATGACAATGTTGTGTCTTAACAGGGAGCCCTCACCCACGGGGACAGAAGGGCCACAGAAACTCGAGACCTCAGCAGGTTCAATTTTGACAACAAGGTGAAGATTCTGTTTCTGTTGAGAAACTTGTGCTGGGGTGCTCATTCCACAAATGAGCTGTTGAGGAAGGAAGGATCTTTTCTATCTCTCATCTTTGACTGTATCACTTGCTGATGGGAGGCCTCTTTCTGAGATAGCCAGTAAATATCCTTAGCTCTGCTTGCAAAGCCACAAGGAACACAAATGTGTGTAAATCACTTTTCTGCCTTTGCAAACAATCAAAATCTTCACTAAATGGTGTGTGTGTGTCCTTTCAGTCACAACTGAAAGAGTCATTTGGCAATTCTAATTAAAAATTAAGACTGGGCTGTTTTCTGATAAAAAGTACACTACATAAAGGTAATAATTCCCTCTACAATTGCAGAGAAAAATGTTTCATTGTGAATTACACCTATTCAACTATGTGTGCTTGGGGCTGAGGCACAAACACTGCATCACACCGATAACATAACTTTCCTTTTCTTACACAGTATGGCAGAAATGCTTTGGAGATTGTTATGAAATCCATTGTGAACTTGGACTCCCCAATGGTCTCACCTCCTCCTGATTTTCCTGGAGACTTCTTCAAAGGTAAGATAATTCAGTGGCTGCAACAACTTCCTTTTGATCCTACTCCAGGAGGCAGAAAATGCAAATAATTCGAGAGCTGTAAAACATTGTTACTATTTAAACTGATCAGCTGGCACAGTTGGGAATAACACCCAGGGAGAGTCTGTGCACGGTGCTTGAATGTTGAAGTTCACGTATGAAACAAGATATGGGAACTCTCAGTATAAGGAATGTTCTGTATCTGCTTGGCCACAATATCGGATACAGTTCCTTAGCTTCCTTTTCCCATTATCCATGGTAGCATCTTGTTCTCATCCAGGGCGCCATTGGTGGTTTTCCCTGCCTCTGCTTCCCAGAGGGACAGAAGGCAGAGTTCTGTCCTGCTTATCGATGTATGAGATGGAAATGGCAAGGAATGGAATTGAGGGGTGTCAGTTTTGGAATGGGATCCTATTGCTAAACAAGCTGTTACTTCAGTGGGTTATTTTTAGGTGGCAAAGCAGCTCTGATTGAACTTCCTTGTCTTTCCTTCTTAGATGTTCGTCAGGGATTGATCGGCGTGGGCTTGATAAATGTGGAGGACAGATCCGGGATACTGACACTTGATAAAGGTACTTGTGTGGTCAGGGGATCCTTGGGATGCTGCTGGGAATATTCCATGTCATGGCAGTGGATTCCTGGCAGCAGGACTGAGCTTGAAACTATCTAAAAAGTGACTTTTTGAAGAACTTAATGTTTTCTTTGTTGTTGAAACAATGGATTTTGTCAGCAAAACTTAATCTTTGTTGACTTAATACGTGTATTCATTTTTTTTTAAGATTATAACAACATAGGGAAATTTCTGAATCGAATTCTGGGCATGGAAGTCCATCAGCAGAATGCTTTGTTCCAGTACTTCTCTGACACGTTAAATGCAGTTATTCAAAATGCTAAAAAGAACGGGAGATACGACATGGGCATCTTGGGTGAGTAAATCACTTCAGTGCTCTGGTACTTGTGTGGGAACAGAGGGACAGAATAAAACAACTCTGTGCTTTCCTTTTCAGATTTGGGCTCTGGGGATGAGAAAGTAAGGAAGGCAGATGTTAAGAAGTTTTTAACTCCTGGATATTCTACCTCTGGGCACGTAGAGCTGTACACAGTAAGTTAATTCTGTACCATCTTTGTATGAATTAACAAAACTTGCATACAAAAGGAGTTTACAATGTGTTTAGTTTCTGTGTGTGTAACTGTTTCAAAGTCTGTTCCCATTCCAATACCCCTACGTGGCTCTCTTGTAGATCAGTGTGGAGAGAGGAATGTCTTGGGATGAAGCAACAAAGCTCTGGGCTGAACAGACAGGTCCAGATGATGGATTTTATTTATCACTACAGGTAAGAGTCTTCTGTCTCTTGGTTTATGTTCAGGGAAGTTTAGCCTGAAAAACTTCCTCTTCCAAGTAATTACTGCTCAGTTTTGCAAAATACTTTGAATCTTACAAATTCATTTTAAATTTGTTTATAATGCTAAGTATGAAGTGCTCCTTTTTAGCTGCTCAGGGTATTTTCTGAAAGAAACCTGAGTCCAAAATAATAGCTTTTATTTAAACCTGCATCAGGATGCTTTCACAGGGAGGAAAAGCTGTGAGGTTAATGTGGATCAGTGAGTTCTAAAGGTGTATTGTTATTCCTGGTTATATTATTGCACACTCTTATTGCTCTGTATGGAATCACTTGGGGTACATACTGTCATCATATTTAAATTTAGGAAGTTTTTGTTTTGTTTTTCTTTTTTCCAGATAAGAAATAACAAGAAAACAGCAATTCTAGTAAAAGAAGTGAATCCTAAAAAGAAGCTTTTTTTAGTATACAGACCAAATACTGGGAAACAACTCAAACTAGAAACATGTGCAGACCTGAAAAAGAAATATAAGAAGGTAACCACTAAAATTATGCTTGTTTTAAAATTTTAAAAAAAAAATTGAAAATAAGGGCTTTCTTTTTCTGGTATTTGGATATAATTCTGGCAAGTCAGAAACTAGGCTTCTTTCTCCAGAGCAGAGCTTGTATTTGGGTCTTTTTAAGCAGCTCTACATGGTTTTGGCATTCCTATGGTCAAAACTATCTGAGTATAAACTTTTCTGTGGTGTGGTAATACAAACTGAGGTTCTTTAGGTCTAGCAAGTGTTGAGTTTGTAAAAACTTGAGGCAACTCAGTTCATGGGGATTTACTGAAAGAGCTCTGAGGCTCTGCTGTGTTTAAGCATTTTGCTTGTCCTTTGGGCTGGATATTTTGCATTGACACTGGGGTGCTGTTCCCTCCCCACACCATCACAGTGTTCAAGTTCTGTTCTCCTTTCTCACAGCAGTGACCAAATGGCTTCTACTCTGTGGAAGTGTTGATGTGTTTTACTTTATTCCCACTCTCACAGGTACCTTCTGAGGACGCTCTGCCACACTGGTTGGAGCAGTACAATTCCTCTGCAGACACCTGCACCCACGCCTACTGGTCAGTGTTTGTGGGCACACCACGGCTCTCACTCAGACTGGTTCAGCACTTCTTCTGTTACTCTTGTGAAATCTTTCTTGCTCGAGACAATTTGTCCCATGACCAGTCAAATGACCCAACTTTTAAGTTAAAACATGAAGCTTTGCACTTGTCCTGAAGTGTAATGTGTGAGATGAATGCTCCTGTATAAATTACACTCAGGAGAAGTGTAATGACCCAGGATGTGCATGAAGTGTCTTGATCTGAGCTATTAATTGTCAACTGATAATCAAATGTTCCTGGGGGAGAATGTTTATATTCCTTGTAGAGATGAGGTGGCTGTGAGAAACAGCTGCTCTGTGCCCCCTCTTGTGTATCTGAGCTCAGCTGTGGCTGAATTCCTGAGGAGCAGCACAACTGGCAGAAGTTTCAGGTTGACACTGGAGCTTCTGAGATGCCCTGATCAGATCCCAGCTTTGCTCCACATACTCCCACCCTCAGGTGACCTAAATGATGGTATCTGACTCAAAGCTTTGTACGTTTTGAAGAGCGCTTCCCCAGGCTTCACCCTCAAAGTCCTGCCATCCCTTAGCATGTCTTGACTCTGTTCAATAACTCATTTCTAACGAAATTGGATGTTTTCTGTTCACGCAATCCTTTTCAAAGCTTTTTTCCCCTCTGTCTGCAGGAGAGGCAACTGCAAGAAGGCAGGGCTGGGGCTGGTGTGCGAGGTGGGGCTGCGCTGCAGGACCTACTACGTGCTGTGTGGCTCCGTGCTGAGCGTGTGGACTAAGGTGGAAGGAGTGCTGGCCTCGGTGAGCGGCACCAACGTCAAAATGCAGATAGTGCGGCTGAGGACAGAGGATGGGCAGAGGATCGTAGGTGAGTGCCCTGCTGCTCCTGCCCTGGGGCGGGAAGGAGGTGGGAACAAAGTCCCACAACAGGTTTCTGTGCAAAGATGCTTCCAAGAGAGCGGGGTGTCTGTTGGGGAGGGGCATCTGTATTTCGACAACACAATATAAATACGGTTTTCAGGCAGGTTAAAGAATGAAGAATTTTATTTTTCAGCCAAGCTTTGGCACACTTACTCTCTCAGTTCTCTTGATCTACAAGCAATAGAAACATCACACTTGGCCTGTTCCAGCCAAGCTGCATTGAAATTATAATGGCTCCACTTTTTTCCCCACTTTTGGAAAAGATCAGTAGGCCCTTGAAATAATAGTTTTCATAGTTTTGGGGCTAATGAAAGTGTGTGGAATGTCTCTTCTTCCCACTTTAGTGAAGCCCTTAGAGGCTGAACTCTGTAGTTTGTAAATGTGGATTTCCTGTGGATGTGCAATATCATGGCAGCTCCTCCTCTGGGAGCAGCTTTTTAGGATGTTGGAACTAGGTTTAAACTTTCTTGGTGATGTAACCTCTGTGAGACTAGAGAAGCCAAAATAGCTGATGTCTGGTTTCATGTGACAGTGAGTGACATAAGAAGAAACTTTGTCATTTGGGGCCAAAATGGCAACTTTTTTAGGTTATGAAGGAGGAGAAAGGTTGTAATGACCTGAACCTCCAAGAGGCAGACCTTGTGGCTGTGCTGATTAGACTTGACACTGGAAACGCTCCCTGGCTGTTGCATGAATTAAATGGTGGAATCACGAGCCTGAGGTTTTAACTGACAGATTGTTTAGGAAAGAACTGACTTGCTGCTGTTCTCAGGTTTGATCATTCCTGCAAATTGTGTGTCACCCCTCGTGAACCTCCTGTCGACGTCCGACCAGTCGCAGCAGCTGGCGGTGCAGCAGCAGCAGATCTGGCAGCAGCACCACCCCCAGAGCATCACCAACCTCAGCAACGCATAGGAGGACAAGCTACAGGTGTTTGACTCTGGTGTTTGAGGAAAAGGCTGTAAAAGCATATCACTTGCATAAAAATCAGGGACAGATTCCAAAGAAATATAACTTTTTCAGTTCAGTTGTGTGCTCTCAAATACTTTGGGAATAAAGAGATCTAAAAAGGTTGGTAGAACTGAAAGCCAGCAGTTGTTTATGGTGGTGCATCTGTCTTTCCTTATGCTCTCTGTAGTGCTTCCTGTTTGCTTTTACTTTTGGCCTTTTAAGCTACAAACCACAATTTGTTTGAAAATGCTTGAAAATCCCCAAGCAGGCTTTATTTTTATCTTGTCATACAGTGCTCAGGGTTTAACGCAGTGCATCGATGCCATTGCTGTGGGAGATCTCGAATGCATGTATTGAGTATATATATAGAAAATATATATTGGGTTTTTCTCTTCAATTTGAGTTTATAAAAGCATGAAACCTAGAGATTGCACATCATGCATTCAGGTTCCTTCCCAGTTTCTGTTTGACAGTGCATGTCTCTGGAAACGGGCATGGACAGGATGAACACACGAGGCAGGAATTCGGAGAGAAACACAATCTTAGTTGTACAGCATTGGTTATTGCATTTTTATAGTGTTTATACCCAGGTGTTGCATTTTTTCTGGTTCTCTCCTGGGGGTTATATATTTGAGTCTACAACATGTTCTTTTTGTGATAAACATCTTAAATTAAAATTAGTTCATTTTTAATGTATTAATGGTATTCCTAATGTGTACTGCAAAGATGGCTGGATGCCTGTTTTCCTTAAATTGAAGCATTTCCTTAATCTGAGGTGGTTATGGAAACCTAAGTGCAAATTCACTTCCATCTCGCATACAATCTTCTATTTTTTACTTCATTAACGTAATTTAATTTGTCACTTGTAAGATGAAACCTTACTTGAGCTGTAAATTAGAGAATGGGAAACACTTGAGGGTTCCGCTGTATGTGCTGTTTCTGTTACCCAGTAACTTGAATACTGTTTAATATGTTGTAAGACATTGTAGAGTTTATCTGGAGCTGTTTAAAAGAAATTGTAATGTACAAATGTGAATAGTCACTTATCTATAATATGGGTAAGTTTTGTTTTGCCTATAATAGTAGATGTTTATAAGAAAGTGAAGGACAATGTTTGTCATTTCTTGCTTGCACAGGTTGCACTATTGAAAAATTGAGATTGTATAAACCTGTCCAAAAAAACTACAAGATAATGATCTTGTAGATGTCAAATAAAAGTTATTGTACTAACAAGAAGTGGAGTCTTGTTTAGGCAATCACTGTATTCCAAAAAAACTAACAAGTCTGTACAATTGGAATTTGACAGGACTTGGCATGTTCCAGGCTGCTCTAACCAGGCTTCTCTCTCACAGCCCAAATCTCTCAGCTGAACTCGCTAATGAGGCAAGAACTAAACTCTGTTTAAAACTCCATGTGTGTTTTAGGGAAGGCTCAGCTGCCAGAGCAGCATCACTGCAGGTGTGGCACCTCCAGGGTCAGAAGGGGCTTTTCTGGAACAGGGCTGGAGTGTGTTCCCCTATGGAATTGTTTCTCCCCTTTGAGGCTGGAGTGTGTTCCCTTATGGAATGGTTTCTCTCAAGGCTCAGTTAACTCTGCCTGAGCCCCTGCTTGTGTTGCTTCCCTCAGCTCCCTCAGCCTGAGCTGCTGGGGGGATGAATCCCCTGCTCATGCTTGGGACCCACTGGGAGTACAAATGTGGAGTAAATCCTCTGCTCCCTGTTGCTGCAGCACCTGCTGCATCTGTAAATGCCTGGGGTGCAGGTGCTGGGAGCAAGGGAAGTGTGCTCTGCTGTGGGGGCCGATGGCAAACTGTGGAGCACAGGGTGTGAGGGAGAAATTCCCTGTGTTCTGTACCCATTCCAGCAGCAGGGATGGGGTTTTGAGGAGTGTGGTGACAGATTATGATGGCAGCAGACAGGGCACCAGGCTGTCAGTGAGGGCAGGCTGGGTGGGGACTGCCCTGGCCCTGGCTCTTAGTTGGTATTTGGTGTAAAAACTTCTGGGATCTGACATGGTAACAGCATTTTAGGTCTTGATCCTCAGTGAGATGGTTGTAGAAGTGGCAGGTTCACAATGAGTGGTATTTGTTTGGGTTTTTTGGATTTCTTTTTTACCTTTTTAAAATGATGATTTAAACACATTCAGTTCCTTAGGGCTTTTCTCAGCTTGCTGTATTCAGTTGCTGGGATGAGCAAATACTGGATAGTCCCTGTATTGATAAGCAAACCACACTGTTTTGTATCAGCCTCTTGAACTTCCCATAGACTTGTGTCCCTTAGAGTGGAAAAAGGCTGGCAGTACCTCCAGGATCCATGAGAACTGTTCCCATTCTTCCACTTGCTCTCCTTTTTCTGCTCTCTGCTCCTTGCCACCATCGCTGCCTTGGCTTTGCCACGCACTGACTAACACAGCTGCAGCCACAGCTTGGGACTGTTAAACATCTTACAGGTTAACAGCAAAAAAAGAAAAAAAATAGCCTTCAAGCTACTTCAAGCAATGTTTTCTCTCTTGGAAATTCCTGCTCAGGTGGTCAGGGTGGGGGTTTTGGTGGCAGTTTATTCCCTACACGAGCTGCTGATACAGCCTGGGGAGAAAAGGAGTATAAATAGCACTGGCTGGGGTGAGGAGCAGTGAGTGGTGTCCCTTTGCAGCATTGCCATGAGACAAACATCCTCCTGGGCAGGAAAAGAGACCGATTGTCACATCATACAAATTACCAGGCAAGGATGGTCTCTGTTTCCTGCTTGTGGGCTATTGATCTGCTTTGTACAAAATGAAGTACAAAACATTTGGTACATCTGAAGTGGGTATAAAACTTACAAAGGGCAGGTGTCTCTGATAACAGGGGCAAAGCCACTTGTGAAATGGTATTAACTTCTGTACCGTGGGAGTTTGGGAATTGTGCTGCAGAAGGGAAGGAACTGAAACCCAAATTTTGGGGCTTCTTTTCTAAACTGTCCCTCGACAGCAACTGAATTATGACTTGTTTACTGTTTCATACTTATGTCTGACACATTAAATGCAACTGTAACCTAAAAGCCTCCTCCTCCCACAGCAAGTTTTCCACTGTTTCAGTGGTTGGCTGGGGACACACACCTCTTGTAAGGACTTCAAGTTCCCTGAGAATGCGAGTCGTCTACTCCGTGTGTGGTATTTTCTTTGTAAATGAGGAAATCTCTGCAACCTGTAAACGCTTGTCAAGTGAATTATCCAGGGGATTTGTATTTCCTTTTGCATTTGGAATAACTTCCCTCTGCTCCAGCGCAGTCTGTACATATATAGAGTCTGTATGTATATAGAGGTGTTAAAGGCTACTGAATATTGAATGTAAATAACTCTGTGGGTTTTTTTCCTTCATTCCCTTCCCGAGATGTATCCCTATTTTCTCAACCTGCCACATGGGCAGTTTGTGTGTACTTTGAAATATATATAGAGCATATATAAACCTCCCAGGGTGTGTGTGTGCATTGGGGATATCACGTGTTATCATCAGTTTTTTCAAAACTCGCTGTCTGTGTTCCATGATCCTGTTGATGCTCTGTGGGTTTATTCTCTATTTTTAGTGCATTATGCATTTTTTTTGAGAGAAATGGATCCCTGGTGTCTGTTAGTGACACAGTGCCTGTATCAGAGAAACAAATATTTGAGTTTTTATGGAGTTTGTTTCCTTTAGTCAATTCCGTTCTTGAGCTTTAATCCTAGAAACATTTCCACTTTCTCCCAGTTGTGCATTCAGGGAGCTCCTGCAGTTAAATTCTGCCCTGTCCTAACATGTCAAAGTGTATTACTCCATTCAGGTTAAATGTGAACTGTGTCTTAAAAGTGCTCCAGAGAGGCTGGGATTTCACAGAATCAGAGATGTCCTGCAGTGTTAGATACCTGAACCAACACGAGTTGCATTTTATTTCATAAGAACTAAGTCTGGTTGGTGTCTCTGAACTCAGGGCATCCCTTCATGAGAGGGGTCACTGTGGAGGAATCATTTTCCTACACTTGATCTGCCCTGGGAAGGAAAAAGAGAGATTTCTACTGCCCTTTCTGATGACATATTGATGTCTCTGCTTCCTGATTTGCCAGATCCACTGCAGGCACAGAATCACACTTTTATTTGCCAAGTAATTGGATTTATTTATCAGTTTTATTGGAAGTGGGTGCTCACTGCCTTGGCACCTTCCAGCAGCCCTGGGGAGGGTCTGCCCCCCTGCAGTAACCCACTGTGGGCCTGCCTGGGCACAGAGGACATGCTGAGTTTTTAAAGTAGGACTTTGCTATTAATATTTAACAGCCCAACGTGCCAGAATTCCAGGGGCATGTAGGATTTAAGCTGAATTACAGGAGTTCTTTTCTTGCCTGCCCTCCTTGGAAACCTTTGCCACCTCAGAGCCTCCATCCTGCAGGAGTTGTGCTGCACATCCCCACCTTTTCTGTGCCAGCAACTCACACCTGTGTGTGCCAACTGTCTGAGAGTGGCAGAACGTGGAGAGCCTGGCAGGAAAGTATCACAGCTGTGTTTAGAAGGAGTGATACTCCCAAAAAGGACAACCTGCAACACCATGAATTCTGAGCTGAGGGTTGTTTTTTTCTTAAATTGTTAAATTAAACTACTATGTTGGAATGTTTTCCCCCTCTTTTAATTTTTTTTTGTGGATTTTGCCCCTGAAGATGCTGGAACACCTTCCAGCAGCACAGCTTTTCTTTCCATCCCCTTGAATCCCCAGCACTTAACCTGGTTAATGTTCCTGGTTAATTTAACTGCCTTTATTAGTAGTTAAGAGCAAATTCACAACATTCTCTGAATGTTAATTGCAATGATCTTAAAAAAGGGAGAGTTTATAAAAACTGTATCAAGATTGGAAAGTAGCAACTTCTTTGTATTTTATGCAGAGCATGCAGATACCTTTCCTTTATCAAAAAAGTTAATTTAGGACAAACAGGCTAATATAATCTTATGTTTGTACATCATCTTATACTGACTTTTGTTCTCACTTTCCCCAAATGTAGAAAACTGATGATGCCAAGTTCTCAGCAATAAGTGAAGATGCCCAAACCTCAGAATTTAATTACTCATTTTCACAAAGCAGAAGACTTTGTTCTGTAAGTAAGGGAGAAATGTCTGAAGAGAGGTTTTGGTTGGCTCCTTTCCAGTATGTAAATAATATACCTTAAAAATGCCAGCGAGGCAGCTCATGAGCTGATGGCTCTTCCTTTGGAAGTCCAGGTCTGGTTTGTGTGTTCCTTCCTTCCACCTTTATAAAGTGGAAGAACTGACTGTATCTGGTAAATGCACAGCGAATTGCAGGGTGTGAAACAAAGATTTGTATTGGCTTAGCCAGAGGGAGTTAAATCCTAACCCGGGGTGCAAGTGGTTTCATTCCTCCTGGGTGAGGTCTCCCCTGAAGTCACTGGGAGGGAATAAACATGGATGGGAGCAGTGGAGTGGTGAAGGTGTGAGCCTGCAGCTGGGCTCCACAATCCCAGTGTTACCTCTCCCTGGGGGCTCTGGGAGATGGCAGAGCTTGGGATGGGGGTTTTCCTGGTGACAGCTCCTGCCTGTTGTTGTGATGGGCCCTACACTTCTGCCATCCCCAGCTCAGACTGCTCATGCTGAGCCTCCACTGGCCCTTCACTGCTCCCCAGGCAGACTCAGCAAAGTGCTGGTGTTTCCTGCCTTCCCTGGCAGGAGGAAAGCCCATCCCAAGCCCCTGATCTCCTGCAGAGGGGAGGATGCCCCGGCCTGCCCTGCAGCCCCTTTGGGCAGGGGGGTCAGGCCTTGGGGCTCTGTCTTTGGCTCGAACCTTCCTGTGCTGCATCTGAGCCTGGCAAGTCTCAGCCTTAGACTGCGCTGCCTAAAACACCGACCGCGCTGCCGCCTGTGAGGAGCGTCTGCCAGGGCTGTAAATCCTTCACATCCGGGACCAGCCCTCCCCTTCTGTGCACACACACACTGTGACACACACACTGTGACACACAGGGACAGCGAGGCAGCTGCCAGGCTGCAGCATCTGCCAGGGGAGCTGCCTGGCCACGGCTCCGTGGGGAAAATGCACAGCATGTCCACTCCACAGAGACTGGGGGGACCCCACAGCCTCCCCTCTTCGCTTTGGGAGGGGGAAGAAGGGGTTTGTAGGCACCACTCCAGGGCAGGAGGCTCCTGTCATTCCTCAGGGAGATGGTCTGGCAGTTTGATTATTTGGTTGCTAAAAATATTTGGTGTTTCCAAGCCCGTGGGATCACCCTCCGCTGGGAGAGAGTCAGCACTGCAAGCCTGCACCCACGCAGAGCTTGACACAGCAGCTTCACACCAGCCATCCTCATGCACTGACACCAGTTTGGCAAGAGGCCTCAGTGTCCTGGGGCAGGAGCTCAGCAGGCGTGTTGGACTCACCCTGGCAAAGGCTGTGTCTGGGCTCTGGGCTGGCTGAGGGAAGGCAGTGCTGAGCCTGGCAGTGCCAGCCCAGAGCTGTACAGCACTGACCAGAGACCACCTGTGCCACACACAGAGGCTGCTGCATCACTGATTTACCTCCAGCTTTTCCTCTGTCCCCCTTCTCCCGGCTCCTCTCCCTCCCCACTCTGAGCTGTTGTGAAGCTCCACATTCCTTTCCTCACAGTCATTTCCATTTTCCATCCCTGGGCTTTGCTTCCACTCTCTCCTCCACTTCCTTTGCTCAAATGACCAGTAACTAAACAATCAGGGATGCTCCCATCAGGCTCCACAGTCGGTGTTGGCAGAGGCTCTGAGGGACAGCGAGGTTTGTGCTTCTGGTTATTTGTTTCAGGAACATGTCCCTGGTCTGGAGACACTCAGTTTGCACTCGGAAGGCTTTCTGTGAGGCTCAACCCCGGCGTGCCCCTGCAAACTGTGATGTGAAACGGGTGCCACGTGGGTGACTATTTCAGGTGTGCACTGGGTGCCTGACAGCAGCCTGCCTTCGGGAATCACTTCAGGCGAGCCAGCACTCAGCTTTGCTGTGGATTCCTGCGCTCCCAGACGCGGAGCAGGTTCAGGAGCTTTCCCAGACAGGGCTGGGATGAAAGCAAGGCTCCGAGGCTCCTCTGCCCCAGCCAAAGGGTGGGGTATTCCCTGCCCCGGGCCCGCAGCCGCGTTGGGAGGGGCAGAGGCAGAGGCAGGGCCGTGCCACAGCCCAGCAGTGCCAGCTCACGCCTTGGCACGGCCTTCAAGGGCTCGGGAGTGGGAGGGAAACGAGAGTCCAGCCTGCAGGGCAACGAGGGAGAGGGAGAGTCCTTCCAGGCAAACTGAAGGAATGGGGCAGGGTGGAGCACTCGATTGTCTGGAAAGATGTTGCAGGGAAGCCCTGTAATGTGGGGATAACATGATAATCCATCCCTGTGAGCAGCAGCAGCACGGAAGAAGGAGACCTTTGGCCCAAGCCCCTCTCCTGTCCTCTCTTCTCCTCTCCTCTCTGAGGGCAGCTCTGTAGCTTCATTCGCCTGTTCTTAGCGAGCAAAATGAAGCGGTTTCCTTTCTGCTCTTATTTTTCTTTGCTGGTTTTCATTGGAATCTGGGCTGGTTTTGATATTGGTGCCTGGTGCTTGTTTGCCTGGCAAACTGCAAAAAGGAAAACTCTCATTAGAGAGATTCCAGGCCTGTGCTTTTGTGGCTGAGGGCTTGGAAACTTCTCATTCCTGCTCCATGGTCCTCCAGGGAGACCTCCAGCCAGAGCAGGAGAGAACAGGCTTGCTACTCACACTATCTCGAAGGTAAACCCAGAGTAGCATTAAGGCCTCTCTATCTTAAACATTTCCAGTCTCTTCTGACAGCTTTACAGGTGCTATTTTGCTTTTTCTCCTCCTGGTACACGACACCTCCAAGGCAGAATGTCCCCCTCGGAGATGGAACGGGCCTGGAAAGGGCTGCGGAGCCCACGGGGCAGCGCCCGCGCGATGTGGAGCAGCTGTCGGCCTGGCAGGGCTGCTCCACTTGGCAGCCAGACAAAGGACTCAGGAGCAGGAGGAAAACAAGGCTGGGAGGGAAAGTCGCTCCAGATAATATGGCATCTGGCCTGGGAGGAACCATCTCAAAGTGGGGAGCAGGGCCAGACTGGGAGAAAGTTTGGGAGAATTTAAGGGGAAAGCCTGTCCGGCACAGGCACCCGAGCTTTGATCCGAAGTTGTTGCAAGGCTGGCTGGGGATGTGGGCCAGGAGCTGGCAGAGGATTTCCTGGGGCTCACAGCCCGGGCACTCTGTACCCCAGCCCCCCTCGCAGAGGGTCTCAGGGGGCTCTTTCCTGTGGCGGAGGGAGCAATCCAGAGCTTCCAGAGGGATCTCGAGGTGTGAGAAGAAAAGGCAAGGGGGTGGAGCTGCAGAATCTGTATTTTTATTCAGGACTGGGTGGGTTTTTTTGCATTTTGGTGAGGATGGGGCAGTATGCAGCAAACATCAGCCAAAAGTCAGATTGCAGAGGAGGGACACCAAGGGCTGTCAGCTTTCTCTTGGGAACAAAAAGAGCAGGAGGGAAACCTTGTATCATCAGCAGGAAGCAGTTGTGGGGAACAGAGACAGGAATGTAAGGAGCTGCAGCAAGGTGATAAGAAAGGAGCAACGATGATGCCAAAAAAGCATAAAATGTACAATTTTCCCTCTGTGCCAGTGTCCCAGACTGCCCCAGGAGCGTGCAAGGTGTCCTTGGAGCAGGGCCTGGGGAAGGTATTCTGCTGGCTCACCACAATCCCAGTGAGAAAGGTACTCAGCCCTGTAAAGCATCTTTGAAAATGCTATTTGTTAGAGACACTTGCCTCTACCACTTGTGCTCTTCATAGAGTTTAAACCTGCCTTCACTCAAGACTTCAAAAACTTAATTTTCAGCCTAGGCCTACCAGAGACTTTTTGCTTCATTTTGGTTGATGATCTTAGTTTTAGCAGTTTGGAGATTTGCAGATTAAATTAGTGCTCAAAAACTTGTAGGAGCATCTGTGACTGTTTTATGTATGATGCTGGATTCCCCAGAAATGTGGGGAGAAGTACTTGAATGCAAACTCCCTCCAGCTAAAGGAACAAACTTCCCAACTCCTTCCCCTTGCTGCTACCCAGGTCTCTGTTGTGGGTAAGGGACAGTTAGAACCTCCCCAAGTCACTCAATTCATTAAGCCTGACAACAATTAGTTACACTGAAATTAATGCACAAATGTAATGTTTTACACATGTCAAAGGCATGCCAGGAAAGAAGAGGGTCTTGCTGTGCCATCTTTAATTCTTCTCATTGCTGATTTAACCCAAGATGATAAGGAACAAGCCTGGTTTGTGCTCTCCATTTGCAGGTCCCTACTTTGAGCGTTAGAGCACAGCTCTGCAGTGACTAATTCACTTTGTTTCCACATAAAAGAGGACAAACAAGTTTGTTTTAAAGCATGGCCCAAGGCCCCTGGCTCTATGGCAGAGTTGTCTTAAAACCAGCTGCCAGCACCTTCCAACATCCCACTTTGCATGTGTATTCCTTACACCCTTGCCCGAGGGGCACAGCACCGACCCCGCAGAGCTTTGGGAAGGGAAAACCTCCTTCAGATCAGTCAGAGCTCTGGCTAAGCAGGGTCTGGAGGCAAACTCTGTGGAAACACTGGCTGCTGAGTATTCCTAGTGGTTTGGGAGAGGCAGAGGTGAGGAAGTCAAACCAGGAGAGGGAATAGAAAAAATACTAAGAACAGAAAGAGGAGGGGGACAGGGTGAATGGTGGACATCTCACACAACTGAGAAGAGGCAGCTGCACTTGGAAAATACATTGATGCTTGCAGTGACTGAAAAGACAGCTGATTTCACAGAATATTCTGAGTTGGAAGGGACCCACAGGATCAAGTCCAGCTCTGAAGCGAATGGCCCATATCAGACACACAACCTTGGATCTTAGAACCATGGTCTAACCAAGTGAGCTCTTCCTGTCCATCCTCCCTTGCTGAAAAACAAGCACACACATTTACTTTCAACTTACCTCTTAGTGTGGAGAAGGCTTGAAAATGTCACCTGTGTGATAAAACGACTCTGCTCTATGACTTGGCCACTTGGTGATGAAGAGCTGCTTTTGCTGTCAGTGAACATGAGCGAGCTGTGAGCCTGCAGAGCAGGGACCTGCTGCTTGCTGCACAAGCCTGGGCTGTGTGGGCTCTGGGAGATGGAGCTGCTACACTCAGGGCAGGGTTTGCATGTGCAGAGCACAACTCCAGCAGTGATTGGGACATCAAACAAGTCAAAACCACAGGTAGCCCCTGTGAGGGAGCTCAGTCTGTGGTCACCCCACTGAGCAGTCAGCCCAGGGCCTGAGCATGGTGGTGGTTTTGTTCTTGTGGCCACACCTGGTTCAGAACAGCTGAAGCGAACCCTCAGAGCACATGGCAGATGGGAAGAACTTGCAGGTACTTCCTACCCAAGCCAACTCCTGCAGTGTCTGCAAAAAAACCCAAGAGTAAAGTCAGTTGAAGCTTAAATAGTGTCTGAGGCCACGCAGTGAGGTTGCCACAGGGTTTTGTGTCTCATGCCACCCATGCTCCTTGTGTCCAGAGAACTGCAGAGTAAACATCAAACACCCAGATATTTGGGTACTCTGGGTTCCTGGGTTGTCCTGTATGCTGGGTTCTTTCTCAAGGACAAATAATCTTGCTCTACAAGCCTGACCATCTCATCAAGCCTGACCCCATAGTTCGCTCCAAACCTTGCAGTGCCTTGTGATGAAGAAAGGATAATCTTTACAGGACTCTTTCCTTCCCTCCTGGAATATTGTATATTTTGAAGCTGTCATTACAAAACCTGAGCAAAACACAAGGGATCCTGTTCTCCAGAGTGTTGCTCTGAGAGCAGTTTTGTAGAGTTGGTGCAAAGCCGTGAAAAACACGGCGAGCTCAGAACGCTCCCATTTCGCACTCACTTGGTGTGACTGTAAACAACCACACAGCCATGGAAAATCCCAGAGCAGCCTGCAGGACTTTGCTGGCCTTCCAGGGATTCAGCAGAAAGGCTGTTATGTACAAATCTGGAAGTGAAGCTTTAGGGGTGCAAAGTTCTCACTCGCACAGTGCTGGACAGGGGGGTTTACCAGTGCAATTTCTCAGGGCTCTAAGAAGAATTACACAGTTATAGTCATGAGCATGGATGTAAAAATACTGTCAGGGAGCGTGTTCTGTGCCTGGGGCTCTCAGAACCTGTCTCTAACAGCCTGGAGTGTGGATCAGCTCTAAGGAAGAGCCTGTGCCACTCTGGACTTTGCCAGGATCACTGGAGTCATGCACTCAGCCCAGGGATAAAATACAGCTGTGTTTCATCTGGTACTAGTCAGAATTTTCAGATGCTCCTTTCACACAGTGTGCCATCACTAGGGCATGAACCGGGGGCTTTTCCCATTCTCCCTCCGTTTTCCTTTATCTGGAAGGAATCACCTGGTTGCTCCATGACTCTTTCCATGTCCCCTTGATGGAGATGTTAGCTGGTTCCCTCTGCAGAGCCACCCACGACAGACCTGAATCGGTGCCACTCAGAAGGAAGGTGCCCTTGCTTTCCAAGGAGCAGGATCAGGCTCTCCGTGGTTGCTGCCACCGGCACTGAGAGCAGAATAAAGCCTTGGAGAGACATTAATCAGCACATACAATAAAAATCTGTGGGTCTGGTGCTGTGGGTCTCAGGCTGAGCTGAGCACTGACACAGCTTGTCCAGCTCCCAAGCAATATTGCTGGTATCAATCTGGAGGAATTTATCAATTACACAGCACATTTGAGATTAATTGACAGAAGGAACAAACCTGAGTGTCTTGCAGCAGAAAAGGATGAGTTCTGAAGTGGCAGAAGCGTGCTGGAAAATGTTATCGGTTTAACCTGAAAATTAATACTATTTTATTTTTTTTGTGGGGAAATTTTACTGCTGCTTTCAAGCAGAAAACGTGTCAACCACCAGCGAGATCCGCATTTATTTTTTTCTAAGCCCCTCAGAAGCTGCCATCTACATTAACCTTCCACCTTGGAGTGAGGAGAAATAGTGGTTTGAAAAAAAAAACAAAAAACAGAAATAGAAGCCAAAAAAAAAAAAAAGAAAAGGGCAGATTTTTCGTTGGCGGCATCTGAGGAGGAATATATGTTAAAAAAAAATGTATTTTAAAATTATCAACAGGTATTTTCCGTCGAAATCCGGGCGGTGCCGGGCTGAGGGGAAGGGCCGCCCTGAGGGGATGGGGGGGGGACCGACCGTGCGCTGCGGGCTGAGGGGAGGGGGAAAAAAAAACAAACAAAAAAATTTAAAAAAAAAAAAAAGGAGGGGGAAAAAAAAAAAAAGCGCGAAGTTGTGCCAAAACTTTGCGAAGTGAATGAAAAGAGCCCCCTCCCCTTGTCGGCGGCGGCACGGGCAGCGGCGGCGGCTCCCGGAGGGAGCTCCATTGTGTGTGAGGGGATGGCCCCTCACGCCGCGCGGGGCGGCCGCAGCCTGCCCTCCCCTCAAAGTTTTTGGATCCGCGTCTCCTCATGATGTATGGATGATATATTGCATTGTGGGTGTCAATATAACTGACGGCCATATTTGCCGGGTGCTGCTACCGCTGTAAACAACCCAAAGTGCCTGGGAGACGCGGAGACGCTTCGCTGGGTTTCAGGACGCTTCTCCTCCTCCTCCTGCCCGGCTTGGCCATGTCTCTGGGAATGTCTTACAAACCCAACTTGAACGCCCACATCCCCGGCGCTCCCCTCAACGCGGGTAAGTCGGCGGCGGTAACTGGGTGGTAAGTTTGGGGAGGCGAGCGGGGCGCCGGCACCTGGGGGGGCTGCGGGTCCCGTGCCCGGAGCGGGGCATGGCGGGGCAGCGGCGCCCTCAGGCCGCCATTTCGCGCTGCCCGCCCCGCCGCTGCCTCACGGCGCTCCCGCACCGCCCGCACCGCCCCGCACCGCGCCCCGCACGGCCCCGCCGGCTTTCCTCCATGCTCGGGCTCCCCGGGGCGGCTGATTGATCTGGATCAGGAATATTCCGGCGGCGCCTCAGCGAGGACCGCTGCTGGCGGGACGCCGCAAGTGCGGCCGCTCGCCCCGCGCCTGCCTCAGCCTCGCCTCACGGCCCGGGGAGACCCCCGAGAGACCCCCGAGAGACCCCCGGCCTCGCTGCTGCCCCAGCCCCGGGGAGACCCCCGAGGAGACCCCCGAGAGACCCCCGGCCCCGCTGCTCTCCCAGCCTCGCCGGGCACCCCTCAGAGACCCCCGGCCCTGCTCCTGCCGGGCACAGCGAGCACCGGGGAGACCCCCGAGAGACCCCCGGCCCCTCTCCTGCCCCAGCCCCGGGGAGACCCCTGGAGAGACCCCCGGCCCCTCTCCTGCCCCAGCCTCGCCGGGCACCCCTCAGAGACCCCCGGAGCGAGCTCCGGGCGCTCCAAGGGGCGCTTTTTGGGGAGGGGGAAGGGGCGCGGGAATCGCGCGGTTTCCCCTCCCAAAAAAACCCCTAAACCCCTTCTTTTTTTTAAAAAAATCACTCCCTCACCCTCGGGTCTGAACGGGAGTCCTTCCAACTTCCCTCGCTGCGAAGTTTCCCTGGCAGCATTAACTTTTCTATTTCTTTTTTTTTTTTTTTTAATTTATTCTGGTTTTGCCCCCCGGTGTCCCTGCCCTCGCTGCCCGTGCCGAGGTGCTCCCGGCCCCGGGTCCCCGGCCCGAACAAAGCCAGAGCTGCGATCGCTCCTCTGCGGGCTGTTTGCACGGGCGATCTCGCTAATTTCTCTACCAAACCGGCACGAAAATGAAGTTGCTTCTGGATTTAACATTCCCCTCTCCCATTCCCCGCAGCCCAGCCTGCAGGGATGGGCATGGGACCATCCCCAGCCACAAATCAGGCTGATTTTCTTTTTTAATTATTTTTTCTTTTTCTTTTTTCTTTTTTTTTTTCTTTTTTCTCCCCCGAGAAAAAGTTTTGGAGTTGGGTTTAGGAGGGAGGGAAATCTCCGGCAGGGCGATTTTTCACGGCACCGTTAGTGGTTTGTGATGCTGGGAGGTTGGTGAAGGAGAGGGATCACCGAGATGCACCTCTGTTCTAGCTACCAGGAGAGCAACAATCTTGTTTTACTGCAAGGGATCGTCGCCAGCTGGTGGATGAGCCGAGGTGTCTGTGCCTCAGACACTTGGATCAGCGTGGAGCTGAGCTCGGTGGGGCTGGCAGCGTGGAAAGGCTCCGTGTGCCGGGGTTGTGTGTGGGGCACCGTGGGGAAGGCTCAGGGAGAAGGGGATGTGCCGAGGATTTCTGACAAAAAGCAGAAGTGTCACCGGAGGGGAGAGAGAGAAAAAAAAATAGAAAGAAACAAAACAAAGCCCAGCAAGGGAAACCGTTCTCCTGTCGGCTCCCACGAGAACCTGTGCCTTGCTCTCCGGAACAGCCGTAAAATTGCAGGGAAAACAAAGGTGGTATTTTGCGGTGGTGGGTGAGGGGTGGGGATTAGGTCATGCTGTGGGGGGGATCGGAGTCTGGCTGCTCTGCGAGCGGGGACTGCGAAATCCCGGCTCAGACATGCCGCGCACAATGCGAGCCGAGCGGGGAAGTTTCTGTCTCCAGCCCTCTCGCTGCCGTGCCGGTGCCTTCCAGCGCTCCGGCTGCGAGCACGGCTTTAGGTGCTTTCATGCAGTTTTATCTTCCCCTTCCCCCCCACCCTCCTTTTTGCCTCGTAACGGCAAGTTAGCAGCAGTTCGCTGTCATGCTGGAACTATTCCTGTCTAAGTTGTCCTCTCTTCTGAGTTCGGATCATCCTCCACACCCCCAGAATCTTTTCAATGAAAGAACGTCCTCCTCTGAATCCAAAATGGGCTCTCTCTTCCCTCCCTGTCTTCTGCCATTATCCTCACGCACCAGCTCTTCCTCTAGCTGGTGGTATTGCCAGCACCGTGGCCTAAGGCCAAGGGACTTAGACAAAGCAGTCCTTGCAGTTGCACATATCGCATTCAGAGTGATATGCCTGCAAATGGCCCCCTCCTTTCTGGAGCTTAATTCTGATTTGGAGGAGATTGCTCCTCTATTGTGCTTAAATTAAATGCCCCCCCCGGCCAGGAGGATAAATCCTAGGTCTGCTTCCAAACCTGGGGTGAAGGACCCCCCCGCCCCGTCCTGCAGAGGAGCGGAAAACAGGAAATCTGTCCCTTTTGGCCTGAAATCAGCCCTGCAGAAACCTCTCTGTATGAATGCTGAATATTTTGGTCTCGGCCGACGGAGGGCTCTGGGCAGCTGTGGATCTCACAGGGATTTTCCTCTGGGAGGTAATGCTGCTTCCCTGCAGTGCAGGGCTTCTGGTGCAGGAGTATTTGGGAAGGCAGTGTCGACTCAGCTCCTGGAGCTGCGTCCTTGCTGCAGAGCAAACTCCTTTCAAGTTTAGGCTGAGAGTGGCCACTCTGCAAAATCACGTTTAAACTGTTCATCAGTGGGATGAAGCAGTTGTGGTTGGTGGGTGACTGGGATCTGTTCTTGCATGGGAGCATGTTTTGGGAATCCAATCCTGTACTGAAGTCCAGAGGGAGAGGAGCTGTGTGTGGGAGGAAATATGGGGAGGAAGGTTCCGTGGGCTGTCGGCAGATCTGGGGATGACTGTGGGTGAGGAAAATGCAGCTGCTCCACAAGTGACTCAGGATGCTGGAAGCATCCGGGTGCTGACTCCTCTGCCTTGCACCAGGCTGAGGGAACGGGAATGCATTGGCACAGCAGAATTTGGTGCCCATTCCTCTTCCCCTTTGCCCAGGTCCGTGCTGGCACTTGGCCCAGGGTGGCTGCACCAGGCTGGCAGTGTTTTGTCTGAATTAGCAGTCACCTTCCTGGAGGGCTGTGCTCGGGGAGTCAGGCATGGAGCACCCCAGGCTGTCAGATCCAAGCTGCCTGTGTTTGGGGACTCCCCTTGAATCTCCTGCACAAGCACCTTCTCTGCCTGGGCTGTGAAAGGTTGTTCTGGTAGGGACCTGCATTGATGTGGCTCTGCCTTCCTAGCCTCATCCCTGACCCTGCAGCGTCCCAGGGGAACCTGTTACCTTTTCTAACAACCATGTTTTGATTTGTTTGTATTCTCTTCCTTATCCTATTGAATCCTAGGAAGTGCTGTTTCCTCCTCATCTGTCTTGTGTTTCATATTGTTTGACTGTTTCTCTGTAAGGGACCAGCTGCTGAGCTGAGGTGAAGTAGAGCATCTCCATTGATTTAAGTGGAAGAGAGACATTTACACCAGCTGTGAACTGCTCTATAGTTTGTATTTCCCCTTGTTTCCATGTGTTTTCTGTCTCAGTGGATAGTCAGCATTCCTATTTTGTTCAGAGTATGCACAGGCCAGAGAAAAGGAGTTTTAAGATACAGAAGCTAGCAGAAACTACTTGGGATTTTCCTTTATTTTTATTGTCATTCTCACAGAAACGTCAGGTTTTGAGATAAAATCCTGTTCGTGTAATAAAGCTTAAAACCTGTTGTCTGTAGAGTCTGGAAGCACAGACTCCAGCAGGCTGGGACAGGGGAAGGAGCTGTGACTTGGCTCCACACGAGCAAGTGTTGACCTGTCCAACAGGTGCTGCTGGAGCTGAGGACCAGCGGGGCTGTGGGTGCACCTGCCACACCTCACAGCAACCAGGAGCTTCTTGGGAAAAGTGTAAATTCTCACTGAGAGCTGACACAAAATAATTCCCCTGGCTGGGGCTGTGGGTTACAACTGGAGAGACCAGTTCCATTCAGTCCTGAGGAATGATAACCAGCACACGAGGCCGGTCCTTGGGTTGTTACACTGCAGTGCAGGCTTGCATGAGCACATGGCTTGCTTGTCGCCCTTTACAGAGACAGCTTCTGTTTGATATTGTTGTCCATATTGAGAGGTTGTTTTTGGAGTGGGAGTACTGGAAAGAATACTCTTTGTAGGCAGAACAGAGAGCAAAGTGTTCGTGCCTTAGCAGAGGGGATAATTTCTAGGAAATATATTCCCCCCTGGCATTCGAAGCGAAATCTGCTGGATCCCTGATCTCTTGAAGTCCACATGAAGTTAAAAATTAGCTGAAAAGAAGCTGGCTAAGCATGTTTCAGAATTAGCAATTTTCAAGTGGACTTGTTTGGGCATTTAGAAAAATGGCATTTTTGGCTTTGTCTACCTGAGTGTTTCACTTCAGAGAAATGGTGTGGTTTTCACAGTCAGCGAATCTCCACGTGGTCCCCACCCATCACATGTTGGTTGAGTTGCAGAGTGGGTTTGGTTCATGCTAACTGGGTTCCTTTTGGATAAAAATGATCCAGAAGCTCTGCTCTGGTTGTGCAGTGCTGATGCTCCATCCCTTTTAATGGGAACACAAGGATCCAAACCCAAGACTGGACAGCTTTGAACCATAACCCCACAGTCTGGGGGACCAGACGAAAATCTAACCTTAAGTCACACCCCCTCGGGCCAAAAACATGTGGTGTACACATCCCAAATGCTTTTGTCTTTTGATCTGTTCCTTGTTGTGCCAGATAACTTGCTCGTGTAGACATAGCTTAAGCTAGAAAAGAAGAATGGTGAGGAGTCCAAGGGACTGGCTTTTGTTTTTCTGATTAAATAAAAAAAAGAAGACAGGGGGTAGGAAGAGGAGACATAAAACATGACCATTATCCACGTGGAAAGATTAAATAGCACGAGAGTACCAGAGGAAAGGCCCAGAGTGTGACAGATCAAAAGAGCAAGGCCTCTGGCTGTTCTGATAAAGAATGTCCTAGTTCTTGAGAACATATTTATGTGTCTGTGCACTGCGTTTTTTTAAAAGGAAATAGTTTTATTCAAAGAAAGGTCTGTTTCTTCCACAAGGGCTGCTTAAGGGAGAAATAGCGGGTGAAAATACAATTTTCACAGCCAGTGCTATAAGGAACGTTTTGTGCAAATGAGAACAGGGTCCATTATTTTAAATTTAAAAATTTATGGGAAGGTTGGGGGAGATGGGGGCTGTCTGTTTGCACTCTGGGTTGGCAACTCCTGTTAGAATTCAGTGTGTGGCTTGGCTGTGCAGTGGATCTACTTGTGTAGACATGCATGTGGTGTCCCGTGGATGGCAAGGAGTTCTTGCTGAACTTACACCAAAGTGCGTGGAGGGCTCAGGAATAAAATATTCCCGTAGTCATCAGCCAAAACTCTACAGCTGTGCTGAGATCTGCACTGCAGAAATGGCTGTGCTGGTTGAGGCTCTCACCTCTCCCCTGGTGCCCGAGGATGCCTCGCAATGTGCGTTGTCAGAGCGGATTATACGAACATTTCTCATGTGTTTTCTTGCAAAATTGTCGGTTTAAGACAGACCGATTTATATCCTCTCGGTTAAACTATTCCAGCCTCGTTGTCTTGTATCCCATAGGGTCGGGAATCCAGCTGCCATCACCTGAAGCAGATAAGAAGTCCCCCAGGTGTGTGGCAGAGGCAGTGACCCCCAGCTCTGGGCCATAGAGGGGCGATGGCCATGAGCCACCGAAATGGCAACAGCCTTGATGTTGCAAACAACCTCAGCTTGAAGGGTCTGTGAAATACAGGGAGAAGTGTTGAGGGTCCACAGGCTCTCCCATGTACCTTGGATGAACTCCAGGCTGCAGGTATCTCTTCTTACACGCTGTCATCTTCATGTGTATGAAGAATCTGTAAAATGACAGTATGCAGTGTTATAGGACCTTACAAAGCACAGGGTAGCAGAGAAACATGATCCAGTGGGATTGGCCCTTGGCTTGTCTCAGTCAGTTCCATATGAGTAACTCAGTGAGTTGTGAAACTATCCCTGGTTTTCCTTTGCTGTCTGTGCAACAGGGTGGCAGCTGAGCTGGGCAGATGCACGGGATGGGGGTGGATCAGGTGAGTGTATCCCGGTGTTCCTGCCCCTGCTGCTTCCTTGCAGGGTGCTCAGCAAGCTGCCTTCCCAGTAAATTTTCCAGCAAGCAGCAGTAAGAGAATTAAGAATTAAAACTTGGGTCAGCAAATCGGTCATCTTTGCTCAGGCTTAGAGGTAGTAGCAAAGGAGCTGAAGGGATCCCTGCAAACCTATCAGGAATTAATGACAAGGTTTCTGGTCAGTGGGAGTTTAGGCAAACAAAGATTGATTCGAGATCCTTTGTCTCTCAGGGTGTTAATTTAGGCTCAGAGAGACTGCTGGAAGGAAGAGATTTTGATACCAAAATCTCATTTCTGTTTGCTGTACCTCTCCTCAATTAATAAAGATTAATATTGATTAACAAGAAAATCACTATATTTTTATAGGGAAAAATGCTTGTGG
Organism: Xenops minutus; assembly: GCA_035221455.1. NCBI lineage: Eukaryota > Metazoa > Chordata > Aves > Passeriformes > Furnariidae > Xenops > Xenops minutus. The sequence goes on along the minus strand of JAWWEE010000034.1, from coordinate 11,934,230 downwards.
CAGTCTTCTGCTTGAGTACAGAAATAAAAGACATTGTTGGTACACGAATAAATGGGGTTTTGTGTACATTTCATTAGGAAAGTGGAGGGAGGAAAGTGTGTATACTAATTCAGGTTTTAAACAACAGCAAGCACTAAGACAATTTGGGATGTGCTACGGGATGTCAGTGAAATTCAGTACCAAGCACACTCCCTTTTCGGTTCTGTCAGTTCTTAACTGTCTCCATTGTCATTTTAACGTGAGAGAGCAAACCTCCACTTAGATTCCCCCTCCTTTTTTTCTCTCCAGTGAATACCTAATCATCACACTGATTTTTGACTGGGTATTGACTGTGAGACTTCCTGGCCTAATTTTTTTTTCTAACTATAGTAGCAATATCTGCTGATTTATTTTATTTTTTTAATCCGAGATATACAGGGTGTTCAGACATGCAGCTGAATTTTGGGTTAATTGTGTAATAGACAGTCGAGACCCAGGGCTTCTCCTCGAGATTAACATACAAAGTGATAGGTCAGAAAGCTCAAGGTCTCTTACCCTGCGAGATACTAATACCCCCCCAATTAATTTCATTTTCACCATTGCATCATCTTAAATTGAGGTGAAATCAAGGATTTTTCATTCCCCCCCCCTCTCCAGCTGACTTTGACTGGCACAACTTCTGACATGGATGTGTGGAGGCTGGTGCTGCGGCCAAGCCAAATCCTTCCCTTTGTTCTCAGGGCCTGCTGCTGCTGCTGATAAAGTGGTCGGCGCATGGCATTATGTCTTATTACATTTTTGATGCAGACTGCAAAGAAACGGGTAAACTCACCATGGTTACCACGCTCTGTCACTTGGCAGGGCCCGCTGCACTCAGCGATGGCCTCTAGTGTCTGCAGCACAGCTCTGCACCGCCCGGGCACGGCACAGCCACGCTCCTCTGCCACCTCCGGCCGCAGCGCATCGCTCAGCCTTGCAAGTGCCTGCCTGCTTTTTGGCCCTCGGTGCTGACTGACTGACTCTCTCCTGGGTTCAGGCTCCCGTGCTGAGACCAGCCCAGCGCTGTCCCGGCTTCCACATCTGTGAAACCTTCCTGGGCAGCCCCCTGGTCTGTGACGCTCCCTTGGGCAGCCCCTGGATCCACTCGCTGCTTTGCCACATTTCTAACAGAGTTCCTCTCCAACCCAGGCATACCCTGCTGTGTTATTGCCTACACACCAAGCTTGTGTCATCTGAAACAGCCACTAAATTATCTGGACAATGTTATTGTAAAATCATAGAACAGGCTGAGTTGGATCCCTCGGGATCATCGAGTCCAACTCCTGGCCCTGCACAGGCATCCACACAGCTCAGCTGCCACCCTGTTTCACAGGCAGCAAGGGAGACCAGGAACAGTGACACAACTCACCCCAAGAATCCCACCATGTGCCTCAGAGTGTTGTCCACACACTTCTTGAGCTCAGACAGCCCTGGTGCTGTGACCACTGCCCTAGGGAGCCTGCTCTAGAGCCCAGCCACCCTCTGGGGCAAGAACCTTTTTCCCAATATCACCAACCAATATGTTCTCATTAAGCAGTTTGGGATCAATACATTGCTCTTTGTTTTGCATGGGCTGCAGCTCAGCTTTGCTTGGTGGGTAGGGCAGGATTCCTGAGCCTGGTCATTGGAGTCCTTGCCTTGTTCTGAACCAGTCTGGAGCTCCCAGGTCTTGGATGTGACTGCTTCCAACAGCAGTTGGGGAACAAGTCTTTGCAGGATGGGTCTTTTGTTTTACTGTACATGAGGAAAAATCGCTTAAGCCTTTCTCTGCTTAATTGAGGTAATTAAACCTCCTTACCTTGCAGCACAAGGGGCTCATTAATGTTTTTGAAGCATTTTGAAGTCCTTGGAAGAAAGATGCGGTTTGCTGTTGGGCCGTGTTTGGGAACTGGTGAAATTCAGTCATCTGGACTTGAAATATGAGTTGCACACACAGAAGTCTTACAGTGGTGTGTGAATTTGGAGCTGGTGATGTGAGGAACTAACTGAGAGAGTAGCTGACAACTGTGGTGTTCCCCCACAGTGCCCTGCACCTGGTTTGGTGTTTTAGGGGGGTTGCTGTTCTTTAGCAAAATCAGCTCCACGTGAAATCTCAGGAACGAAAATGCAGGTTTGTAATCCCATAGAATTTAGAATTAGACAGAGAAACCTTGCTTCTTTAGGGTGACCTCGTGACTAGCCCAACTTGCCATTTTTGAGGGGGATTTCATATGTGGTTAACTAATAAAAATTAGGAACTCACTCTCTTCTCATAATGAAGGAAACAGTCAGTGATATCCTGTGACAATTCTGAAGTGGAAAGAGACTTCCCAGCTGAGGATAAGTCTGTTCCACTGTGATCAGTGCTTTTTACAGAGTTAACTGCTGGCCCTTTCTTTTTGTAGTGAGGAAAAATAGGAATGAAATCACTCACAACTTTAAAACAAAGCTAGAGATTCACATAGCTGCTGAGCCCCAGTGACTTTTAGCATCAGTTTAATTTAGATTTAAATGAAGGCTGGTAAATGAGATCTGTTCCTCTTATGAAAGACAGTTGGGAATTTTCAGCAAAGGAGTTTGTAAAGGGGGAGATATTTCCAGACAGCAGGCAGTCTGTGTCTGTGCCTACAGGCAAAGGCAGCAGCATCCATGGATGCAAGGGCACTTGAGCTGCAGGAGGGAAGAAGTTCAGTGGTGTGCTGTTGCCTTGGCTCTGAGTGTAGGTCCATGACCAGCAGGCCCTCCAGCACAGTTGTGATGTGGGCAGCATAATGAAGCTCCCTAAGAAAAACCCAGAAGTTGTTTCTCAAACCCAGATTCTTCCCATTGCTGGGCAAGGGGGAGGAAGTGTTTGATTGCTGATGATCAGAGTCTGTTTCTGGAACTCCTGACTCAAAACTCATTAGATGTGAATATAATCTTTTAGTGCTTTAGAAAAAGTAACCCAAAGTGATGGTATTTTTCCTTTGATTTACTTATATAGCACAGTTTGATTGGTTTGATATCCCACAGTGATGGCAGCACTCCTCTGTCCCACAACGAGCAGCAGACCTGCTGTACCTCACTGACTGTTCCCTGGGAGTGGTCTTGGCACTGGCTGAAAATAGTACCGAGGGCAACTTGCTTTGCCCATGTGATGACACTTTGAGTTGCAAAATTACTTTCAGATAACTTGCACTGAAAAAGTAAAAATAGCACAGCGCATCAGACTCATCTGTGTGGAATGTATATATGCAAAAATAGGGCTCCTTAATATTTACAGTTTGTCTGGGCAGAACAACCTGTCATGCTACACTCGGCTTCACTTTTAGGCAAACACTTTGCACTGATACTGTTGCAGGCTGTGCTATTTCCGAGCGTGCAGCAAACATTAGAGAGGCATTAATTTAACCATTCTCCTCCTAGCAGTGACACTCAGAAATGTCATTAGCGATCCCAGACAAAGGTGAGAGGTCACAGCTTTAGAAACAAGTGATTAAAACATGTCCCAGTGTAACAGACTAATTAATCTTTAGATAATAACAGATTTTTTTGTTTTTTCTCTTTTCTCTCTACAGCTGGGAGTGTTCACTCTGCCTCCACGAGTATGGCAACATCTGCACAATACAGACAGCTCATAAATGACTATGGACCCCCATCTCTAGGATATACACAAGGGATGCAGGTACAGCTCTGCTTATTTTCCTTTAATCAGATCACTGACCCCACGTTTGCACAGTAGCACGGCTCGTGGCCTGTAATCTGAGGTGTTCCCCCCTCCCTCCCTGCCTCCCTCCCTCCCACCCAGGTTTGAAATCAAACCCAAATGGCAGCACTGCTTCCTCACTCATGCCTGGGGATCAAATTAGACTAAGCAGAGTGCTGAGGGAGGTTGTTACTAATTAACTGTTAGTCCCATCCAGGCTGAGTCACAGAGAAACATGTCTTGAATTATGTTCTGATAGTAAGGGCTCTAACATATTTTGAAGTGATTAGTTAAAAAATGAAAATTTCTGTACAGTTTTGTTTTATCTGCTTCTCGCTCTCCCTGCCTAGCTAACTTCTCCACAAAATACACACCTGAACACTGAAAAAGCAGGAACAGGGGCAAATAAGCAGTTCCCAGTTTGTTGTCCTTGCAGGACTGTTCTAACTTCTGTTTCACCTCAAGTCCAAGTTTTGTAGCTGCATCTTCCCTGTTGATCCTGATTTTTGAAGGGCATTGTGTCCAGCTGTAGCAGCAATTTAAAAAAGAAAATCACATTTATACGATAAACCTGAAATGTTATTCTTTAAAGAAGTGTCTTCCAGGGCTGTTTCTGGTCTTCCATGAACTTCCAGTTGCTGTTTGTTGTAATTGTTTTGTTTTTACATTTGATTGAGATTCATCTACTTGCACCTACAGGGTACCAGCAGCAGTCAAGTCCCACAGAGCAAATATGCAGAACTTCTAGCTATCATAGAAGAATTAGGAAAAGAGATTAGACCCACGTATGCTGGGAGTAAAAGTGCCATGGAGAGGCTAAAAAGAGGTAACTTTTAAACTTATTTCAAACAGGAATCGTGTCCCATACCCTTGGGCCACTGCCTGCTTGTGTCCAGCTTCACGTGTCCTTTGAAAGGAGGCAGGCTGAGCTCCTCACGGGGGTATTAACGAGCCTCTGAAACCTTGGGATGATCTGTCCGGGCTGTATTTGATAAGATAAACTGTGACAAAATGTGTTTCATGTGCACACAGGGAGTTTCAATTAATAATTCAAACGCTATTGTAGAACCCTTAATGGATACATTCTTTCATGCTCCTGGGGACTTATTTGCCTCCTCAATTCCCTTTTCTCCCCAATCTCCAAGCAACATAGCCAGGCATTGTTTATTTCCCATATACGTGTCCCATCCACTTGGCCCGGGAATCTTTCCTGAAGTGCATTTTGCCTAAAGAAATACAACACAGTGGTAATTCACACTGGGGCTGGTGGAGAGAAGAGCTACATAAAACCCCCCCAAAAACGTGTCAGGGAAGGCTGTTCAGAGTGAGATGTCAAACATCAAACATAAACGATGTCTATTGCCTGCTGTCAAGTGCATGTGATGTCATTAAAGAGTCCACTAGAAAGGGACAGGGAAGCTTTTAGGGCTGGCTGATGAGTCTCTGTGGCTTTGCTTTGTCAGCTAAAAGGGGTAATAAATGCCCTTTCCTTGCAGTGTAAAAGAAACCCCGGCATGCCCCACTGGTGACATCAGCCTGACATTGTCCCCCGCAGGGGACGTGCAGGGATATTTCTGAAGGAGCAGTGGGACATTCCGCTGCTGCAGCTCCTGAAACGACCCTGAAAGGCCACGGGCAACAGTTGTGAGGCCAGTTTAGTCCTTTGCCAGTGGAACGTGGTTACCTTTTCCTCCCTCCCCGTGGTCCTTGTGCTGAGATTGGCCCATGCATTTGACCCGGAATGGGAATGTTATTGTAACAGACTAACTTCACCACCTTGCAAATCCCCTCTACATTTACCCAGGACTACAAAGCTTTATTTAAGGCTCAACCATTATGGGAGAGCAATATATCTGCCGTGACATGCAATAAAATGACTAGTAGCTGTTCTGGGAAGGGATGCAATAAAGTCTGCTGATGAGTGGTAAGTGGAATCTGGCCCAGCTAAAATCAATGTTGCTGGAGTCTCTCTTTATTGCATTGCCTGAGTCAGTATTAATAGATCATGAGTGGCAATAGGCTAATGGGGACAGCTTGAGAGAGACCAGGAGAGATGCAAACATCTCTGAACTGGATGCTTCAGTTTGGGGAGGAAAAGTTGTTTTGCTGCTTCTTGCACCGAGTGTTTAATTTGTTGGCTAATGTAGGTTTAAGATCCAGTGCTGCCACTGTGACTTGCCAGTGTTGCAAGGAATCCCAAATAAGTACTTTTTGCTGCCATCTTTTGGCCACAAACATACCTCTCCTTCCTTTTTGGGAGCCTGATGGCTGAAGGAGCCATGTGCAACCCCTGTGCATGGCCACAGAGGTTATTCCTGAATCAAGTCCCTGTCCCCAGCTCCACTGAGCCTACTGACCTCTAAAACTGGCCAAATTCCCAGAGTTCTACATTATTCAGAGTAGTTCTGCTGCATAAACTGGGCGTCCTGCCACCACGTCCAGCTCTAACACAGTGCTGTGAGTGTGACTGTCTATCTTTACTTGTCTGGGGCAGTTTAACCCTCTGCAAAGCCTTGCACTCCTCAGGTCCCAGGTCAGCCCTCCTTGGATGGAAAGGCAGTTGCTGTGATCTGGGCTAGCAGCCTTCTACAAACAGAAGCCATTATCTCTAGAGATTAAACCCTATCTATTGCCTTGCTACCCTTTCTCCACCTTGTTAAGGAGCATGATTGAGCAGAGAAATCACCTTCTATCTTGTCCTGTCAGCAAAATATAACCTCCTTTGTTGTAGAAAACCCTGTCCATCTCTCATTTTAAAACCCATCTCAAGTTCTGTTCTTTCAGCAGCTCTGTGAACACAAATCTACATTTAGTTCCAGGATTAAGAACCGAGGTCCAGATTGCTGGAACTTCAAGGCAACAGGACTTGGTAGTGGAAAATTCCACATTGTGTCTCTCAGATGAGAGTAGATCCAGCAGCATGTAGAGTGGTAGTGATTTCCACTGGGAGCTGAGCCAGTGTTAGGAGGTAACTTTTTGCACACACCATAAAAAAAAAACCCTTATTTTTACAAGAGACACAACTTGTCTTTAAGCAGCATTATGATGGCTTGGATTTTGATGCATCTTCAGGGAGAATTATCCCAAGACACTAAGACTTTCAGAGCTTGCTACAATGACTCCTCAAAGAACTTGGTAATTTGTGTCACTCCACTGTAGCCAAATAACTCACTGGTAGGTAAGATTTTTTTATTTCAAGTCTTTAAGTAGGGCCACACTGCACATGAAGATCTGTCACTGCAGACCTACAAATCTTACTGTGCTCTGCTTTAGACCCTTTTCAATTTATGATGCAAGTTTGGGAAAGCAAACTCGCTTAGGAGCAGCTGATGTTTGGGGCACGAGGGCTCTCTCCCTTTCCTGAGGCCTGCTCTGGTAGCCTTGGCAACTCAGGACAGAAATACATAAACCTTTCTGTGGGCTGTCAGTGCAAGTGTGACTTGAATGGGATGATTTAAAACATGTCCAATTCTTTTGCAGGCATTATTCATGCCAGAGGATTAGTCCGGGAATGCCTGGCTGAGACGGAACGAAATGCAAGATCTTAGCCCGCTAATTCAGCTGCAAGATTTTCCATCTCTTCACGAAGAAAAAGTAACACACACTCCTTTTGACTCTTGAAACATTCAGACAAATTCCTTTATTTTGAATGTTTTGCCTTTCTTGTTTTGCCCTTGCAAAAATGTATAGTTAAGAATGAAAAAAAAACCCCAAGGATTTTTCAACTTACTGAGGGTTTGCATTTTGTAAAGACATTAAAAGTCCCTAAAATGTTTCTAAAACATGGAAACTGAAGTGCATGCAGAGGAATGCTCTCTCTCCCGGGCTATATTTCAGTTCTCTTCTTATCCAGCCACAGCCTCATCCTGTTTTTTTCCTTTGACTATATTCACTTACCCCCAAACTGTCAATCTTTCAAAGTTTGACATAAGCTCTAAGGATTTTTTTAATAAATGCAGAATAGCATGCTGTACCTAAGTAGTCTGCTAAGTCACAATTTGTCATACAGCATAGACCCTGCTTAGAAATAACCTCCCCCTCCTCTTATTTTTCCTTTTTTGTTCATTTTGCATAAACATTTGCATGACTGTTAGTGCTTTGAAGTCCATTTAAAGTGCATGAGCTATATGGAAAATAGGGAAACCTATTAAATAATAACAAGGTCCTGGAAAGCTAATTCCTACATTATGGCTGGAGATTTCAGTTTAAAGTTTGCCAAAAAAAGAAAAGAAAAAAAAAAAAAAAGGAAAATTCTGGATAAATTACTAAAACTGTTATTTGCATCTTTGTATGTATTTATTACTTGACGTAATAAAGCTTATTTTCATTAACAGTTTGTATTAAAACTCTGTACAGTCACTTTAATCAGGTTCACTCTTCAGGAACAAGAACTGGCAACAGATAAAAATGTACCCTTCATGCAGGACTTCAAGAAAGGACAAGGGAGGGGGTTCCATCCATAGCACAGGTGGGTTGCAGTCACTTCTGGGAGGAGCAAGGGGAGGTCCAGTAGTCCCTGTTGCCTTCAAAATCCGTACTCTGGCTTTGGGTCTTTGTTGGAGGCCAAAATTCAATGAGTAAGGCTGGGAAAGGAGAACCTTCAGTGCTATTTTCCTCATGGACTGGAGCTCCTGTGGAACATCCCAAGGTGTCAGCTGGGCAGAAGGAAATCTCTTGGAATTGTTTTGTCTCCGTTAACAACAGCGGAAAGTTTATAGTTCCTTTTTAACAAGGAGTCTTTTATCTTCTGAACTTGGCAGAAAAAGTGCTTGCAGAGTGTGGGTACTGAGATGATGGCAGAGAGAAGCAGCAATACCTGAGTGCTTTCATCACTCTGCAGTAACAGCAGGTCAGCACTGGGTGTTTCAGCTGTGCTTCTGAAGCCTCACATCATGTTAGTCTGGAAAGTGTGTTCAGGTCTAATGACAAACACTTGCCTTACCCCACATGGGCAAGTCAGTATTTCACACGGTCATTTATCCAATTGTTGCATCTCTTTTAAAAGCTTTTTCCTTTCCAGGTTTTCCTTTGCTCTTCTTTTTTTCTCCTGCTTCTTCTTCTCTGATGCTTTTTTCTCTTTAAAAACATCACTGTCTTCACCTCTGTAGAAAAGATCAACCTTTTCCTGCAGGATTTCTCTGGCAATCTTTCTGTTCTTCTCCACTGATCTTGTCTGATGACACTGAAGAAATACAATAGGACATTTTTAGTGGAACTTTAACCTGCTTATTCTTCTGCTTTGCCTCTCAGTCCAGATACTCCTGCCATTACAGTAAGGAAACTCCCCTCCTCCCCAAGCCAAGAGCATCCTCCTACCAACAACAGCTGGAACTTTTATATCCAGATGATACATTTTAATCATTATTTGCTGGTGTAACTTGTCAAACTGGCTTTTGCATTAATCTTTAATGCCTCCACATTACCTTGGAAAGCTGCTCGAGTTGAACTGAACTGTGTCTTCCCCTTGTGACAGGAAGCAAAGATTAATTTCAAGGTATTAATCCAAAAGAAGTAGATAAGGAAAACGCTTAAAAAGAGAGTGATCAGCTTGTTAAGGAGGAGATTCTCACTCCCATGAGGGACAGGAATGTGACAGCTACAATGAAGATTCATTTAATTGGAAACTACAGAACAGTGAAGCCAGGAAGATCAGTTCTGCCCCACGTTTATTTAGGTACTGACAGCCAAAGCTGCCTCTTGCTGAGATTCTTTACCATAAAAACAAACTCCTTCTCTGAAAGCAGGCCTGGAACTCAGGCTGCAATCTGGGCCTTAATAAAAGAGCACACAATTACCTTCACTACAATCCCAGAGGGAATGTGCTTCAGGACTACACAGTTGTTTGTCTTATTCGTGGCTTGACCACCTGGGCCATCACCCCTTACAAACTGTTCTTCCAGCTCTGCCTCTGCCAGGCCAAGGAGATCGAGGGAGTTCCTCCTCCTCGCTGCCTGCAGCAGGGGAATGCTGGGCAGGGAAAGCTGCTGCTTCCTCAAAACCCACGGCGTCCATGCTGGTAACTCCCTGAGGAAGGCTGGGAACTGGAATAAACCTGGAACATTCATAGAGGAACGGGGCCAGGCTTCTCTGGGAGGAACCCTGCAATGGAAGAGCAGAGGGGAGTTTCCTGTGAGAATCTCTGCTTTCAGATGATCCCCTTCAGCTGCGCAATTTGGGCAGTGTTTTCATAACCAGACCTGTTTTCAAGCACCTCGGAACTGCTTCAAGGGCATTTTCCATGAAATATTTACCACTCTGAAGGGAATTTCGGGTCTCAATGTAACTAAGGTTCTTAAACCAGTCAGGATTATGAGTTTTGAAAGGGGCCCGCAAAGCAGTAAATAAAGGAGGAGTGCTACCAACACTTGGGAAATTAACGAAAGATATCAGACATTAAAGAGAAAGAAGTCATTAAATATTTTGGTGTGTGAAGAAACGCCTCTTGGCAATAAATACCCACACAAAGCTGAACGAGTAACTTGAAATAATGAAATAACAATAAATCGAAGCAGACTTTCCTCGGCAGCCACTAAAGAAGCCGGGAACCTTTTCTAACGACAAGCACATGGACAAAACGCGAGAACGAGCTTTGTTTAGCAAGTTCCCCAGAGCTGCAAACCGAGAGCGAACGCACGAACCGCGCACAGCTCACTCACCTCCGCCGCCCGCGCCGCGCATGCGCGCCCCGCGGGGGGAGGGCGTGACCGCCGGCGTGATTGGCACGCGGGGCAGCCAATCACTGCGCGCAGAGGGCGGGGCTTACGCTCCCCGTCCCGCTCTCCACCAATGGGGCTCCTCGGGGAAACGGCGCGGCCGCGCGCGCCGGTTCCCCCGCCGCGGAGCCAATCAGCGCGCGAGGCGCGGGCCCGGCGCGCGCTCGAGGCGGCCAATCAGCGCGCCGCGCTCCGTCCCGAGCATTTCCCCCCCCCCCCCTTCGCCCTCACATTCGAAACTCTCGGCCGCCAATCGCCGGCCGGGCGGGAGGGCGGAGCAGGCCCGCGCCGCTCCTCCGCCTCACGGCCGCGCCGAGCCCGCCGCGCGCTCCCGGCGATGCGGGTAAGGAACGGGGCGGGAAGGCGGGGGCAGCGCTTGGCCGCGTCCCAGCACCCCGCGTCCCGCGGCCTTCGCCCCGCCCCTGCGGCCGCTGAGTGGCAGGCGCTCCAGCCAATCCGGGCAGGCGGCGCCGTCAACACCGTGGAGCGCGAGGAGCGGGCGGCCAATGGGAGCGCGGGGGCGGGGCTTGGTCTGAGGTGGGCGGGGCCGGGGCCGTGAGGGGCCGCGGGGTGGCCTGGAGGGGACAGCGGGGCGGGCCTGGGGACACGGAGGGGACACGGGGGACACGGACACGGGCGGGACACGGGATGAGGGGAGGCGGCCCCGAGGGCGCCGATGTGGCCAGAGGGGTCTCCGCGGGGGCCGAGCCTTTGGGGCCGCGGCGGTGTCTGAGGGTCCCGGGGCTCCTGAGGGTCCTGCGGCCCCGTCTGAGGGTCCCAAGGTGGTGTCCGAGGGTCTTTGGGCCGTGTGTGAGGGTCCTGTGGTTCCGTCTGAGGGTGCCGGGGCGGTGTGTGAGGGTCCCTCGGCCCTGTCTGGGGGTCCCGGGGCCGTGTCCGAGCGTTCCGGGGTTCCTTCTGGGGGTCCCTCGGCCCTGTCTGGGGGTCCCGTGTCCCCTTGTCCCGCAGAAGGCCCTTGTGGGCCCCGCTGTGCCCTGCCAGCCCTGCGGGGCCTGAGCGGGTCCGGCGCAGGAGGCCATGCGGACCCCCCCAGGCTCTGCTATTTCGGAGTTAAAACCCCCTCGCGGCTCGTTCTTTCCAAGCCTGCCCCTTTAAGCAGCGGCGCGGCCCTGCTGTGCCGAGGGATGGCAGCTCGGCGCTCCCGCAGCCCCCTTACAGCTCGCTAAAGATGTTTTTTTTCGTTGCGAGCAGGCTTGTGATGAGGTTATGAAACGAGGCTGTGTCACAGCTAAGTCCCACCCATCGCTGTGCTGCTGAGATAGGCCCACGGTGCCATCCCGGGGGGACTGGTCTCCATCCAGCTGCTCCAGACACACTCCCAGCCTCAGCTGTAGCTGCCAGCTCTGAGAACCTCCAAGTTTTCCACACTTCTGACCGCTAGGAAAAGAAGAAAGGCTTTTTATTTTTTTGTTTCCTTCTCCCTTCCTTTACCCCAAGAAGCTCTGCCAAAGGGATATGATGTGTGTCTGTGATAACTTCCTTCCAGTTGTGGTGGTTTCAGCCCTACCCAGAGGAGATGGTGTGAGTGAGTACCTGCAAAGCGGTTCTGCTGAAGCCAAACAAGCTCCAGGAAAAGAGGGGAAAATCGGACAGCTGTCCATCAGTTTCCTTCTGGTGGAAATAATTTACACTTCTGAAACTGTCTGTTAGAGATACATCTCTATGTACTTACAGATGATAAAATCATTGAGTCTGTAAAACCCATCAGCATGCTCTTGTGAGCCCTGTGAGGAGGAATGGCTGTGCTTTGGGGGTGTTGTGCTTCTTTAAGGCAGCAGGAATTTATTCCTGGCATTATCACAGATTACCAGGATATTTCCTAATGTCTCTTTTTCCTCTCCATCTGTGAAATGATCATAAGGTTCTTTTCGGTGTTAGAACATGGAATGAATTCACCAGGGTGCAGAACATGCTGAAATAAGCACTATATAAGAACTGATTAAGTAATATATTTCAAGTGTTTTCTTAGTGAAAGTAGAAGAGTATTTTAGTCTCTTTACAGTCATCCTGCTTTGAGTGCTGTAAGACTATGGCACAAGTATTGTGTATTTATTTATTTATGATGCTTTCAGTTAACCAGCTGCTGTTTTGAACTGCTCTGGGATTCCTGTTTGACTGCTCTTTTTGTTGTTTTATTAATTGGTAAGAAATGTAGCTCAGAACAGTTTCAAAGCTTTCTGAATTAATGTTATATAATAACAGTGAAGCAAGTGGTCTGTGAAAAAATAAGCCAGATATTACACACAGAAATGGCAAAATTGGTCAACTGCACTTCAACTCAGTGGGTCTTGTGTTTATTATCAGTGAAGGTGCAGATCTTTGGTCACATTTAATTAAATATAATAGATGCTTTCACAGAAGTCTTGACAGTGCTCTGTGGAGCCTCAGGTTTACAAGCAATAAAACCCCAACAACCCTGTTTTATCTGGAACATTTTGCACTCAGACACCCTTTGCAGGCCAGTGCAGGTGTGTAAGACACAGTTAGGAATCTCTGTGACTTGTAGGAGTCCCAGCAGGCAGGAGGTTGACTCAGGAGCACCTGTTTGCAGCTGGAGCACAGGAGAAGGGAGAGAGGCTGCTCATGAAATATTTGCACTTTCTGGGGTGGTTTGGCTGAAAAAACTGTCTCAAAATTCCCATTTGTTTCTTCAAACAACAAAGTCAAATGTTTTTTTAGAGTAAGAAGGTGATGCTTATTTTTGCCTGTCCTCAGGGTAACGTCATACCTGGGACTAAGATATGGAAAACTGGGTTGTGCTGAATTCTGTACAAGAAATCCCTTCGTCTTCTGCAGAGTCTGATGTCAGAAACACCCACAGCTCTGTCTGTAACTTGAATTGTAACAGGTAATGTGCTCCAGGAACTTGTGTTATTTTGGTTTTGCTTAGTTCACATGTGTTTACAGTAATGTTGGTATTAAGGTGAAATAATATGTAACATTGCAATATATTTCAGGGTGCTTTTTTTACTTGAGTTGTTTTCCTGCTCAGTGCCTGAGATATTCCCAGTGAATAAGAAGTGCAAATAGGGACTTATGGCTGAAGTGAGAGGTGGTTCTTCACTGACCTGTTAAGATGAGAGTTTCAAGTCCCTCCTGCCCATGTCACTTCTCAGAGAGGCAGCATTCCTGCCCTTCATAAATTATTGTTACACAGAAACTTGGCTCTGTGAGCTTCTGACCTCAAACTCTCTGAGGAAGCACATGGGTTTGACACAAAGCTGCGTTTGTTGATGTTTGTACCAGGGAGCAGCAATATCTGTGCTGATTATCCCCTCCCTCTCCTTGGAAAGCTACTGCATTTTCACAGTGTGTAAGGTAAGAGCGAAGGATGCTGTGGATTCTTTGAAATTGGCTTGAAAAATATCCTTGTGAACATACCAGTTTTATTTCAAGATCGTGAAGAGTCTCAGTGTAAATGAGGTGTATAATTCTCTCCTGGCTGCCCAGCATATGTGGTGTATTGTTTTGGCCACTGTGTTGCACAACTGACACAATAAATAATAGAGCTATTTTTCCTCATGTTTCACTAGAAGTCCTTCATCCAATCCCAATGGAGTCTCTGGTTACTCAGGGAATACCAGGTCCTCATTAAAGCCTGGGGCTGTTGAGCTGTTTGCCTCCTTTATGCAAGACATCCAGGGCATTGGAAATGCTGACACGGAACTTGTGAAGAACTGTGAGGTATTTGATGGTGGGGTTTGCTTAAAAAAACTGTATTAATGTATTTGCTTTGCATCTTGGAACACAAATGTAGTGATGTAGTTCAGCAGCAAGAGCCATATATGGACATGTATATATATACACACATGTATGTGTTTATTCTTCTTGATGGGACAGATCCTTTTTACAATGTATGAACTAACTGTGGCTGGATTTTATTGCAATTTAATCTTAGCATTTTCCAATATTTTATCTTTCTATCTTCATGTTTTACAACATAGGTTTGGCTATTATCCCCCCAGAGTTATAATACTTAAAGATTGCAAGTTTCTGGACTGAAAAATGTAAACCTTTAAAATTGTAGCACTTCAAACTAGTCTGAAGTGATCCTAGAAATTAGAAGTTTTCTTTCTAGAACTGGTTCTGTTTTGCCTGAATTATACATATATTCCATTTGTAAAGATGTGTAGGTGATTAGTTTGTTTCCAGATTTAAAGCAACACAAACATAATGCTGTCGTTTCAATGAACTAATTCTCCCAAACACTTTTCTCAAAGTTTTTGTCCTTTATTTTATATTTGATCATTATTTTTAGTCATCATAAGGAACATTAGTTTTCCACACCATGGGCTTGTTCCTGCAGAATTTTGAGCTTTCTGGCTCTGATCCATCACAGTGTCTCTTGACAGATGCTTAATTTGGGTTCTCTTTAACACCTCCAGGAACAGAATACTGATGGCTCTGTCCCGTGTCCTGTGCTCCATAAACATTAGCATAAAGTAGTGGATAAACATCAGCTTTTGCCACATTTTAGGAATGTTGTATATTTGATTTCTTTAAATATTTGTTTTCATTGCATATTTATGCATCATGGCCTTTAGCTGGGTTGCTGGAGAGTTTCTTATTGAAGCAAATGGTTCCCTGGACAGAGGGATGTTTAAATCTCAATTTTAAAATTGCCTTTAATTAATTGAACTGGATCAACCTTCCCAAAATCTGACTGTACTTTCCTGCCAGCTGTTTCTACTTTTAGTTTCCATTGATTGACATGCTGGGGGCTGCAGGGATTGTGGGGTGGGCAACCACTGTGCTGTTACTCAGCTTTGCATTATGTCAACACCTAAGTGTAGGATTGCAAAGCTATTTGTAGCTGGTAGGGAGAGATGCAATATGACTGTGCTTTAATGATTTTACTTTGTGGTTTCATAGACAAGGTGGCTGCAGCTACTGAGGCTGGTAGAAAAACAATGTCAGGAGCAAATAGTTGCCCAGCAAGAGCAGTTCCACCATCAGATCCAAGTAAGTAATGGTTTGTTCATGTGTGTTGATAAGGCTGAATGTTTCTTTTCTCCCCCCAACCCTCCAAAACAATGCAGAGAGGCAGTTAATGGAAGTGGATGGCTGGAGTGGTGTTTACTGCATGTATATTTGAGACAGCCCTGCCAATTAACAAAGTAACTGGTATGAACCATTTCAGAAGAGATTTGTTATTTGTTTTCAGTTGTTTTGTTTTCATGAACATTTGGTTCGGAATGCCCACAGGATACCTGGATTTTGTAGGTACAAGATTGCTTTTATTAACTGTTAGACTGTTTAATTTCTGGGTTTGAGACATTGTAGCTTTCTGTTCATTAGAAAATGTTATACAGCTTGTCATTGCCTCATCCAGACAGTACAGCATAGGAAAACCACCACTGAACCACATTTATCCATTAGAACAGGAGAAATGTCTTTGTATGTAGAAAAGAGAGTAATACTGTAAATATACAATGCTTAATATCCTCATCCTTTTGGTTGCTGTTTTTCCCTTCCCTTCCCTGGTGCCCTCCACACTAGTAGTAATCAGCAGTTCCTGAGCTGAATTAACAAGAGGTACTGTCCTTTTATCCTATCTCCTGTTTCTCTCACCTCCTCCCCCTGCCTCCCGTCTCAGCATTTTTGTCCCACCAGTGTGTTGTTACCTGTGTATTTCCTTCTTCTTCCTCTAGTGGTTTGATTCACTTGTTGCTGGTCATAGTCTTTACTAATCCATTGTGTTGGCTTGGCTGGATTTTGTCTTTTTTAATAGGAAAGGCTACCTCTGGAAGAGCTGAGGGTGTGGTGTCAGCAGGGACTTACTAACTGCATGAATTGCCACACTAAAGATCAAATCAACAGCTCTAACTTAGTTGTATGAGTGCTTTAGATAAAATAAATGGAGCTATTCCAGACCTGAACTGGTGTGCCAGTGACTGGCTGAAAGCAACACATTCCAGTAGGAATAATCAAAAGACAAAAGGAGTAATCCACTATTTGGGGTAGAAAAGCAAGATGCTGCATCAGCATTGACACGCCTGAGATAAGGCTTGCTCTGTGCTGGGTTTCAAGACCAACTGTGCTTGTAAAAAGTTACATTAATCCATGTGAAAATATGGATGCAAAGACCTTGAGTTCATTTTGGAGTCAGTGGGGTCAGTCCTTGGCTTGTGTGATCTGTACAGGAAGAGACAAGCTGTCACCTCCTGTGCATCATCCTAAGATCAGGCTTTACTGGAGAGGATTTAAATCCAAAGTTTCCCACAATCCCAAAACTTTAGAAAGCTCATCTTATTTTCCCCAGGTTTTTTTCGTCTCTTGCCATTATTTGTGACTATGCAAAGAGAAGTAAAAATGTGATTTAATTGGAATTGTAGCCTTTCACTTTTCCAACACAGGATATTAATGACAAAGATTAAATGGCAGTAGGGAATCTGATCTTCCCCCGCTCCCAATTCTGTTTTTTCCCTTTTGTTTTCCCTTCCCTGCCTTCCTGACAGTTTAATCATAGAATTAAAATGCAAACAATTGCTGCAGTCATGATTGAAATCATTGGCAGAGCAAAAAACTTTGTTATTGAAGAAAACTTCATCCCAAGTTTTTTGTTAATTTGTTGGTTTTGGCATAGAAAGACTGAACTGAAATTCAATTGTTAATTCTCTTGTAAGTTAATAAAACATCTGAGGCTTGGTCCTGACTAGAGTTACATGTAGATTGCTCTGAAATTAAGTCTTATTTTTTATTTCCTACTTTAAGAGAACAAATGATTTTTGTTCAGTTTGTGGTTTCCAGTTGCTGTTCACCTGTGAGTAATGTCCTGTAGCTCTGTGAAAAAAACAGGAGTTCCATGTTCTCAAAATTATTGCAAGGTCTTTTTTTTTCTCCTTTCCTGAGGGAATTAGTTTGAAATATGTTATTGAAAACAACTCTATACCCTGGTCTTGTCATGTGTAAGAAGAGTTGTGTGCTCCTGCAGCTCAGTAATCTCAATATAACTCTGCAGAAGTCCTGCCCGTGGGCACCAGTGTGAAATCTTTTCACAGCCTTTGGCAAAGGCATCAGTTGTTTCTCAGAGCTGTTTCAGCCCTTCCAAACCAAAACTTAAAAAAAAATTACTAATCTAATACACTGAAATAACTCTTTGCAGATATTGGAGACTGAAGAGTAAGTAACCTGTGAAATGGAGTGATCCAGTCCTGGCTTTGCTCCACTCCATCAGACACCAAAACAATCAAATTGGAGATCTTTGTATTACCCCATAATATCCAAATTGAGTATCTTAAAGTCAAGTTTTATGCAAGTAATCTTACAGAGGTACATTATTCCTATTAGCATAATAAAGGAATTGGTTAATACTTCCAGTAAGGCATCCTTGCAGTCTTTCAAAATGTATATCCAAATTAAAAATCCTTTAGACCTAAATTTAGCAAAGCTCTTATGTCCATGTTTGTGGGTAGTTTGTATTTCTTCATCTGGCTGGGAGGCAACTGCAGTTCTGAAGGCAATCAGTGACTACATTCCTGCATGTTTTTACATGGAGAAATGACTCCTGGGCCCTGTGACCCACTGCATGGACCGAGGGGCTGTTCCCATGGCCATTGAAGTGTCATGCACCATGTGTACTGATCTCCTTCATGCATGAGGTGTGTGCACATGGACACCTGCAGTTAAATAGTGCTCTGATTCTGGCACTACGAACGGGGGAAGCATGAATGGTTTGTGGCACAAGCTCATGGGAGCTTTGCCTTTCCCTCTGTGCAGCTGATTCAGGAGGAGATCAGGCAGCTGGGGACGTTTGGGAGCAGCGCCTGGGCCGGCAGGAGCTGCGGTTTGCCCGCCACGCTTCCAGCCCCTTTGCCACCAGCAGCACTTCCAATGGGGATGCAGTGTGAGCTCTTGGAGGAACAGGAGAGCATTGCCCAGGAGCTGAGGTGCCCCGAAGCAGAAGGGCAGCCCGGTGCCTGCGAGCTGCCCCAGGAATGTGCCGGGAGCGAGGCGTCCATGAACAGCGGCTATGGGACACTGTCCACCCCCGAGCTGAACCCCGGCACGGGCAGCAGCACCTGCAGGGCCACACAGCACATGGGGGAGGCTGCCCAGGGCCACGGGACAGGCCTGCTCGCTGGTGCAGCTCTTCAGAATGAAACAGAACTTTTACCCCAAAAACCGGGGGGAAACTGTTTGGCAGGAAGGAACAATGTGTTAGTTTTTCCCGCTGAATCGGAACATAAAGCTGCTGAAGCTCCATGTAGAAAAAAACCCAGGTAAGTGACAAACTTTCCAAATATGTTCATTTCTATTAAATATTTATAGATATACGTATTTATATACACTTCCCATTGAGTTAACAGCTGTTGGTCACTGGGAACGTGCAGGAATCGAATGGAACCTTTTGATTGTAAAATAAAATGTGGTGCTTGATATATAAATGTATTTATTCAGCCTGATGTCTCTGTGTGATACAGGTTTGCTTCCACAGTGCTTATCTGGTGTGGATATGTGGGGGAAATACCTTACATGTGTGTGTTTCTTACCATCCAGTAAATCTTTAACATCATGGGCACAAAAGTTGAAACAAAACCAACCAAAAAGGATAACTGCAGATGAAGTGTGTGTGAACACTATGCAAGAAAAGGAGAAAGTGAAGAAGTTGCCACTAGAGAATGTGAGCCTATTTTTATTTTATTTTATTATATTTTGCTAATGTTATTCTTGTCACTGGTATTTTTGCAGAGTTACAGTGTGTTCTTATTCACCACATCCTTTCATATTTAGCTTTAAGCATTTGAGTTCCCATTCATGTATTTAAAGTTCATGTGGGCAAAGTTTGCTTCTTGGCTCATTCCATACTTGGGTGCATAGAGATTTTGGCTTATTTAATTCATTGCCTAATCTTTGTCTCAGCACCTCCCTAAGTGGCACATGTCCTTTCCTTGTGGAGATCATGAAGCTTCAGGTCATGGCAGTTTATTGTGCCCTGTAATTTTGTGAAGGATCTCTGATTTCAGCTGGTGATGCTCTTCTGGCACACAGAATTGTGTGTGGCATTAACCACTTTGCCCAGGACAAACATTCCTCCAGACTAGATTTTAAGTTGCAGGGATTTCTTGGTTTAGTTTGGGTGGGGTTTTTTTAGTGTTCTTAGCAGTCTCATGCTAAAATCCAAACATTTTTTCTTTTTGCTGTTTATGTAAACACAATACATTCTTTTATGCCTTTGTATGATTATGATGTGGTTAAATACCATTTAGGAGATCCAACTGGCCCTTTGGAACCATCTGTATTAACATCTATTGCTGTGATTGCTGAAGCAGCCCAAAACACTTCTTTTGAGCAGAGTTTTGGGTTCCCCCTCTCTCATATTTATAGTTAATAATTGTGTATGTCAATAAATCTGATCATCTGGAGGAGGGAGGTTTAATCACATATAATGTTTCTGATCCAAAAGTATGTTATGCAACATGATTAGATGAATAATCATCATACATCCAACTAGGAAGTTGGAGAATTACTTTCAGCATATTAATTGTCACAAACCTCTCTCCTTCTGCCATTTTTAAGGCAATAATTCCTGAAACTCTGTGAATGGCTTCCACAAGAGAACAAAAACAGCAAGTAGGAATCACTTGATTCAAGGCAGGGTGTGTTTGGTTTTAGCTCTGGTCACTTTGAGGGTGATCCAGAAGGGGTGAGAGCAACTCTTTGGCCTTGCCCTCTTTAGTCTTCTACTGTCAGTGCAAACAAGATGTTCCTCTGAGTGCATTTTTCAGCCCAGGAGTCAAATTCATCTGCTGTGGATGGTTTTCTTTTCTCTCTCTGCTACAGGAGGGTGCCTAAGGAAATTAGTGCCAGAAACTCAGATTTTGAAAAGAGCTTTATCTTTCTGTTCCTTTGTAAGAATTCAGTTGCTACTCTTTCATTTTCCTTTCTTCCTCCTTAGGCAAAGGAGAATACCTAAATAAAAACATTAAGAGGGACAAAATAGCCCTGAGGTGAGATGGTAATTCATGCAAAAGCTTGAAGAGCTTTAGTTGTTATTTTTTCTTTCTTACCTTTGTTAACTCAGTGGTTACTGTCCTGTTACAGTCCTCACTTGTATGAGGGGTGTACATTTGTGCAGTTGTTGAGCTGCAGGGATGGAACAAAAAGCCCCAAGGAGAGCAGAAAAGAGCAAAGTGACATGACCATTTTTGAGCCAGCTGCTCTTACTCAGTTGCTCTTGTGTTTTATCAATGCCCCTTCTCCCTTTGGTTAAGGAAGAGGAGAGTTGTGGCAAATCTTAAATAATGTGTTTTTTTTCCTCCATTTGCTGGTCCCACCCTTTTCCAAGTTTTTGGTATAATTGGCTGGGGATGTTTGGAAAGTTGGGAGTGATGAGCAGAAGGGTGTGGAGTATCTTGTCTGGCTGAGATGACAGACAGTGGTACAACTGAATATATGAAATTCTGATCTCAGGAAGGAAGGAAGGCAGGAACTGTTCATTGTTAAGTCATCTCTCTATATACTTGCACCTCTTAGGGAGCAAAAGGTGAGATGACTGTCCAAAATGTGGGGTTTTTGTAACAGTGAATCTTAAAAACACTCCACAAGCACACAGGCACTTTATAGAAAATATAAATATAAGTTTTGGGTATATATATATAATATATATATAAATGATGATGCATATCTTAGTTCCCTGTGATTGCCCTCAATATAAATTGTGTAGGTTTGGGTCATGCTGTAGAATTACATTTAATCTCTTTGCTTAAGAAGAGTAATAACATTAATGTGCAATTTTAAAAAATGACACCCTTGATTTGTTTTTTCCTTGCCTTTCCTTATAAATTTGTTTTTCCACTGTAATTTTAGACAAACCTTACTGATGCTGCTTTGCCACCTTACACTTTTTACCTCAACCAACCGAAGGAAAGTCCCAATTCCGTGGTGTCTGAAGCTTCAGGTAAAGTTAATTTCTTGTACTGAAATTTCCCTTTCTTTGGAATTCTCATTTTTTAGAACTCTTTTTGGAGTGCATCTCTGAGACCTTCAGGGAGGTGAGGAGGATTTAAGCCCTGACAGGCTTTGATTTGCCATAATTCTGCTTCCCTTGCTCCTGTTTTCACAGTGATGCAGCTCCTTTGTCTCACTGCTGGCAGATGTAGGACATGCAGCAGTTGGGTTTTTTTTTTGTTCTTTCCACATTTCTCAATGTTTCAGAGCTGAGCTTTGTGTTTAAAACTGTTTCATAATAGAATTACTATTTAAACTATGATAGGGTATCAAATGAGCTTTCAAATAGAAGCATCATTGATCTGGTAATGTGGTGATTCTTAAATTGCTTTTTTCTGTTCGTGGTTTGGCTTTGTTGTTTTGGGGGCTCTGTGTGAGGGGTGGCTGGTGCTGGTTTTTCATGGGTTTGGGGGTTTTGATTTTTTTTTTATGAAAGCCAAACAACTAATTTCCCCATTTTGACCATAACAGGATGGATTCATGTCAGTAACAAGCAGGGGCCCAGAGGTGCAGCCCTGCAAGCTGTGTGTAATTGTTGCTGCTTCACATGCCCCTGAGACAGGGACACACAGAAAGTGAAGTGGGACTGAGGCTGTGGCTGTTCCTCCTGTGCCATCCCTTAGTCCTGGTACTCTGTCCTTCTGCATGTTACAGAGTGCTGTGAAATGCCCAGCTGAGGAGTTTGTAGTGTCCAGTGGCTGCCTGGGATTATCCCTTGGGTAATACCAGTTTGAGGTGCTACACTGGAATTACTGGAAATGTAAAAGTTTGTGAAAAAGGAGGATTTTCCCCCTGAACACCAGGCAGTGAATGTGGTGCTGTGTGATGTGATCCTGGTGATGTTGCCTGTGCCTTGCACTGAGATTTTTGTCACTCCTGGTAACAAATGCCCTAATAAGATCCTTAAACAATACTTTTATAATTATAATAATATTTATAATTGCAAGTAACTAACACAGGATTCTTGTTAGCTGACAAAATAACATTTTACTAATGGATTTTGGCATTCCTGTTCTACATCCCTGAGCTTGAAATTTGTAATTTTTTTTTTGGTTTTACTTTTGATGTTCCTTCTTGTCAGGACTTTCATACTGGAAGTTAGATGAGAAGGAGATGTACTACACTTTACCAGAGAATTTCAGAAGTGAGTTTGCTGATGTTTTCTCCACAAAAGTATCAACAGATCAGGTAAACTTTGTACGTGGTTAAAAGTTGTCCTGTAGTTCCTTGTTGTCTTTGCTTCTTTTCCTACAATGGAAAGAACCAGCCCTCCAGAAATTAACTTCTCTGGGAGAACTCCTTTGTTAACTCAGTCTCTCCTATTCTGCTCCTTCGCTGTTCCTGTACCCTCACTAACCTCGCTTGGAACTTATTGTCCTCCTTTTGTCATTCAAAAGAAACTGTGTAGGACATGAAAAGTGACTCACTAGCATGTTCAAGGTGCCTCGTTAAAGACCCCTTTTTAAGCTGGGTGCATTGAATAAAGCTGCCTTCTGTTCTGAACTGCTTTATTAGCTAAACCCACCCCAAAACTCGCTTGTTTGATTTATTTTGGGGATGGAGGATTGTGTTCAGAAAAAATAATGTAGCAATTTTGCCTGTTGAAGTTGTCTTCTGCTGATGAAAGGAAGTTGTCATCACTGAAGGACATTTATCATAAAAGACAAAGGGAAAACAAGCAGATGCCAGACCAGAATGTTATGCCTTCTTCCCACTCAAGTCACCCACCAGAGGTAACACGAATTTCTTTCCTTCCCATCTCAGTTGATGAGGCTGTGTTGGCCACAGGCTGGTTTCACATGAGCTGGCCCCTGCTGCCACCTCCAGTGCTGTGCTGGAACAGCACTTGGAGCAGCTGAGGGATGATCCAGCTCGGGAAAGGATCCAGCTGAAAAGAACCTCTAAGAAACACGCTGAGTAAAGAGGCACCTTTGCAGCACAACCTTGAGGGTGGTGCAGGGACGGCTCTGCCTGTGCTGAGGCTGCTGCAGCTCCTGGAATGCACTGGAACTGCAGTGGCACAGGCTGGGTTTTTTAGTGCTGCCCACAGGACAAGTGCATTCCACCCGTGAAACAGGACAGGCACAGGTTGTGGAAATGATTCTTTATCATATCTCTTTTTTTATACAGCTCTCAGTCTTGTTCCTAATCCAGTAATGATGGCTAATATGTGATTATATTGTTTAGATAATTCATTAAGTGCTTATGGTTTCAACATACAGGCATCATAGACCTTCTGTTTGCAGAACTGAAATTTCAAGGGTTTTCTAAACAGCTGCAGATGTTGGATATGTCCTTTATTAATGGAAACTTAGTAACCTGGCAATGTGTATTGTCATTTAAGCATTACAGGCACCTTCATCTTGCTTGTCACTACCAAATGACTGCAGTAATATTCAATGTCATGCCTGCAGTATTTTATATGGATTACTGATGTCTTCAGATCAACTCTGTTTACAAGAACAAAAGTTAAATCACAAGATTTTCAGCATTATAACTTATTTCCTAGATCTTGACGTTGGACCCAACCCTGCACATGAAACCAGGTCAGCAGAACCAGGGATGTTATTTTTTCAGTAGTCCTGAAGAATCTACTCCCTTTTCTCCAGACTCTATGGCAGAGCCAGGATTTTCAAGTCATTGTGACACAGACTCTTTTTCACAGCCAAGCCATTCATCTCAGTTAGATGATTCTCCCAAACAGCCTGGCAGCAGCAGGGCTGTGCATTTGGACCTCTGGAGGAATCCCCCTTTCCAAAGTGGCCACAGGACCAGCTCTCCCTTTGCAATGGCACACAGGGATGCTGACCCTGACAGTTCAGCCAACACTGAGGAGGAGGAAACGCTGACTCTGACTCCATCCTCTGCTACTCACTGTGCTGACAGCACTTTGCCAGATTATACTCTTTCAGGGGCACCTGTTGAAGATCCTGTGGTTATGTCAAAGTAAGTAATTTTTCCTTTTTAAAAAGTCATAGAGTTGTT
Source organism: Xenops minutus (assembly GCA_035221455.1). Taxonomy (NCBI): domain Eukaryota; kingdom Metazoa; phylum Chordata; class Aves; order Passeriformes; family Furnariidae; genus Xenops; species Xenops minutus. The sequence continues at coordinate 11,909,882 of JAWWEE010000034.1, read as the reverse complement.
ACTTTCATGAAAGAAATGAAACAACAATAGTAGCAAACCAAAGAAAATATGGGAGTTCTGTTTGCTTAGAGCAGAGCTGGACATTGCTGCTTTTTCCCCCATTTTTTCTGCTTTTTTCCCTCCTGAAATACAGCTGGGGTATAAATAGAACTGTCATTTTCCACTTCTTACAGTTGTGTCTCTTTAACCATACTATTACTTTTCTTTAGACCACAATATTTAGTCTTTTTTAGACCATGCTATTTATTCCAAGGCATAATATTTGTGCTTTATCATCCTTGGATGTCAAAGCCTTAACTGGAAGGCAAACCAATTTTCTAGGTTTTATTTGGTTGTTTCTCTTTATACATAAAAATAAAACCACATCCTTCCTTTATAGGCTGTATGAGGGGGTTCACTTAGGCAGAGAATTTCAGAGTTCTGGGGGGGTTCTGATTTCCTCTTTTCAGCCAAAAGGTGGGAGAAGCACAAAATTACTTAGGAAAAGTAAATATCCTCCATTCACTAATGATGCTCTCATGCTTTGCACATGGACAAACAGACAGGGCATATATTTCTTGTGTGAGGGCTTGTAAAAATGAAGCTTTGTATTGTGTTTGTGTGTATTATTTGTATATAATGACCATAATTCCTATTTGTATTAACGTGAAGACTTCTCTGCCTTTGATGACAAAGCTTTCTTTGCTTAATTTGAATGCAAAAAGGTTTTGTGAGACATTTATATGCAGACTTCATTCTGTGCAAATGAGTACATGTGGAGAGCTGGATTTTTTTTTTTTTAATAATTCTTAATTTTAAAAAAAGGATTAGGCAGAACTTGAGGGAAAAACACGCTCGACACATCGCTGATCTCCGAGCTTACTACGACTCTGAGATCCAGAGCCTGAAGCAGCAGCTGGAGGCAAGTCAGAGAACTGCTTCTGCTGAGGACCTGAAGAAGATCAATCAAAGCCTTGCTGACAGGTACTGGCTGTCCTTGCTGCTTGTCTGCCTCTTTCCATGGTGTTCTTTGCACTGTAAAAACTCAGGATCCTTGGTGAGAATGCCTTGAAAGGTTTATGTCACCCTTCAACTCTGAGGATTTCATGCATCTGTGATACTAATACTGTTTAAGCTGTGGCTGCCCCATCCCTGGAAGTGCCCAAGGCCAGGTTGGATGGGACTTGCAGCAACCTGGGACAATGGGAGGTGTCCCTGCCCATGGCAGGGGATGGGACTGGATGAGCTTTAAGGTCCCTTGCAACCCAAACCATTCCATGATTTTGTGAAGATCAGTTTATTTGGCCTGATTCTTGCTGGAGCCATGTGATTTTTTTTTTTTTTTTTAATAATTACTGCCAGGCAAAGTACATATTGCAAATTTAGACAGCTGAAATACTTCACCAAGTTTATGTCCTTCAGAATAACGATGAAAGTATGTAGGTGGTTGGGACTCTTTGGCATTTACCTCCCAGCACTAATTACTGTTAAAACTGACTTCTGGGCAGCCACTTACTGAGTCAAAGTAGGAGGAGGTCACAGGCTGGGCACCAAAACTCGTGGGGATGCTTGAGGAAGGAAAGAAGGCTATAAAATGTAGATTTATCATTTGAATGTTTCGAGAAATTGGTGTATCTGTATGTTCTCAATAGGTGTGAGGAGTTGGATGCAGCTCTGAATGAAGCCAGTGCTCGCATAAAAGCCCTTGAAAATAAGAATAATCTGCTGGAAAAGCAAGTGGTAAGTGTGTGTTCTTAAATCAAGTGGCTTTTTAAGTGAAAGGGTAAGAGCAAAAACTTGTTCATTATAGAGCTGGTCTGTGTTTCTATACTTTTCACTTTTTATTTTTAACCTTTCTCCTAACTCATTGGCTGATGCCAAATATTACACCAGTGACTTTCCCAGCTCAGTTTCTTAGGGCTCCCTACCTGAATCCTCGTCTCTTTTGCTCATGAACTTTTTTCCAGCTTAGCAAGGACCAAACAGAGTTTAAGAGTGAAATATTGGGATGTTCGTCATGATTATATTTAAATTTTCTTAATTAATTTCTTTATTTAAAATTACTTTCTTATTAGAGATGTGATAAAAGCAAATCTCACCCGTGCTGGGGCAAAAATACTCCCTAAGTGTATTTACAGAGTGTTTGTGGCTAGGCCTGACCTCTCTGTGCATAAATAAATCCTGCATTTATTAGGCAAATAACAGGACATTCTGTCAGGGAAGTTGGACACCTGCAGAGACCAGTTCCACCTTTGTTGGTCATTCTTCAATGCTGGGAAGCAAGTCAATCATCTGGACATCCTGAGTCCTATAAAATAAATACATCTTTGGTGCTTTCAGTCTTCATTTTCATTCTTGAAGCGTCACAGAAAAGTGAAACCCCCTTGTTTAATTCACATCCAGGTGTACCCTTGTGCTCTGTTTAGATGCTTTTCCATTATGCTTTGCACTGAAATGAAGCATGAGCCAAAGCAGTGTTCCCGAGGGTGTTTTCCCTGCTGCAGGCAGAGTGGAGGGAGCGTTTCCAGGCCCTGAGCAGCACTTCCAGGGCTCTGCAGGAGCGCATCGAGGACATGCGCTCCACCCACAAGGACAAGGACAACACCATCAGCCGCCTGCAGTCGAGGCTCAGGGAGCTCCAGGAAGCTTTTGAGAAGGCCTACAAGCTGTCTGATAACAAAAACACAAGGCTAAAGGAAGAAAACAAAATGTTTCAAAATGTGAGTAAGAAACTGGACAACAGCAAGTCCCGGGGGTGGAAAGTACTGTGAGTTTACAGCAGGAAAGTCTTAACGCACAAGGAACACAAGAGAAGCTGCTCAGCTGACTGGTTGGGTGTGGGCTGGCACTAATAGACACTTAAACTCACTTATTTAAGGCAGCTTAGCCCTTCCAGTAGTCAGTCTCAGGTATTTTATTACTCTGAAGTGCTCCTAGTTAATTTTATTTCTGAAGATACTACAGGAAAGTATTTTAGGAAGTTATTTTTTCCTCTCTCAGCGTTGGTTGGAGATGGACTAAACTCTTCATCCCTTGTCACAACTTGCTAAAACTGCATTGTGTGTGATATTAGGCTGAATCAAGGGAATTGCTCCTCTGATTCTTCAGGAATATCTTTATGGAATGTTTAAATGGATTGGCCAAAGGGGTATTAGCTGGAAAAGCTACTTCATGCTTTAACTTCTTTTAACAATTAGAATTTCAAAATACAAAGGCAGTTTAAAAGTCACTGAGGAATTTTACTGATTCATTCATTCAGTTTCTTTAGAGAGAAATAATATGAAAATTAGAAATACATTCTGTCTCCTCTTGTCCCATCTAAAACAACTTTTTGTTCCAATGAGAAGATGATAAGAAGAACTTGCAGAATGTACTTTAATAGTATTTTTTATCCCCTCTAGTGCTTCTGCTTGTGTAAGAGAGGCAGTCGAGGTGATTTTACAGCAGCCAACAAAACTGTTAATGGTGTATGGTCTCAGTGTGGGTTTGTGTGTTCTTTTGTTCTGTTTCAGCTTTTAGGAGAATATGAGTCCCTTGGAAAAGAACATGAGAGAGTGAAGGTAGGTGCACTCTAGTTAATTAAAAACCCAAACATGCAAACTATGTGATACTGTGCCATAGGAATAGCTGGACTAACTGAAGCATTTTGAGAAAGCTCAAATGGAAAGATCCGTATTTCTTTTTACTGGGAACTTCTTCCTCCACCTGCAGAGCCCTGGAGGGAAAAGAGGGAACTTGGAATGTATTATTTTCCAATCACAGACAGCAAAAATACTGCAAAGTCAAAGCCAGAGAAATGTAATGGACCCTTTGAAATAGGAAGGTGTATTTAATGTAGTGTTTTCAAGACTGATGGGGAGTTACTTGTTTTTCTTTTAATGCACTTCTGGGCTTTTTACTTTCTTCTTTGTGTCCTTGCAGGATACATTAAATACAACTGAAAACAAATTGCTTGATGCAAACACGCAGATTTCTGATTTGAAAAGGTAACTGTGAAACTTATTACTGTTCTAACAATATGAAACACAGACTAGGGCCTGAACATCTACTCCCAGATTAGGAAGGCTGTAGATCTTGTGAGTTTAACTACATCTTATGAGGCGTTTCATGTTGCTTTGTGTTACCTGTGCACACTAAAAATCTCTTTATTGTAGGATATGTGGGTTTTTTCTACTTCCTCTGCTTCCACAGCAATATCTCCTGGTCCTGTCTTTCTAGCCAGATTGCCTGACTTACTTAACTTGGAATTCAAATCCATATTTATATCTGTATTTAGACAGCTGGAGAGATACACGGATAAAAATGTAGCAGTTGCTCTTGTTCTGCTGCTTCATCCAGGATATGTGAATAAAAATGAGTAAACTAAGAAATATTATGTATCTTTTATGTCATTTAAATACCTTCTAATGCATCTTTACTGCTTCCACCTTAGGACAATTTTAAAACTTGAAGCTCAGCTCAAGCAGGTGGAACATGAAAATACATTGAAACTTCGGCACATCACCGAGAGCCGTGTGAGACCCTCCTGTGCCAAGTAAGTGAATACTGCAGCACTGGGAGTACAGGGCATGCTTTGGGACACCTTTTAACATGTTTTCCCTAAAAATGGATCAAGGTGAGGTCAGTCCATAGGCTAAACTGGATTAAACACAAGTAACATAACGCAGAGACTTCACATGCCAAGAAATTAAACCCAAATGAATACTTTGCCTTGGCAGATGGTCTCTGGTCCCCAAATGAGTGCAGACAGGTCTCAATTGCCCAGCTGAATAGGGATTCCCATGCTCAACAAAGAGCTTGGAATAAAATCTGATAGTCCAGCTGGACACTGGAGGTTTTCCTTGTGTGGCATTGATTTGAAAGGCTGGGTGTAAATACAGTTTGTGCAGGTATCCTGAGAGCAGAGAGGGAGTTCAGTGACAATGCACGCTCTAGTTTGAACTGGGAATTTGTGTTAAGGAAATTAAAGTTGGTCTGTGTTCTGCTTTTGTTTGTTTATTTGGAGCTTTTTAATGGCTTAAAGACCTGAAAAACTTTGGTTTTTATTACTTAGTTATGGTTTCTTCAGTGTCTCTTCCAGTTCAGCACTGATGCTGTGAAGCCCAAAATGATAATATGATTTGTGCATGTCCACTTGTATGCATTCATGATTATAAAAATTTGAGCAATTTATGTATTAATATATTAAAGATTTCTGTCTAGAGGTGTTGTGACATTTCTGAACCAGATCCCTGACCAATGAAGAGAAAAAAGGAGGACCTGGGCAGGGCAGACCTTGCTCATCAGGGAGGGGATGTAAGAGCCAATGTGGATTTAGAAGTTAATCTGTCCCGAACTGATCCCAGGGGCTCAGGGAAAGCCTCACTCCAATTGAATCCCCAGCAGGATAGATTTACACAGTAGTGCTTATGGTTCATAGCTTGGGTAAACAAGACCTTTTTTTCTAATTACCTACTTTGCTATGTATAAAAATCACATTTTCCTTTTGATATTTCAAGATAATAATACACTAACTGATGTTTATTAGTTAATATTTATCATTCCCACATCATCAGTGGTGGCTTTTTCCTGGGTTTTGTTTTGTGTTTTTTCTTTTTCTAATAATTGGTGTCCAAAGGAAAGCTGGGATCAGATGCTCTGAACTACTCAGTAATCCCCACCAAATGTTTTCATGTAATTAGTTGGGAACTACTCGTTATCCAAACCTTGGTCTGAGTAAGCAGCATTAAATTACAGGAAGATCTTGGTGGAGCTTTGCATTCTGAACATATTGTGTAATTCAGACTGAAACCTCAACTATGATTCTTTAAAAAAATATTTTACTTTTACTTTACAAACATGTTTTAAAAAGCGGTTATTTTTTCCCCACAGTATTTACAAGTCTATTGTATATTTATGTCTGTTCACCAGAATAAATAGCAGGTTTTTCTTTAAAAAAAAACAGCAGAAAACTCCAAAGCCTTTCATAATTTTGGAGGTTTTTATTCCCACAGCAAGCTGGGAACTCCTGATGTCAGCAGGAGAAAGTGGCTGATACCAGGAGCTGAATATTCCATCTTCACTGGGCAGCCTTTGGAAGGCCAGGAGAGCCCCAAAGACAACAGATTAGAAGAAACCTATATTCCTTCAAGGTGAGCTGGTTTCCTTCAGTATCCACTAGGAGGGAGAGTGGAACACTTCTAAAAATAATCAAGTGAAACACTTTTAAAAACTTCTCTTGGCTAGATTCATATTTCTGGATGTTGTACTTGTTAAACAAAGCCTTTAAAAGATTTCTGAGTGTTGTAGGTGCTGTACAATTCCTTAAAAACAAACCACCCCACTGAAAAAATGCTCATTTCTTCCCTCCACTGCCTCACATTCTTTAAGGTACCACTCTCCTCCTGAAAAAGATTCCTCACAAGAAGACTCTTCAACAAACACAATAGAAAAGAAAGAAAATGAGATGTCAGAAGCACCAATTATAAAAGCCTTTAAAGAACTTGAAGAAGGAAAAGTATTTAAAGATTGGGGGACACAGACAGAAAAAGAAGATGCACCAGCCAGTAACTCTTATTTTATATTCCTGGGCGTGTTTTACTGCCTTTTTTGCTTGCATGCCTTTTGGTTTGGGTATTCTCAGCATTCAGGTCCATCAGGCTTCAGTGATGGGATAAAACAGTGTCAGCATGCAAACTTGGTGGAGTTCTCCTAAGAAAATTCAAAATTAGATAGTTAAGTGACTTGTTTAAAATAGAAGGAAGGCAAAGGTTGCTGTTCTGTCTCAAGCTGGAGTCTCCTCAATGTCTCTTTTCTAAGAATATCTCAGTATTTATAAACAGTTAATGGAGTAACAAAGCTCTGGCTGTACATCCACTGGAGTTTTGTTCTCATGGTGTTGTTTTGGAATGTTATTAAGGAAGCTGGTGTGTACTGTGGGATTTAGGAGCCTTGTCATGAGAAAACCTCGAGTCTTTCTTAAATGCTTCTATTCTTGGCTCAGGCAGGTACTCCAGCCTTCCTTCCCAAAAGATACTTCTGTCCTGATTTCCACTGTTTCTCTGTCAAACTGTTATTTAGCATTATTTCTCCCCCCACACTGCAAAGATCCTTTTCCTCTGAGTAGGAAGAGAGACTTGAGCAGAACAGCACAAACATGTTGATGAGAGGGAGACTCAAGTGCAGTAAAAGCTGAGTTCAGGAGAATATTTTTGAATTCTTGTACTGAAAAAGATTGATTAATACAACAACTTTTTTTCTTTTAATTAGAAACAGCAAATCGACGTCAAACTGTTGGGTTTGTTGAAACTTCTTTAGTTGCCACCCCAGAGAAGGGGAAGGACCAACACAGACCAAAAAGGTTCAGCTCCCCCTCGGGCCAGAGGTCGTCATCCCTCCCTCCTTCCAACAGGAAACCAAACACTCCAAGTCAGTGCTTTTCTCAAGTTTGCTTTGTGTTACTCAAAAAGTAGAAGCAAATAATGACAGCCTCTCTAGGGGAAAGCAAAATATTCTGCATTATTCTGACAATGTGAAGAAAAAAGCCTGTCTGTAATCACAGCAAATGGCAGAGCTCAAAGTTTTTCATTTTTCTGTGTTGTGATGCACTTTTCATCAAATTTAAATAAACATGTAGACAGCTTTGAAAAGCTTTCTCTTAAGCTGTAAGCACATGAGTGGGAGGTACTGCACTGGGAGGTTTAAGGTAGGTAAACATACTTTGTCTTTTGCAGCAAGAAGAGAGATAATGTTGGCACCAGTGTCTGTGACATACAGCCCAAAACGATCTCCAAAAGAAAACCTCTCCCCTGGATTCAGCCATTTGCTTGGCAGAAGTGAAAACACAGTGACAAGGTATGACTCTGGTGAATACAGTTGAGTTCTGATCCTTATTAGAGCAGGAGGGTGTTTATAGAGGCTAAATGCTGCTGATTCCTGTTCATTAAGTGTCCTAGAAAATGAGTCATGTGATGGTTTCTGAATATAAAGCTAAGTTTTACTTTTTAAAATCTGGCAAGGAAAATCTGGAGTGATTTCCTGTCTTAACTTTCACCAAGAAGGGATGTGGGGTTTGCTAGTGACACAGCATTGATCCCTGACAGCTGGTTACAGAATTGTTCTGTGGAGTAAGTGCAGATCAGGAGGTGGAAATAAAAGCTGAAAGTAGGACCTACTTTCTAGGACCTACTGCCAGTCATGGCCCCTACAAACATGTTAAAATATACATAAACTTACCCTGCTGCTGACTGTCCTAAATACCCTGCTTTCTATCAAAATCATTGCTTGGCAAAGCTGGCAGAGTTGGAGAACACACCTAGCTGGGAGATGAAAGTGCAGGATGTGCATGAGGAGTGAGAAACCTCCAGCAGCACTCAGAGTTCCTGAGGAGGATGACACGGGAGCTCAGCGTGTCCAGGAGCAGCAGCTTGGCCTGGTTCTGGGAGAAAGGCATACAAATGAGCTGTTTGGGTGTGTGCAGATAGGGGCTGGGAGCAGGAATCAAAAGTACCTCTGGGATTAAATAGTTTTATTAAAAAAACCCAACAACTTTATTTAACCTTAAGGTGAGAAATTAGAAAACATTGTATTGCTTGAGACGTTATTTCTGACAAGTAATTGCTGTGTGCCCCCTGCTCTGTAGATTTGATATACTCCTGGATGACCTGGAAACTGGTCCTGCATCTACTTTACAGCACAATAATCCAAGGAAAAGGCTCCAGTTTCTCTCACTAGATGATGCAGAAGGTAATCTGTCAAAGGGGGGGAAACTCCCATGTGTTTTTGTACCGCAGTTCCTTCCACAGTGGTAACAGCTGCTTAACTGGAAAGCTGACCCTTTGCTCTATCAGCTCCAACTTCCAGAAATCCCCTTTTAAAAATCTTGTCTTATTGCTGCAGCCAGAGAAACACCATTCATGCAGTATTTTGGTTGTTTGTATATGTGTGTGTGCACAAACACAGCAGAACAGGAGAAATAATTAAATTGAGGAAGAAGGGCAATACATTTCCCTGAAAACTCAGTTTACAATGCATATCTTAGGGGGCTCTGTGTTAAGATGTACCTGAGTCATACTAAAAAAATTCCACTGCTGAATGTTGCATTACATATGGCAAAGAGTAACTCTAATAAAACCAGTTCTTTCAGATTTTTAAATGATGGATTGAACTAAATCTTTTCCCCCATTCCTATTGCTTGTCACAATGTTCTGCTTTTGTTTTTATTGATGCATTTATTGAGCGTGGTGTTCGCCTGACAACTGCTCTGCTCGGGGAGATGTAGAAAGGTACCAGTAAAAGTAATTGCTAATTAGCACAATAGAAGAATCTGTTTGTTAGGCAGAAAATATGCTATGCTACAAAGATCACTTGAAAGATGACCCCTGCAAATGTTTTGCATTCTTCTGGGAAGTTGTTTAAGGCAAGGGACTGAGGCTTTGCTAATCACTGTCCTTGTTCACATACCACCAGGAGCACACTGCTTGTGCTCTTATTACTTTCTTTTTCTGTCCCGTGTAATAATTTCCCAGACAATTACAAATATAAAAATACAAAAATGCCCCTGTTTTATTGCTAGGAAGGCAGCATTCAGGTGCCAGGCAGAGCTCTTGTGCTGAATCCATCACGAATGGGATGAAGAAAGCAGCAGTGTGGGACGAGAGGAGCACGGCACAGAAACACGAGCCAGCGGCGTCGCCTGGGGAGGAGGACTTCAAATACACAGCAAGGATCACGACTCTGGCTGAAACAGAGAGGCTTTTTGATGAGCTGACTCAAGAAAAGCAACAGGCAAAGATTCTTTTTGTTTTCAAGTTGTGCCAAAGCATAATTGTTGTACGAGAGGTGAGGGACGGAGCTGGATGGCTGTGCAGTGCGTGGCTGAAATTCATGCACAGCTTTAGTGGCACGCTGGGAATGTGCCATTTTCCTTCCCTGCTCTATTCCCAGTCCTTGTCTCTCCCTAATTTCATTGAAGGAGAGTCACTGGGACACAAACACAGCATCAGTGGGGGTTGGCACAGTGTTAAAGGACAAAACTGTACCTGTCGCAGTAATCCCCACACCTCACTCTTTCTGTATGAGGAGTTAGGAAGGCTCATGTTGGCTCTTGAAACTAATTTACAGCTGAAGTGTTTTCTGTTATTAGATTGAGGCTGCATTGAGTCGAATACCTTGTTCTGGTGGAAGGATGACCTTGCAAGCAAGACTAAATCAGGTGAAAGAGCTTCTCCATCTGCCTTCTGTTCAACTGTTCTTCCACAATTTGAGAACACATAGAGGAGAGTTCTGCTGGGTAGTGTGATTACTGGGGGCATTTTTATATTGTTTTGGGGGTTTATGTTATTGGTTTATATTGTTTATATCTTATATTTTCTGTAAATGGGATGCATTTTGCCAAATTACTTCAAGAATAGTCTGTCCTTGTGATGGCATAGATCCCTGGAACTGTAGAGAGGATGTTTTGCTGTAGGAGAAATTGCAAAGTTTAGGGTTTTCTTTTTGTTGTTGTTTTTTGTCTCCTTGAAAGTATAAAGAAGAAAGTAAAAAGGTAAAAATAAGTAGTGCAGGTGGAATATAGGAAAGGGCCTTCTTTGGGAAGCTCTGCAGACTCTTAATAAAAACAACTGTCTCAAAGTTGTGTTTTAGAGGTCTCTGCAAAGCCTTCAACCTCAGCATTTCCTGAATTGTAATCCCAGGCCTTGTTATCAATTTGTCAATTGAAAATCAAGAAATCAATACTGCCACTCACTGCAGTGATCAGCTGTTTGCTGAATGTGCCTCCCTAATTATCAGCTCATCCTGATTCTTGTCAAGTTGATCTCATGGAGTCTCATAAGTCACATGGCAAAAAAGCCAACTACCCACAAATACACTCATAAAAATAATCTGCAAAGTTTGGAGGTCTGGCTTTAGTTTTGAGTGACAACAGAGTAATAATAAGGCCTCAAAAGGGATACCAGGAACACAGGAATGACAGGACTTTCTCAATTTTAGAAATATCATTGGATGGGGTTTTTTATATTATTAATGTGTTTTTTTCCTTTCTGTCTTTAACTGTCCCTTTTAGGAAGCCCTGGAAGATCGCTTGGAAAGAATTAATAGGGATTTGGGATTGATAAGAATGACTCTGAAAAGATTCCATGTTTTACGGACTTCTGCCAATCTCTGACAATTCCCTCCTGACTGCAAATATAATCTTTTCTTTTTGTTTCTTTTTTTTTTGCACTAATGTGTAATTATGCACTCAGTAAATGCAAATTGTTTTGTATTTTTATAAACCCTCGAAAGTAGTTTTACAACCATGTTACCCTTTACAAACAGCAATATTTTGTACTTGGAACAGCCACCTCTATTTTAAACATATTTTTATTACACCTGAGAGATCAATGTTTATCCTGTATTGTAATATTTTTAGAAATATTAATTATTTTTAAATAGTGATATTCAATTTATAATAAGAAATTAAAAGGCAGCTTGTTTTCAGGAAATGATAGTGTTACCCTTTGGCACTATGTTTGCCTCCACCATTTTATAAATGTTTAGGGTGTGATGTAAATATTAGCCAAGAGGAGATTTTGAACTTTAATACAAAACCCAACATGAGTTACCTGTGCTGAAGAGAACTGCTGTTCTAAGGTAAATCCTTTCCATTGAACCCTTTAACATGGATTTTTTCCTTGTGACAGAACTGTGAGCAATACTTTCACTCTGGCTGTGGTAGGAAAATCCTGCTCTGAATTCCCTGATGTCTCCAGCAGTCTCAGTGAGTAGTGTTTGATACTGTGAGTCCCAGGATTCACCTGAGAGCAGCCTCCCTGTCTCCCAGTGAACAGCTCAGCTCCAGCTCACTCTCCAGGACTGGAACTACTTCCCTGAAGTTACTGGTTTCCTGGATCAGACTGGGGTTCGTGCCAGTGTTCCCATCGTGGACATTTCATGTATTTGTGAACAGACATGCATTTTTCTTGGTGAAAAATCCAGATTTGCCAGTTGACATGTTGCTGCATTACTGTCCCCAACGTTGATATTTTGGTTTGTATTTTAATATTAAATAAATGTTTAATTAGATTCTTTCCTCCTGCCCAAGTACAATAATAGGTTCTGGGATATTACATCAGCCATAATGCAGGTTTTAATCATATTGTGTGTTTCAAATTCTGTCCTTGTTCAAGATGTTTAGCCACCAATGATGTGATTACAGGGCCAGAATAGCTGTCATAAAGGAAGCTTGAGAAGGTCTGATTCTAAAATTAGAGTGCTGTGGTTTAAGATATTTCATGAAGAACTGTCCTGCCCATGCAGAGTCTTCTTGAAAATTCTGTGGTTTTTGCAACCCCTTGTGCCCTGTGGGTCCTTTCAGCACCAGAGCAGAGTTGGGGAGCTGTCAAGGCTTTAGTTACTGATTTCCCCTTTACTCTAAAATGTAGAAATTGGGTCTGTATGCATGGAGATGACTTCTTTAAATATATTTCCAATCTCCACAAAGCCCTGTACAATTTTTATGTCATTCCATGTTCTTACTGGCAATTTTTACTTAGAAGGGGTGGAGGGAGATAAAAAGAGTCTGGACTTCCCTGCTCAGCCCCATTTAGCCAAAGTTTTCCCAGCATTTTGTTATTAACAGGTACAATTTGAAGGTATTCTTCAGAAGTACAACTCAGCCAGCAGGATTTCTCCAAGGAATCCATCCCAGGAAAATTTCATGAGTCCACTAATGGCCTTGTTTTCTTTCATCAGCTCTATAGTGAAACCAAAGAATTTTCCTGACAGACATTAGAGGCAAGTAGGTAAATCAGCTCAGCTCTTTCAGTGCCTTTCCCTCTCACCTCCCTTCATCTCCACTCCATTCTTCCCAGCTCTATTCATATTCATGGAGTCTTTTTTTATTACATCCAGAAAACTGAATTGTGAGTCAGAATTTATTTTTTAATCAAAAGTCCTCCTCCATCTGTTGGAGCTCTTTGGGCTATTTCTGTCCTATTATAACACTGAAGGTGGGGGGAAAAGTGTTGCTTTTAGTAAACTTCTGGGACAACCTTCTGAAATACCTGTGTGCCACGGGGTGACCTGTTCAGTGTGGTGCCTTTGGCCTGATTCATCAGAGGGGCAGAGGCTCTGCAGTTCCCGATGAAAGCAGTGGGAGGCCTGAATGCTCAGTGCTCCTGAAAATCACAGCCCAGGCACCACAAACTGGGACACAGGCAGCGTGTTTACTGTGGGAACCAGGGCTGTGCTGGCCATGCCCTTTGCTGGACACTGTCCTTTTTTTAAATCCCTGTTAAACTTCCCCTTAACCTGAGAAAATTACCTCATTCCCTGTTTGGGGACAAATAAGGACTTCCAGAGAACCAGAGGAGCTTATGGCTCCTCTGAAGGCCTTTAATGATCCTCCTCCTGTGTTCTCACCTGCCACCTCCCAGCTATGTTGGCATTTATCCATTCCATTTCTGCTGGGTCCTGCCTGGAGCCCCAGGCTCTCCTTTGCCTCTCACTGCCCTTGCAAGACACTCCCATGCATAGTTTTCTCTATCATAATAAACACTACAACTTCAGCTATGAGATTTAACCTTTGGAAAATAAAATTGCTATTTGTTTACATCTCTAGAAAGCAAATTTTAGAAAAAAAAAGGGTGTCTCGTTGTAGCAATGGTAGGTTCAGGTATAACCTGCCTTGCCCTGGGAACTTTGTCCCCCCAAAGAGAGCTGTGATGTGGAGTAGAATCCACTGTGGCAATGCAGGGAGCATTTACCAAACAAACTTGGGAGCATTTTGCATTTGCAGAGAGGGACAGGAGCGCTGGAATGATGCAGCTTGGAAAAAACACAAAACCAAGCCAGGAGCAACTGCAGGAAATGAACGGAGCTTCCACAGGCCACGGCAAGTATTTTTTTTAGATTTTAATTCCCCCCTCTCAGTGTTTGGAGGGAGTAAAGCCGGGGAGTCACCCACAGGCTCAGGTGGGCGCAGGGGCCGGGCCGGGGCTGGTGCTGCGGGGGGGTCCCCGCACCTTCCCCCCCTCACCTCCTTCTCCTCACCTTCCTCCCCGCACCTTCCCCCCTCCCATTTCCCTCCCTCACCTTTCCCCCTCCCCTTCTTCCCCTCACATTTCTCCTCCCACTGCCCTAGCTGTGATTTTTATAGCAATATGTATATGTTTTGTTTATTAACTAATCAGATAAAATAGATTCC
>JAWWEE010000034.1:11760197-11894632 GCA_035221455.1 Xenops minutus | reverse complement strand
AATCCCCCCCGAATTCGGCCCCCGCCGGCAGGTTTGCGGTTCGATCTCTCCCCCGGGACGGGGCCTGGCCCTGGGCAGGGATGGAGGAGCTGCCCGGGGTGCGGGAAGAGCGTGAGAGCCGCAGCAGCATCATAGGCACACACCTCGGGCTGCTCCTTCCAGCCGGAGCAGAACCTCGTGGGCTTTGGGGATGGAGCCCCCCTGGGTCAGGGCACCGCTGGGTTCTGGCTCCTGGCTGCAAACCAGCCCGTGCCTCCCCCTGCCAGGGTGGCAGGAGGTTTTTCCCCTTGGGAAGAGCAGGATGCTCATTCCGTAGCTGCATGATCGGCTGCAAGAGAGGATTCTCTTTGCTGGGCCTGGCAGTCCCGTTCTCCTGGCCTCCCCATCCCTTGACAGAGGGGTGGTCGTGCTTCATGCTCCCAAAGAGCCCTAGGCTCCATGCTGGACTGTGCTGCGGCTGCAGCGTGAACAGCTCCAGCTGTGGGAGGGTTAAATCCCTGCCTTCACCTCCTCACCAGCCGCTCTCACTGCACTGAAGGAGCAGAAGCTCAGAGTGCACTGAGGTGCTCAACCTGGGGCTGGAGCATCCCTAGGGAGCCCCTCGGTGCCATGCCCTGCTCAGTCAGTGCCCACACCAGTCAGCACCATCACCTTCTGTGTTAAATGCCATGACAGAGGCAGGGTTTATCTGAATTGCGTATTTAAGAAAAAAACCAACTTTGTCCTTATGTTAATACCTGCTCTAAAGTGAGAACTTCCATATTCTGCGTGCCCTGTGCGTGTGGAAGCTGCTTGGTGGGAAATGTGATGTCAGGGAGCGTCTTCAGCCTGCGAGGACATTAATCTGTGCGTGCCGAGCTCCGCACATGACAGCGCTTCAGCAGCACAGTGCCAGCAGATTAGTCTTTGTGGGCATCAGGGCTTAAAGAGGTGGTGTGAGTGCACCCCGGCGTGCCCAGGCTGGAGGGCTCCTTATCCCCCGGTACCACTCTGGCTCCTGCTCCGTGCCCACCTCTCTCTGCCCGCGCTGTATTTTTATCACGCCGTTTATTTTTGTCGGGGCCGTGCCGTGCTCCCGAGTAACACAAGACGCCCGACTGCATTACAGGGTTCAGCACTGGCTTCTGGGCCGTTTGTTTTCCACTGTTCGATAGGAGACTGCTCTTTGTAGGGCAGCCTTTTCCCCTCTTTCCCCTTGGCAGACCTGGTGGCTCCGGTGGTGGATGGATGGCTCGAGTGCCTGGCTGTCCTGACAGGTAACTCGGTAATTGAAATGCCTCCTCGGGATATACAACATAAAGAATGGCCAGGCATGAAAGCACCGCTGCAGACTCGTCCTGGCTTGTTTTTCTCAGCAGTTCTGCTTTGTGGTCCTTTCAGTGTGCTCTGGTTGGGGCTGCATCTCTGGGAGGGAGAGAGAAACGAGCAGCAAGGGCTGGAAAGCAGCTTGTGCTACTCCCTTTTGATGGAGCTGTTCTGGTGGGCTGCTGGCTCTGTTAATCATGTTTAAGTTTCTGTCACTAACTTTTAATTAAAAGCATAGTTGATACCACTTTAATGAACATACAGATGTTAGCCATCTTCATGCATAAAAATGCTTTTTAATTCCCTTACTATTCCCTTTATGGCCCTTAGATGCTTTTGTTACCATCTAATCTGCGTACAGTAGCAGCTGTTTATCTTCTTAATAAAACCTTTTCTTGCATCTGTGTTCAGGAAACAATAATGCTTGGAGTAAACAATTCCCTGGTATCCTTTAACAGTATTTTTTTAAGGAACTTGGCAGAAAGGGTCATAAGTGATGCCTAAATAGTGAACTCCGAGGCTGAGAGTAGCCCTGAGCCTCACAGAACTCAGCTGCTCGCTGGTTGTTCCTCAGCTTGTGTGAGGAAGAAAAGTGTCCCTCAGTGTGTGCCTTTTGACTCTGATGAGCCCAAGGAGGCTCTTTCCCCCAAATGATGACTTTTTATTAAAACACCCTGCCTATTCTGGGTTTGCTGGTGTGTGTCAGCGTGCTTGTCTCTTGTTGTGCATCTGACAGCCCGAGCATTTATTGTCATTTACCAGCTGGCACGGGGGAGTTTTATCTAACTTCTCATTTTGCTTGACAGCAACCAGTTTGGAAAGAAAGACCTTGTCCTGATTCTTATTTTTATTTTTTAATAGAAATTCTCAAAAACTTATAACTGACAGTGGGGCTAAAAGGTTTTGAATTTAAATTATTAGTCTGGTTTTATTCACAATTTGTTGCTGTTTCTGCGAGTTGGCCAAATAGAGAAGCAGCACATCCTTCAAGAGGTTCCTTCAATTAGTCCCAAAGAGAATTAATCTCCCCTCAACATTCAAATAAAAAAATCTTGTCACTCAGTTGCTGTCTTGGCAGCCTGAGTGGAAGGCTCTGGAAAATGGCAAGTGAAAGCTGATGCTCACTCCCCAGTGCAGTTTGACTCATGCCTTTCATGCATATTCACCGTAATGTCCTGTTCCAGGACCAGCAGGATCCCTCCAGAAACACTTGGGGTTTTTTAACATATTTTTCTTTTAGGCTTCCTCTTATGAGAGAGGAGACACAGGCATCAGTATCTCTCTTATCTTCATTTTTATTTTCTTAGGGGGCAAAAAGCAACATCTAAACCTTAATAGCCAATTTCTCTGCATGGCAGAGATGCCTTCTTGTTTAATTTTAAAGCTGGCTGACGTGGGGTGTGATGCCATTAATATTTCTGTTTATCTCCCCAAATTAGTAAGATATGGCTAAATTTAATTTTGAGCCTGAAAGCGTCGTAGAAACAAAAGTGTTCCGTAGTATTCGGTGTGAATGGAAATGGAATAATTAATGTGGGGGGAGGGAATAAATAAAACACTTTTATTTATAACTTTATTTCCTGGGTGTTGGAGGAAATCCAAATGCCACAAGATTGTGCTGGGGCAGAGTCTGTCTGAGCTCACCCACAGACTGAAAGGGAATGTGGCTTCTCTTGTCGTGGTGTCCATGCCAAGAGTCGTACGAAATTTTAAACGAGCAAAGTAATGAATGATATTTGGATGTTCTTAATGTAGGAAGAAGAAAACAATTTAGCCTGGGGCTGACCCAGATCCTGACACTGCTGGGAGTTTTAATCAGCACGATGCCAAGTCAGTACACAGAGCTCCTGAAGTCAGGCTTGTGCATTTCCCGTAGGGAAGGGGTTTTGCTGGTGTGACTGTCTTTGGTGGTGGCTTTTAATTTTTTTTAATTAAAAAATAATTCTTAGAAGCTCGCGGCAAAACGCTTCAGTAAATCCCACTGGGGAACTCAGAAACCAGTTGGGAAAGAGGTGTGTAATTTTGAAGGGTGGTGGGGGGTCATCCAGGGGAGCTCTTGAAGGGTGGCAGGATCTGGAGATGGAGCTGCTTCCCACTCCTGCAGCCCTTCCTGGGTGTGTCTGACACAGGGTGGGCTTCAGAGGGGAGAAGAGATAAGAGGTTGCTCAGGCAAGTGGAGATAAATAGTAAAACCATCCAGGAGGGGAAATGAGAGGGAAATCAGAGTCTGCTGCTTGTGAGCTTCCATGTACAGGGGGTGATGATGAGGGTAACTGGTGCCCTGGGTTTGGGGGTTGAGGCAACCCAGGTGCAGGGTGTGGAAAAGGTGTGGAAGGCCAAAGTCATCAGGCTGGCAGGGCCCTGGAGAGCGGCAGTGACGGTGCCTGGGTCATTGCTCCAGTGTTCCCGGGGTTGGTGCCTGGCAGGAGGCACATGGCAGCGCCCAGCAGGGCAGGGACAGGAAGCAAACACCTGGGCTGAGTCAGGAGTGCTGGGCAGAAGGCAGCTCTCCGGGAAGGAGTGTGGAACCCTGAGCACTGCCCGGCTGTTCCGACAGCCCCTCGTGGCAAAGGCTGGTCCTCGGCTTCTCCTTTCCAAGGTGGTGCTTGAGAACTCCAGATTAGGGTTATTTTTCCTTCTGGCTTTTAAACAGCCTCCAGAAAATCTTGCTCAGAGGGACCTGAAGACCTGTAACATCTAGAAGTCTCCGTCCTTGTGGGCATCAAGTTGTTTTCCACAAGAACAAAGCCCATCCTGAGCACTGTGTTGGATAGGGAAGGCTCTGCACAGCTTTGCCAGTCCTGACTGGGTGTGTTTGGCCAGCTGAGGTCGGTGAGTGGTCTGATGGTGGGAGCAGGAACCTTAGAACTCTCCTGGGCAGGAAAACTCTTGGCATTGGGTAAGTTGGAGAGACTCCTTCAATGGGATGAGAAAAAGCGATTTGCCACTCATCCTTTTCTGTCCCTTTGAACAGCTCAGTCTCCTGTTGGAGACCAGGGACTGGGATTTCCACCCTGGGGTTTTCCACCAGATTCCATAGTCTCCTCCTGGCAAGGGGAGGGCACAGAGGTCTGGGCAATCCAGAGGTGTTTTGCTGTGAGCTGAGGGGGCACATCTGGGCACTGAAGTGAACTCTGAGGACTTGGGGAGGAAAATTGACCAAACTGCTGGGAGTTCTGTAGGTGCTGGGGATTCCTGCAGTGGACAGGGAAGTTAGCTGGGATTTGTTTGGATTGCTGGCACTTACATAAGCAGTGTGGAGCCTGGGGACACGAATTGAAGCACACGAGCTGCCTTAACCCCCAGAGCAGTGACCTGGGAAGGCATTTCTCTCTCCCAGCACCATAACCAGTGGGCAGGGTGAGGGTTTGTAATCACATCAGCACCTTGAGGGCTCTGTTGTCTCTTTAGGGCGAGGCCACCTTATCTCCACTCCAGAGAAGTTTGGTATTTGTGTGACCTCACTCTGGACGTGCCTTGGGGCCTTAATTCCATTATGTGCTTTGAAAGGTTATGGAAGGACTGCAGGTTTTTGTAGGACAGCCGTGGTAAACAGCAGGGTGGCTCTGCCTGTGGGTGACTTGGGGCTTGGGGCAGCACTTTGGGGCTCTTTTTGGACACGTTGGGTTGGAGTCAGAGTTACCTCTTGGTGGGCATTTCTTAAGAGGTAAAAGAGTAATGGGCTGCCATCAGCTACTACATGTTTGGAATGAACAGCAAAACATGTTTGGAATGAACAGAACAATTGCATGTATGTATTTATACATAAATGTGGTGGACTTAGGCTTTATGTACATCAGAAGAGGATTCAATGGGAATAATTTCACTTGTGCTTATAATTTGTGTCAAGATCAATACTATAGGTTAAATAACCTCCTCCTGAAGGTAGAAACACAGCAGAATCCTTTTCTCTCTGTGGGTGGCTTACCTATTTTACTGCTGCTTTTTTCTTTTTTTTTAAAGAAGGAAATAGAGATTTTATATTTATCATATCAGATGAAATTGAAATCTAAATATTTACATCTTTTCACTGGATCTGAGGTTGAGCACCAGCTGTAGGCGTTGCCAAGCTGTTTAGTTGTCTCCTTCACTGAGTAGGTTGATTTCTCCAGGGTGGTGGAGGGATGGAGCCTCATGTTTCTGTGTGTTATTTTCTAGCCAGTCTCTGCATCTGGAAAGCCTTCCCTCTGTGACCTGGCCCCACGTTCAGAGGGTGTTCCAGCCTAAACATGCTGAAAGCTAAACATGTGTTATCTCCAGCAGGATGCAGAGTTAACTGCAAGCTGTGAAAGTGGAGGGGGAGTTCAGGAGAGAGGATGTAAATAACTCGGAGATATTTGGTGCAGAAGGGAGAAGGAGGCTCTGCTTGCTGTTTCTCTGCCATCCCCTTCTCAGTAACACTCTCTGTGCTCTTTACAAGCAAAGGTGGAGGATCACTTCTGTTTTAAACCAGGAGCAGACATACGGAATGTTGCTGGACACCATTCAGCAGAATTCCCAGTTTTCTGTCTCCAGTTTTGCCTTGTTTTCCTTGTTATTTTTTGGGCAGGCTTAACATGGAGCTTTCAGGCTTGTGATGCACCAAAGCCAACTGATGGAGAAGAACACATAGTCTGTTTTGTTTTCCCTCTCTCCCTTGTTTTTAAGCATAATTTATCCAGACTCATGGGACCCACTGTTTGTCTGACCTGTATCTGGATTGTAAAACACTGTTCCAAGTTTTAACTTCATCAAACAGTAAACATCTTCCATCAAATATCTTCAGAAATGTGTTCAGCATGGGCACAAAGTGTCCTTTGTTTCTTTTGGGACTATGGAGTAATTCTAGTGCTTACTTTTGCTTACATTTAATGCCTGTAAATAAGTTCTTCCAAAGGGCACCTTTAACATGCTGCCTCTGTGAGAGGGAAGAGCATATTTGGGCAAGCCTATTGAAGGATTAGAAGTTGTACTCCAGTTTCTGTGTGCTGCTCTGGCTTCCCAGTTTTCACTTATCCTTTTGTTTGGAAGAGATGTTTTGACTTGCCTTGCTGAGGGTGGGCACTTTGGCACCAACCATTAGGTCACATCTTCTGCATCATGCCTGCAAAACATCTGGGCAAGAGAGGAGGGAGAGGCAGAGCCTTCTGTCCTGCTCCTGCCCCTTCCTTCAGACAGTTGTCCCAGCAGGAAAAGGAGCTTGACGTAAAGGGGAGGTTTCATTGCCTTGTGGAGCATCTGTATTATCAAAGGCAGATATGTCAGAGCACTTTCCTGCTCTGTCTTTTGTTCTCTGTGTGTCATTTTGCTGACAGAACTTGTGTTTTGTTCCTTGTTGTCAAAGTAGAACTGAAAATAAAGGAGGTAATGTTTTATCCTGAACACTTGTTACCAAAATCAGCGGCTAAATGTTCTGAGAGAGTTTTAATTCCTGGTTCAAAGGCTGGGTATAATTTGGCTTCTAGACCTCCCATTCTTTCTAAATCAAGTTTATGGTACCAGCAGCTAGGAGTGTCAGCCTCTGATTATAGACAGGTTTGGAGCCACTAAAAAACTCCTTGAAATCAGTTTGACAACTGTTTGAGAACCACCTTTTTAACATTCCCATCAAGTTCCCTGCTGAGGTCTCTGGCAGCAAACTTGTAGATCTTGTAGATGTCAGCCTTTGCTGCATATTTTATTGAATTTGCTCTTAAGCTTCCTGGAGGAATGCACACAGGTAAGCTTTGCAAAGCTGTTTTTAAAATTTAGTTTTACATGGAAACCTGGGGTCAGCAAGGTGAGATTTAAACTGGTTGTGCCGTGCTGGGGGAGGGCAACACCTTGGGGAGCAGAGCACCCTCAGGGAGGTGCTTTTGGCTTTTGCTTGGGGGGACTTTTTTGAGATTAAACCACAATTTCTCCCCAGGATTTCTGCTTGTGTAGCCCAGGTGGGTGTCTCTGGAGCTGCAGGGGCTCAGAGGGTGCAGCCAAGTGAGGCAAATCCATCCCAGCAGCGCCTTGGGTGGCACTGGGGGTGAGCTGGGGAATGTTGGGGTGCACAGGCTCCTCTGGGAGCAGGGAAAGGAGAATGAGTGGTCCTTTCTAAGCTTTATTCCTGCAGCCTGTGTGGCCTGAACCACCTGGCTTGGAGAACTTGAGCAGTTCCTAGAGGCAGTATCACCACAGACTCCCCGGGGCTCCACGTTGCAGGAATCAGAAGGAATTCCATCTGGAGGTGGGAAAAACAGCCCTTCCAGCCTCTCTTTACTCGAGGCTGGCACCGAGAGCACAGTGAGTGACACATTTCCATTTGACTCATCTGTTGTCAAAATGGTGACACCCTTGAGTCACATTAGAAGGAAGACTTTGGAGCTGAATTGGCACATCACAGAGCAGGTGTTTGCTGGGCTTTTTTGGGTTTTGTCCTTGTGAAGAAAATTGTTTTCCCCTTCCCTGAGATGGGATGAAGTTGATTAATGCTTTCGCTAATGTTCTGGGTTAAAAATAACAGGAAAACCTGATTCAGGTGGAATGTCGGATGTTGGCTGTAAAGATGGTCAAACAGCCTGCTTGAAATAGTTGTGGAGCCCTAAAAAATAAAACAAAATAATAAAAAAAAAATGAGTGCCCAGTAGCCAGATGGTTGGAAAAGAACACCCCACGATCAATGAGGCAATATGTAAATATTTTCAATCATTACCACAGTACTGCTGTGTTGACATTGAAATTCAGAGTGTTATTCCCTGGGACTCCTCATTGATCAGCAGATGAGCTCTGATAAAACAGAGGATAAAAGCACAATACGGAGCATTATTATGGATCGTGGCTTTCCTTGGCAAGGACAGGCTTCCATCAAGGGCTAGGAGTGGATTTCAGGCCCTCTTTAAGCATGTTACTGAGCCACTGTTTCTTCCCTGGCTGTCAACTACCAATTAAATGGTGGTTTATTTCTCAAGCTGCTTTATTTAAGGTGAAACCCTGCACAGTTGACTAATTTTCCTGTGCTAATTGCCACATTTGTATGGGAAGGGGCAAGGTGGGAGCTGACGTCGAGTTCTCTGTTTGAAACATTCCTGTCTAGAAATGACTGAAAAGTCATATAAATCAAACAGTTGAATTAAATTCTTTTTTACTTGGTAAAAAAAGATCCTCCTGAAAGCAGCTGTGGAGACCCTGTGTGGCTGATTCACTTAGAAATCTTCACAGGAGTGATGGTATTGTCATACATAAAACATGCAGTGCCTTTGGCATTCACAGGTGTGGAACCCACCCAGAGGCTTTTTTTTTTTTAATTTTGCCTCCTCCTCCACTTTTGTGGTCCTGGAAAAAGAAAATCCTGTAGGTTTTACTGCTCTCAGAGGGGAGTTTGAAGCTTGGCTCTAAATAGATGCTTTTAAAAGCTGCTTTTTGAGCTCTGCCCACCTCAAAGCGGTTCCATGCCAGAGTGGAGCAGGTGCTGCTGGTCCTTGGGATCCCACCGTGGGAGCAGGAGCTCCCCTCTGTCTGGGAAGGGGATGTGTGTGGGGAACAGGTTCCCACCTTTAATATTTGATATTAAATGTGACTCTTCCTGTTTTACACAGACTGAGGTGAGCTTCCCCAAAATCTTGAGTCTAGGGTTTGTTTTTTAAATATTTTTCCTTGCAGTCTGACCAGAGCGATGTGTTATAACACTTCCCACTCCAATCTCCCCTTTAATATAAGGGAGTAATGACTTTTTGGAAAGGAATAATGACTTTTAAGGAAGGAGAGAGAGGGCTTTGCAAATGAAAAGGTCATTTTAGCCACAGCAGGGTCCAGAGCCCAGGCAGCTTCTGGAAACATTCTGCTGTTTGTTTTCTCTCCCATCCCCTTGGGTCCTGCTGTTACAGCGAGGCCAGGACCTTGTGATCCTTTGGGAATGTAACCCCAGGACATTTTGGAGGGTCCAGATGCTACAAACATCAGAGAGGGGAGAATGGTCTGGGTGCCTTTCCAAGCTGTTTGTATTTTCCAGTCTGCTGCTGCATTTATCTTGCATTTGATTAATTTCCTGGCACGTCCTGGAGCCTGTTCCTCCAGTTAGAGTTCTTCAGGACTCAGAATTTATTTCTCTCTTTATTGTTGCTGACTTTCTGTTGCTCACTTATATCCCCTTTATTGTTTTAGGGTGCCTGATAGGAGGGCAGCAAGCACCTGCTCTGGGGAGAGAGGGCTCTTGGGACTCTGTGTGGTCTCAAACTGCACCTTCCAAGCCATGGGCAGGCACGGTTTGACCCCAGCTGGCACTTGGTATTTATTAATGCAGATTGAGCTGAGCTGAACCAGCTGTGCTGTTGGTGGGGAAGGGTTTTTGCTGCTTCATTTCTCCCTCTAAGACTTCCAGGTGTGAGGCCACTGTGCTGAGGGCCGTGGGGGTCCCCAGGTGTGGGTGTTCAGGTGGGCACTGCCCATCCCACCAGTATAAAGTGCTTTATTGGTGGCGGTGCTGGTGTCTCTGGGGGAAGGACAGGAGGGTGAAGTGCAGCAGAGAAGCCTTCAGGAGCCAGCAGAAAGCATCTTATGATTAATTAATCATCCTGCATGGAAAGGTAAATGTCAGCTCTGTTAGTGCAATGTGGTGTGTGTGGTTTGTGCCAGGAATGAGCCGTGGGGCACCTCTTCCTCCTGCAGGATGGGTTTACACCGAGTGTGGCTGTTAATAGGTGGGCTCTCCTTTGGTGGACCTGTGTGATGAGCTCTTGTGCTGCTCCACGGCTAAACTGGGCTTTGATTTGGCTCTGAGCTGCTCTGATGCCCAGAGGTTTCCTTGGGGAGATGCTGCCTTGGAAGCCTTTCCAGGAAAGGGGGGAGTTTGAAACTCTCCTCTTTGCAAATCCCCTGTAATAAACCTGTTGTTGTAGCCTTTGGGGAGCTCTTGCATTAACTCACTTTGCTCTGGTTTTGGTGGGTTGCTTTTTCCTGGTGCTTTGGCCAAATGTGCCCCTTGTTTAGCAGTGCTGGAGCCTCCCACACTTGAGTAGTTTAATTTTAAAGCAGAAGCAGTTTTAATTGTGTATTTGAGTTCCACGTAGCACAAAATGCTTCTGAAACGCAGCCAGGGTTATGATTATAAATCTAAAAGGGGCTTAAAAGCTGACATTTTTAAAGTTTCAATTTTGCCTTGGTGATCTGTTCTCACACCTGAAAATAAGTAAATTAAGAATAGCATCAGCGAGGCTTCTGCAAACTGCAATGACTTTAAAAAGTGATGACTTGGGAATACAGGCAAGGTGAATTGTTTATGATTATTCCAGAAAACAAGTTCTAGAAATATGCCACGGTGTCCTGGCCTACATTAATTATCTATTAGTTTTGGTGTTTGCTGATGGTGTGCTGTTTTCCCAGCGGCAGCACTTTCAGTTTCTGTTGTGCAGAAATGGTTTTGCTTTTAATCACTTTTGATTTCAGTACCATTAGCAAGGGTGTAGAGAACTGTCTGTCTGTTTGGAACAATTGTTCCAGACTGAGTGTCAGTGAAAAGGAGAATTTCTGTCATCCTTCCCCACTCTACAACCCAGGGGGGAAAAAAACCCAGCCCTGAAATAGAAAAGAATAAAGCAGATATGAAGATTGATTTTCCTCCACTGAGGAGGCTTTGTGGCTGCCCTTCAGCTTTGTAGGTACCAGGGGCCTTTTGGCATTGCCCTCACCCCAGCACTGAAATGCTGAACCTCTGGGTCCAGGTGATTTTGGGAACTCTGATCTCCACAAAACCAGAGGGGCAGGGCAGGGCCCTGGCCTGGCTGGGGTTTGTACAATTTATTGCTAAAGTGGAGATTGTGGTGGATGGGGCTTTTGGGAGGGTGTTGTCTGACATATCCAGCATCCACAGAAACACCTCTGGCTTGGGGGAGATGTGGGAAGAGTGGAATGGGCAAATCCCGACGTGTCTGAGGAGTGAATTGTTGTATAGCTTGTAGGACTCAGACTAGCTGTATATTGAGTTAAAAACTATGTAGCTACAGTGAATCCTTTGAAAAGAGAAAGGCAATATGAGGCTTCTTGTTTACTTGCAAATCAGAGTGGTAGAATGGCTAAAAGGACTAATGAGGTACTCGCTTTCCTGAAAAAGCCTTTAAAAATTCAAAGGGAAAGCAAGATGAAAATGTTATATTTAAATACATTTCCATCACACAGATTTGAATAGTTGCTTTAGAGAGAAAATCCTTTGGGCTTTGAATCATCATATTGTGTGTAACAGTAGGGGAAGAAACATTTTAAATTTCCTTTCATGAAAAGAATTTTTACTTAAAGGATTCCTTAAGAATTTAGTGGGTTAATTCTGCCCTAAAGCGCCCAAAGAAAATTGATACAGGTTTGTGTCTCTCAAATCTTTTTCTTCAGTTGTAAGGATATAATTTTAAAAGTGGTGGTGATTTTCAGTGTTCATTTTGTTGTGAGCCTGAAGAATTAATTTTATTTATGAGCTTGGCTTGACTGTATTAACGTTTGCAGCAAGATCGATAGTCAATAAAAGAAAATGAAGATTTGGTTTCAAATAAACTCGGATCAGATCCTGAACCACAGGACCACAGACTGGACCTGAAGTTTCCACCACAAATAGATCCACATTTGATAGCTGCATCACAGGTTTTGAGACAGGTTAAGCAACTTGAAGCCTGACACTATAAATTATTTTTTTTTTAAATTTATTATTATTTTAAACCCAGCCTGGGAAAGCAGAAGTGGCATTTGGGCTCCATGTGCCTGGCTCAGCTGTGAATCAGCAAATGACGTTAATAAGCATTTGTGGACTAAATATATTTTTAAGCTGTCTGGCTGCTGCTCTTGGTGAGATTAATGGCCCTTCAATGTTACTCACGTTTGCTCTTCCTCCAGGATCAATCTGACCTGGGCAAGCACTGTTATTTTTTTTTTAAATTGCTGTGCAAGAAGGTGCAAGAGGAAGGAGCAGTTTCTGGTTTTTGAAATTGTTGGTGAGACATGGATCTCTTAACTGAAGCAGCATTTGCAGATAAAGGTAGCAGTGGTTTTTCCAAGCATTTCAGGTTCTTTGGCACAGGGAGTGAAGTATGTTGGTATTTTAGTTATTTTTATTGATTTCTTTTTTCTTTTAATATAATCCTTTGATTTTGAGTGCTGGTCTTAAGGCTTGGCTCAAGGTCCCAATCCAGGAGTTGTGCTTTTATTTGTGGGGTTGTGGACTCAGATTTGCACGTTCTGGTGCAAAACAGCTCGTGCTGCTGGGAAGGACAGCTGTGCCCTGCCTGAGCTGGAGGGGAAAGGGCTGTTTCTGCTGATGGGGAATTGAGTGAGTTAGGGGCAGCTTTAGTGTGTGTGTGTGGGTTTTGGGGGGGTGTGGGAGCTGCTGAAGCCCATGGGGGAACAGCTGCAGGTCCCCCAACATTCCCTGCTCCATCACCCTGGCAGCCCATGGGCTCTGGAGAGCCCTGGAGGACAGCAGGGCAGAGAAACCAGGATAAGCCAGGAAGATCTAAAGAAACTTGAGTATCCTTGGGGGGATGATGGCTGGTGGTGTGGAGCACATGTGTGTGCCATGAAGTGCAACCCAGCTGCTTTAGAACCAGTGTTTGGAGGTAAAGATGGGGACTGAACCCGAAGGAATCTTAGACAAGGCACTGCTTGGAATAAGGAAGCAGAGCACATAACCTGCTTGGCAGGGAGTGGTTGCAGGTTCCTCCTGGCCCTCAAAAACCAGCCTCGGGGGAGAGCAGGTGGCTGGATTGGGGTGTAAAAGGGCTGCCTGGGGTTGTGTGGGATGGGAGCTGGCCCTCCCCTCCTGTGTGCTGCTGGGTCATCACCCTTGTGGGTGCCATCCCTTCCCCGTGGCAGCCAGAGGAGCTGCCTTCTCCTTGTTCTTCCAGGTGTGGAAGGATTCTGGGGGAGTCCCAAAGGCAGCCCCAGCTCTGCTCCCACCCCTGCCCATGGGATCCTGCCCGGGCTCTGTGGGCTGTTGGCAAAATCCTGGCTGGTGTGCCAGGATGATGATTTGTGTCCAACCACCAAATGAGGAGGGAGATGCTTTAAGGGGAAGTGTTGTACAGAGGGAGCACGTGAGGGTGGTCAGTGCAATGCGCCTGTGTGTTTTCTCCTCTCTCTCTCTTTCCCTTCTTAATTTCCATGAGTTGGAGATGAGGATGACTCACGGCTTGGAAGGCACTTTAAATCCCCGAGGTGCTCATTGCCGCCTACTATCACGTATTGAATTTCTGACATACCGGAGGGATGTCTGCACAGAAACTCTGATGTGCAATTAGGAAATGTTGGAGCTTTATGTTGTTTGCATAGGAGCCGTTAGCATGGAGTGACTGGGAAGAGAATGCAGCTTTATTCCTGCTCCTGATTTCCCATGGGCATGGCAGTTAAGCAACTGTGTTTTGTCTTTCTCTAGGATGTTGACACATGTGGACCAACAGTGACATCCTTTTTCAGCAATGCTGTCTTTACTCCCTCCTGCACTCCGAAGCATCTAGAGAGATTTTTTGCAGAAGGTAGGTGCTGACATTTCAGTTTGGGTGGCTGTTCTTTTGCTTGTGGATTAGATAAAAGAACCATTTAGATGTTACTAGGGAGAATGGTAATTAATCTGAGGGATGCTAACTCGCTGCTGGTGAGAGGGGATTAACCTTAGCTTGGGTTCCACTTGAACAGATGCTTGGGGAAAACGTGATGAAATGGAGTCTGGAAGGAATGGCTGCATGAGCTCTTGGAGAAGGGCTTGGCACACACAGGACAGGGTTGGCTTAAACTGCACAGACATGTGCATTGGTAATAAACCTCTTTTTAATGAAAACTCCCGGACTTATTCGTAGTCAGCAGCTTTGTTTAGTGAAAATCTTTCAAATAAGTTAATTAAAAGGAAGAATGGCTGCACAAGATGTGCCATTAACATAATTTTAAATGGATATTTAAGTCTTGTCTGAGAGTTTTTCCCCCAAAAAATTAACTGTATTCATTTTATTTGTATTGAGATAAACAGTTGTGCAGCCTCTGGTACTACCATCAAATTGATGTTTCTACCTTTTTTTGCACTCTGACCTTTATTTTACATTTCCAAGAGGGTTGAAATGCAGCACTTCCCAATGGAGAGTGTAGAAGGGGAAGCAATTACCCCGTGGTGGTTTTTAATAAGTAAATGTGAAGAGATTGTGGTTTTTATGAATGTATGTACCTGCTGTTCTCTGGTGCTGTAACCTCTGCTTGGAGGTTCACTGTGTATGTCCAGCTCCCAACAAACCTGCTTTGTGTGAGTTGTAGAAATGTCTATCCAGTGTAAAATCTCCCTGCAAAATCAGTGGCTGAACAGGTTTTTGGAAGATGGGGTGTCAGCCTTTAGACTGACTGCATGGTTTTGCATCATCTTATTTTCCTCTAGTATATTCCTCTAAGGTTTTGTTTGCCTTGTGAGAAAGGGTGTTTCCAACTCCACCAAATGTCTCTTTGGGGTGATGCTGTGGCACAGCAGCATTGCATTTTTACTGCTGGATGCTGAAACTCAGAAATAGATGGGTTTTGCTTGAAGGGCAATAAATTGCTTGGAAGAAGAGAAAGAATAAATGAGTTTGGATCTGAGACTGTTCACTTACCAGACTGAATTGTGCTTTCAGTCACTGTGGATTTATATCTCAGGGTCTCAGCAGTTACACTGAGATCACAGTGGCACCAGCCCTGCATTAACACGAAATAGCTTTGTTGAAAACTAAGGGTGATTTGAACACCTTAATTACCTCCAGTCAGGAAATTAGTTCCCAGTGAATTCACTGCCATTCCCCGTGTCGATTCCCTTCCTGGAGCCTCTCTCTTCAGGGTTAGCAGAGCCAGGCTGTTCCCAGTGCTGCATCTTGTTGCTCAGGAATACCTGATTTCCTTGGGAGAGAGCCTGGCAGCTCCTGCCCTCTTTGAAGGAGCTGTGCACAGGTCTCTCTGGGAGCCAGAGCTGCTGTCAGCAGCTTGAACACAGGAGTTTTTGCTCATAGAGGCATTAATTGCCATGTGAATTTGTGCTCCTGTGCTGAGGAGGAACATCTGTCTCCCAGGAGCTTTCCCTCCTCATGTTAGGTCACAAAATCCCCCGCAGGCTGTGGTGGAGGGGAGGGTGTTTGTGGGAATTAGCAGTAACAGCAAAGGAGAAATGCAATCCTTGGGCAGTGCTCAGGGTTTGCTTTGGCCCCGAGGTGGTGGCTCTGCTCGTTTCACTTGCCTGGAGGATTTAGCAGGGCTGATGAGGTGCCCAAGTGATCATTAATTAATTCCTTGGGCAGGTGAGGGGAAACTGCCTTTGGAATGGTGTTCATGGCAAGATGAATCTGGGCTGCTTGTGCCACCAGAGAGCCAGGGATGTCTGTGGATTGGCAGGTGGGGAATTTAGGGAGAAAAATAGGGTTTAAACCTTGTCAGGGAATGCAGTGCTCAGGAAGACAAGGAGCTGAATAGCAGTGTCCAGGAAAATGCTGGAGGCTCTGGGTGATTTCCCCCTCTGTTCTCCTAGCAGCCCTTAGTTTTTCCAAGCCCAGTGACTTTGAATTCAAACTGCTGGACAGAGGGGAAATGCTGGGACAAGGCTCCTCTGCAGATTATACCTGGAAGTCTTTTGTGTGGAATAACTTCAATATTTAGGCAAGTGTCCTCAGTCCCTGGCACATGTGTGTATATGCAAGCCCTGAGTGCTGCTGACTGGAAGCTGTGGGACCTGGGCAGGGAGGCATTGTGGGGAGCAGTGGGATGGGGGACATGGAGGGTGCTGGTGCAGAGGGAGGAAGAAAATGCTGCTGTGTCCCTCAGCATCCTCCTTCCCAGCTGTCTAGGGCCACTGTGCTGCCTTTTTGTGTTTCCACTGGTCCTGCAGCTGCAGAATCCTGGATGGGATGAAGAGTGAGTGTTTCCATCTGTAGGAAAAGGCAAAGGCTCATGTTGGACAGGAGGGTATCACACAGAATTGGGGACAGTAGATGAGGTGGAATCACAGGGTGCCTTACCCTGAGAAGGTGTGAGGCATGTGGGGACAGGGGACTTGTGCACTGGGCAAGTGGTGCCCCCTCTGTGCAGTTTGTACACATCACTGAAGGAGTGTGTGGTGTCCTGTCCAAAGGAGGCACAGGTTTGCTTTTTGGGTTTCCAGTTGGGTCCTTCTGGTGTCCTTCCAGCACCCCCTGCCTTGCCTGCAGCACCTGTATCTGCCATGCTGGGCTGGGATTTTCCACCCCTGCCTCCATAATGTGACCAGCTTTTCTCCTTCCACAGCCTTATGCCCTTTTATATGGACACAAATTAGGGCTGAATCTAATTTTTTTCTGCATCCTCTACTTATCAGGGAGTTACCATGACATGAGAATTGAACCCCTTGTAAAGGGCGAGTTCACAAAAAACAACTGAATGCAGAGAAATCTGTCCTCATGTTGGATCCTGCATCAACTATATTGCAAAACTCACTGTGAGGAGTTAGATGGAGGTGATCCCACTCCAGAGAGCTCAGTGATGGCTGGCAAGGAGAAGAGCCCTGTTTGGCAGCACAGTTGTGGCATTCCCTGCCTCAATGTGTAAAGGTTTGGGTTAAGCTGGCACTTTTAACTGTGCCAGGCTGGGAGAAGGGTGAGCTATCAATAGGAAAGGGAGAGGGGATGGGATCTTGTAAAGGTGGGAGATAGTTACAGGTTTACTGAGTTTGACCTGATAGACTAGGACATAAATATTTGGAAAAAGAAGGATCCCTTTTCCAAAGCAGGGATCTGTGTAGTCCCCTATATAGTTTGGCACAGTGAAATTGCTCTTGGAAACGTGGGTGAATTTTTCTCTTGGTGGTTTTCCTCCTTTTAGAGCAGGCACACCAGACACAGGGAACTGCTGGGACACACGTGTTTGACTGGGAGGAAGGAGCTGTGACGCTGGTGTGGTTGTAACCACAGACTAACTGACAGTTTCCTGCTGCAAGAAACTTTCTATAGCTCTGAACCTCCTTTGTGTTTGTTTTTCTGTGCTGTTTAAATGCCTGAGGAAGGTTCCACTGCTTCGAGGCTTCTGTTTTTAAATACCTGATGGAAGGTTCCACTGCTTCGAGGCTTCTGTTTTTTGACAAAGTCTTTGTTGTAGTGATTTTGGGGGATGGTGGCTTGAAGAGAGATCATTACAGTACTCATACAAAACCAGGTGAAGTGCAGAAGGTTTCCAGTATTGTACAGTCTGGTTTAATGTAAGAGTCGAGGAGTAAGCCCATTAAATGTGTGTCAGACTGGTTTTGCAGTTGCATTTGCAAGTACAGAGCTCTGGTTATTTCTGGGCAGAAAGGATTGTAATCATGTGAACCTACTTGTGTGGCTGAGACTCTTCATCCAGTATTTTCATGGCATCATTACTGGCTTCTAACTCTCTCCTACCTCCTTCCCATCCTTCTGCCCTGTGATGTGTTAAATATCACAGCTGCAAAAACGAGGGCACGTTTTTTCCCCTGCTGTTCCCATTCCAGCTGGAAAACTTGGACAGATCCTTCCCTTGTGGTTTGTGGTACTGTAAATAAAGGCTTGGGAGGTCACACGTTTTCCATCTCAAGTTATTTTGATTCCAGTGCTGGAATGGGAGGGGAGAAGGGAGGAGAGGAATAAAAATAAAAACAAAAACAAAGCCTCCAACTGTTGTGGCTTATTGTGGGAAAAGGAGCTCATCAATGCATAGGGAAAGCAGGGAGGACTTAGTCTTTGACTGAAGCTGAGACTTGGATAATTAGGGTCAAAGATTTCAAAGGAATCTTCCATTAAGCTTTGGAATAAAGGGTATCTACAAAGGAAGGCCCTGAGCATGAGGCTCCTGTGATCTGGTGCTGCTGCTGGGCAGTTGCTGTCTGGCTTTAAGGGTATGTTGGTGATTCTGGAGGGAATTGGGGAATCCTTTCACCTGTGTCCCCCTCAGCAGGGTCACTCCTAGGCTGGAGTGTCACTTAAGTGGGCTTTTGAATGTGTGGCTGAACTGTGGTTGTTGGGATTGCTGCTGAGATGCATTTTGTGGTGGTTGAGGCTTTGCAGACTCACAGAAAACACTGTTCAGGCTTAGCCTTATATGTGGTATTTTCCCTTTTGATATTTGTGTAATGGTGCTTTGGGTTTGCTAAGAAAGGAGCTCAGCACAAGGTCCTCTGGGCTTTGCTGCTGGCTGGTGCTGTGGGGAGCATTGGCTTGCAGTGGAGGAACCAACTCGTGCTGCCAACTGTGCCCCTCGCTTTGCTGAGTTCTGAGGAGACCTTTTCATGGTAAAGATTTCTTTTGTTTGTTTTTTTTTAATCAAAGCAGGATACAAAAAGTGAATATAATTTGTGACCGCAGGACTTGTGTTGTACCTTGACAGGAGTATTTCTTTTTCCATAAACTGTTATATTTATAAATGTACAGCGGGAGCAAGAGAGAAACATTCCACATCTAGATGTTAATCTCTGCACAGGGTAATCTTTTGATTCGATAACTTTTCTTTTCTTCCTTGATCTTCTTTTGGATTTTTTTCTTTAATGGGCACAGGACATATGGACATAAAAAATAATGGCCCAATTTCACCCCTGCTGTAGCTCATTGACGTCATTAAAGCTACAGCAGGGATGACTTGGCCCAGATTCTTTAAAAATAAGACCTGCTGAACAACCCCTCGTGGAAAAGCTCCGTGGAGAAGGTTGTCCTGAGCACAGCATAGAGCAGATGTGATGTGACTCACTGTGACATTCAATAACATTCCCATTGGTGCTGTTCCAGGGAAACAGAGGTGGGGACCCTTCCTGGAGGGGACAGAAGGCTGCAGATGTGCTGCAGACCGTGCCTGAGGACTGGGATGGCAGGAGAGGAGGGCACTTAAAGCACAGGCAGGTCTGGGTGGAGACCTCACTTGCTTGGAAGTTCTCAGAGATATCTCTGCCTGAGATGTGGGAGCCAAAAGATGGGAACCATGATAGGAAGGATCCATGGCAAAACTTGCTTTTCAGTAGGTTTTGGGTCTGCTTTGTATTTTTGTACTTTTGCCTTGCTGCTGCCCAGAGGTTTTCTGTGGCATCCAGGTGTTGTCCCACAAGGATCAGCCATCTGAGTAGGCCAGTTCTCCCTTCCCTGGCATAAAGGGGCACTCCAAGGTTCAGGATCCTGAGGTAGGTCTGAGGTGCAGGGCGTGTTTCCCTCCTTCCAACTGTGCATAGAAATAGAAATTACAGGTCATGGTGGTGAAAGAAGACAATGCAGATCATGGCAAAAATAGTAGATTTGACCTTGACTTCAATGCTCAGCCTGAATTAAGCTGAAAAAATGCCCTTTCAGCTCTGAAAACAGAGACAAATGTGAGAGGTTCTCGAGAGCTGTTGACTACTTTCCATTTACTAAAATAGTAGTAGCGATTGGTGGATGGTGACTCTGAAAATCTGTACACCAACATACAAAGAGAGTGTTTTGCTCACTGTTATTTATAACTGCAGGAAGAAACACCCTTTACAGAGCAGTGAAAGCCCCAAAACTGTATGTGAGGTGTGTGTGAATGCCTAATCCCTCTTTGTACAGCCAATATTCACTGCCCAGGGTAGCTTTAATTTAACTGAGTTCTTGGTGGTGATAACTGTATCTGGCCAAGCCAGGTTCTCCTGCAGTGAGTCCAAGAAATCAGATAGTTCTTTTTCTGATGCCAGACTCTTCTGGTCCACTGAATATAACTGCAAGAACACATAGTTCTTAAGGAGGAAAATGCTTACTGTGTTTTTGGTGACAGCTGAAGCTGACTTGGGGGAGGGCAGGATGGAGCCAATACTAGTCCTGTCTGTTGCTGAGAGAGTGTTCATTTTAGGGGAATTTAAGTTGGAAAGTTTTTTGCAGTAGAAAGCCAGAAGAGTGTCAAAGTGACATTGCCTAGTATAAATAGTGAAGGGAGAATTAAATCTGTAAAATATATTCAGTTGTTTGATTAGTCATCCTAAACTCTGCTGGTAAGGCAGGGAAAGAAATCTGGGCTTAACCTGATAAATGTCCTTCTAATGGTGGGAAAAGTCAGAAACCCCAAGAATTCCTGATATCCAGAGAGACCATGCAGCAACTGGCAGAGTTCTAAGGAAGAGGGTTAATCCTGGAGGAAATGGGGGGGAAAACTGCAGCCTTTAAGGACTTTTGGAGCAAAAGGTATTTGATCTAATGCAGCTCAGGGTGATTAGCTGCTTTTATTGCACAGAACATGCTCTTGTTTGATGAAACTGTCTTGCTTTGAGGTTCTCTTTCCTTGGATTGTCTTCCTTCATCCCTTTCAAGCCCCCCAGTGTCAGTGTGGTGGACCCATTTAGGGGCTGCCCCTGCTTTCATTGAGGCCAAAAGCAGAAAACTTTATAGGTGTGAAGAGAACCTGCCCTAGAAGTGCAGCAGGATGAGCACCATGGGTTGGATGTTTGTGCCACATCCAATAAAAGCTTCATGATTGGAGCTGGAGAGAGGATTCCACCTGACTAAGAGAATGTATGAAAGTTTGAAATTGCTTGTCCTTGATTGACCCACAGCAGTTAATTTTCCAGAGCCAAGGCTGCATTGTTATGGGTCTCAGCAGAGTACAGGAGGTCTGTCTTAATAATCAGAAGTGTCTTCTGGTTGAAAACAGAGTTTTTCAGGAGAGTGGAAAACCAAACAGGCAGCAGCACAGGGTTGTGGATGCACTTCCAGAGCACACCCATCCCTGGAAATGCAGTCCAGCTTCCTTTCCACAGGCTGAGCAAGCAGCACTTGGGCAGTGCTGGGGAATGATGTGCTGCAGCCAAGTTTTGTGTGCTGTGGAACAGCAGCACGTGGGTGTCACGGGGCACAGTCCCAGGGCTGGGGAGGTTATCAGGGAGATAACCCAGGCTTGCTCCAGCACTCAGGGGATGCCTGGGACTACTGCTGATGCATTCCAGCTTTCCAGCCTCAAGTGGAGGCTCCAAAAAATTCCAGTTCTCACTGGGGCAATGTGTTATGCAGTGCAGGTGTGTGTTAATCCACGGGCTTTGGCTGTGAGCAGAGAGAAGGATTCACCAGCAGATGTATTGACAGACTCTTGTGGATCCATTTTGTTTATGAAGAATTAGGAGTTGAAATCAATATGCAGATCAGGAGTGCTCTGAGTATCTAAAGCAAATCCTTCCACTGTGTGTTTCTGCATCATCTCAGCAGTTTATTAAAAAAGGAGAAAAAGAGGGGGATGCAAATACCATCTGTATTTATCCAGATTAAAAAGGAATGTAGGGATGGAGCCCTAGAGGAAAAGGGAACTGTTCAGTGCTGAAGGAGAACTTTGAATTTATTTGATGGGAACTTTTAATATATTCTGGATGATTTAAGTGGGAAGCTCTAGAGCAACAGACTTACTTCAGCTCATCACCTGCTGAGTGCTTGGGTTCCACTGGGTGCTCTCAAGTCCTGTAGAGATTTGGAAGGTTGAGCTGTTTCTTCAGAGCTCAGAGAGCAGCAGGGAATAAGGAAAGGGCAGCTTTGTAACAGCACTAGTTGTGTTTATAAAAGAACTAAGGGAATAACCTTGAAATTAATTTGAGCTTGATCAATGGCTCTAGTTTGTCCACTAATTCTTCTGTATGTAACTGGAACATGTAGAACTTTTTAGGTTCTTACTATTTTGAGGTTTATTTTGATGGATTATGTTTCTAGGTAACTGTTGAAGGTTGTTTCTGGGAAATGCTGCCAGAATGTTTATTAACCAGACTAGACCCAGGTAGAGTCCCTTTAGAAACTGTGGCTGTGCTGTGCACCCTCAGTGAGGGACAGTGACTGCTGGAGGGTGTGAGTCCTCCCAGTTCCCTGCCCACACTGGGCATGGAAATAACTCTGTCAATAGTGGAAATGTCACAGCAGGAATGACTTGCTGGATGTGCCCAATTCCATTTATCTAAATGAGCTACGATCCCAGATTTAATGTGCTGTTTCATAGCTAAGATAAGAGTCACATGAATTAGATTATTGTTGGGGGGAAAAAAATAGAGGGGTGCTGATATAAATACTTGTGTGGGAAGTTTAGAGAGCATTAGCAGGTTGTTTTACATTTATGAACAGCAGTGGTCAAAGCAGGATCCTGCAGGAGATGCTTTCCACATGATAGGAACTCCAGTCATTAAAAAAGCATGAATCAGATTAAGAAGTGTAGGGTTATTTTAATTTGCCTTTGAGTCTTCAGATGTCAGTGCAAGCTTTAATCAGCAGCTGTGCCAGTGAGGAACCACCATGTGAAAGGGAAACAGAGGCTGTGCACAGAGATGGCCCTGTGTGAGTGATCCAGGGACTCCCCAGCACCCCAGGAGGTGACTGCCCCACAGCCATCCTGTCCTGAGCACCCCTGTCCCTTTTGTGGCCGTGTCAGCAGCAGCCAGGGGTGTCCCTGTGGTTGGTGGAGCTGAGGACACGTTCAGCAGAGGGGCAGCTGCGTGCCTGGTGGAGGTGGAACATCCTCCCAGCGTGGCAGACTCTTGGGTAAGAACGTGCAGCACCTGAGCAGAGACAGGACAAGTGTTGGAGTGCCAACAGCTGGCACTTGACTGTCCCTTGGGCAGTTGTGCCATTCTTTCAGGTGGACTTTAAAATACTATTTCCTCTCCCTTCTGGAAGTTTCTTCCAGGTACAAAATGGACTCCTTGAGTGCTTTGTCTTTTGTTTCCCATCACCCTTTGGGTCTGTGGTGCCCCTTGCTTTGAGGACCCTGCTGTGTTCCCTGAGGCTCAGAGGGAGGCACAGCAATGACAAATGTTAGCAGCTCACTTTTGTGTTTCCCTGTGTACTTAATATGCAAAACATCATCTGTGTTGTGTCAGAGGCAGTGATGAGCAGTTCTCTCCCTCCCTGTGTTCTGAGATGCTCAGTTTTGGCCGGGTACCAGGGATTTTGTCCCAGAAGCAGCAGGACAGGGAGGGTGTCCCTTCTCAAGGTTGTGGTGAGTATGGCACTGCTGACCTTCCGATGACCTGGAGGGAAGGGACTGTCCCAGCACTGGGACTTGGCCTGGGGACAATTCTTAATGCTCCTGTCTGGGCAGATGGCTGTTTTCTGCAGGTCATGGTCAGGGACAAAGGCATATTCCCTGGGCAGGGTGTCAGGAAGGTCAGGAGGTGGGACAGCAGGAAGCAGTTCTGTGATCCCTGGTGTTGGAAAAGCTGCCCTTGCTTTTAAATCTGCTCTGCCTCTGCTTTGGTGAAGTTTGTGTTTAGTTTTGTGGGATGTTTTTGGATGGATGTGCCATCTCTCTAGACAGCTGTGCTTACTCCTATTGTTATCCCAGGGGCTGTTTGCTGGTGATAAAGGACAAACTGCTGAGGACCAGGATCTGATACTTGGGAACTGGGTGACCTTTGGGTTTGTCTCTTGTAGCAGACAGTCAAGGCAGTTTAGGTCTTCCTTAAAGACCTAATGTGCTTTTATTGACTCCTTGGGCTTTGTGAAATCATGATGGAAGAATGCAGCAAAACCATTGGGAAAGCTTTCCCTCCCCACATCTTGGTGCTGACTTAATAACTGCCTCTTATGAATTGAAAGAGCTCTCTGTGCCATTCCCTTTATTTTAAATATTAGCTGGTCTGTATTGCAAATAAATATGTTAATACAGTTGCCAAACCTCCTATTGCTGGTAGCTTGAGGAGATATTTCACCCAACAGAGACATGGTGATGTGCTGGTGTTGCAGCAACCATCTGATGTTGCAGAAAAGCAGGGTTGGTATAACATACCTCACCCTAACCCTCATTTCTTTCCTAATTCTCCCTGCTGTGGCAGTTTAAGGGAAAGTGTCAGTTCTCCATCTCCTTTTATGCACACCATCATGCCATGTTCCACCTCCCAGCTTTCCTTGCCTGTGGAATCTACCCCTTTCCCTTATCTGGGGCACTGCAGGCTGCCCGCTGGGTTTGCTGAGGTGTCACCTGGGCTGTTCCCAACTCACCCCTGAGCTCCTGGTGCTGCTTCCTGCTGGAAAAGCAGACGAGAAGCCCTGGCCAGGGGCTGAGCTCTGTCAAGTTGCGCTTTCAGAGGTTAAGCTGATTGCAGATCTCTCATAAATAAACCTTTCTGTATTAATGCACAAATGCCTGCAATAGTTGTGTTATTACAGTTTGTGGAAGCTTTTTGGAAAGAAAAATGTGCTGGCTGAGCTGTTTGTGCAGTCTCTGCTGGCTCTCAGAGATCGCTGTCATTAATTGGATTTTGGCTTTTCCACTCGAATGGAGCGTGTGCTCTTTGCTTGAGCGTGCAGTTGATGCACTTGAAGGCATGTGTGAAGAGGGCAAACCTTCAGAGCTCCTTGCATGGCTTCTGTGGTCACCAGGTTACTGGGGAGAGTGGGCAGCCTTTCCCTGGGACTGCCTTGCCTTTGGATCTTCGGGAGTGTGAGGGTTTCCCCACTGAAGCCCATGCTGTGGTGTTTGGTTGGCTGTAAAGACCTGGCTGCTCGTGTGCTGCTGACTCATTCTTCCTGCAAAATTTTTCTTAAAAACCCCAAATACTGTCTGCATGTTACAAGAGCCAGATTCTTCTTTCTGCAGGGAATGACACTTGCTGGAAATTGATCTTGCCTAATCCAAAGCACAGCAACTGTAATAATTAAGTTCTGTTTCATTTCCATACTCGTTTGATGGGCAGACAATAGCTTGTTCTTTGAAACTGGGCTTTGTCTTTTGAAAATACTCCTACCAATGTTACATAAACACCATATTGCAGCCCACCCTTATTAGCCACTGATTAGAGGGTCCTTTGTGAACTGTTGTCTGTTTCTGACATAAATTAATTAACATGTGACCAGCAAAATTTCAATGGAAGCAAAACGGGATAAAACCAGATAAATGTGTGTTCTGGGCTGTGAAAGTGATCACAAACCTCATTTCTTAATGGGACCACTAGAAGAACAAACAAATCTACAGAGCCGTGGTTGTAAAGCCTCAGCTAGAAATGTGTGTCTGTGGATATAATTAAACTTTAGTTAATAACATATTGTCCTCAGTCTTGGCAAAGAGCTGTATTTGGGCTGTGGCTCCACGTCCAAAGCATTTTTACCAGATTAACTTCTCCGTGGTCTGGAGCTTTCCGAGCACTGGCAGCTCTTGGGTGGCAGCTCTGCATCTCGGCTGGTTCCTCGTGCAGCCCCGAGAGCTCCTGAGCCCTTTCCTGCAGGAATGGGTGGCTCTGCTGTCCCCTGAGCTGCCCTAGGCGAGGCCCTGGGGCACTGCAGAGGGCTGAGGGGTGGGAAGGTGATGCTTCGCCATTCACTCTTTGCATTGCAGATCCCAGTCCGTGAGTAACCCTCTCCCACCGATCCCTTAAATGATTTATGATCTCTCACAGCTTTCCTTCACCCTGCAGAAAAACCCCAAAGGGTGATCAGGGTGTTTGAAAGCTCTGTGCTGAGCACTACATGATTAAGTTGTATTTTTGAGGTGGCCCATTTGGGCATATAATTCTCAAGACCATCTTTACTTTCGGGGACCATAAATACTGGTTCCAGCTGTAATGAAGTGCTGTGCTACTTACTGTGTTCCTATCATTGTGTGTGTGTCTTTTGTTTAAATTATTAAATCACAGTGGCAATGGCCATAATAACGCGGTTGTTTTATGTCTTGGAAGAGGGGAAAATAATTTTATTTAGTTGGAATAATGTAATTGTAACATGCCTCTGGGTTTGAGTTAAAGGGGGAGGTGGTGCAGGTGGCTGGCAAGACAGTGCTGTTCTCTTGATGATTTCTGCAGCAAATTCCACAGCCGTGGAGTGGCAGCGTATTTGTTTTTAATGGAACAACTTGTGAGCAAACACTGGGATGTTTATGATGACCAGGAAAGCACTAGAAAAACAGGCTATAAAATGCCACTCGTTAAGGGCAGCAGCAGGGGGGACTGGCTCAGTTGGGTGCATCTCAGGGTGCTGAGCTGAGGTCTGGCCCAAGCCATCCTAGGCAGAACACACGGGTTCCTTGCACCTCTGAAGGGTAGGCAGTGTCTGCCTGGGTGGTTTGGAGAGGCAGAGTGCCAGGGAAGGACTAGAGATCCTCTGATTCAAAGTGCTCTGCAGATAAAGTCTTTATTTCCCCTTTTGAAGGGAAAAGATGCGTGATGGTTTCTTGAATCAGGATGACTGCACCAATTCAGATCTAATTTGATAAATGAAGTATAAAGGCCCAGTGAATGACCTTCTGTGAAATACAAGAGTGCCTGAACCATTTGTGCTTTAAATCTTGCTTCACATCTCTGTATTTCCTGCTCATGCTGTTCATTAGTCTCCTGTGCCCTGTTGTTTTGGGGCTAATAATGGATAGCTGAGCAGTGTGTGCTGCAAAGAAAGCTCCTGTATAAATAACCTGCTTTTCTTGGCATGACTATCTCGTGGATATGGGGTACAAACCCATCTGTTTTCCCTTCCTTTGCATTTGTAGCTGGGCCCTGACATGTCCTAGTGCTCCTGAGACATCCCCTCAAGTCCAGTTGATTGAGGCATCCCTTGCTCCCAGTGCAACCTTGCCCTACTGTGGCTGCAGCACAGACTGTGGTTTCTTTCCAAATGAATCATGAGGGTTTTACAGGCTGTAAAACTTCTCTGGAGAGCTTAAGGGTGTGACCAGCTTACAAGTGTGGGTGAATTTCTATTTTTTTGGTTTTTTTTTCTTCCCTGGTTTGGGGCTGAATATATCCTGAATATCTGCTTGATGCTTTTGAGTGCCAGCAGGATTTGCTTCTCCCCTTCAGGTGGGATGCAACACAATCCCAGGCTCTCGTGGCTGCCCACGAAGCTTTGCTGGGAACTGGGTGTAGGGAGCAATAGAACTTCATTGGTGTTGGTTCTTCCACTCAACGTGAACTTTTTACAAGCAAGGAGCTTATGCATTTAGAGGATAAAATTGCCCATTTCTTTGGCTGGCCTTTGCTTAAGGAAAATGTGTCTCTTTGCCTAGCCCTGAGGCTGCTGCCCTGCTCCCCATGGAGGCTGATTTGACCAGTCCAGCTTAGTCCAAGCCACTTCTCTCCAGCTCCATTTGTTCTGCTGGTGCAAGAGCCCTGCAAAGGGGACTGTGGGAGGGCAGAGCCTGTTCCCTTGGGCTCATCCCTGTGCCTGGGGGCTCTGCTCCACTGGGGTCACAGCTGCGAGGCTTTGCTTGTGCAGTGCTGAGCTCTGGGATGTGCTGTCCTGCTCTGGCACCACCTGGGCTTGGAAGGTGTGGGCACTCCCAGGGGGAGCTGGCACATCCTCTCTTGTCTCTGGTGTGTGTGTGTTGGGCTGGGAAAGTCTGGAAATGAAGGTGTTTGAGCTCTGGGTCGGAGCACTCCTTGCATAGTGTCACCTGTGGCTCCTTCTGGGTCTCTGCTCTGACTCAGCTGGAAAACGAGTTGGCTGCTCCAAAGAGAGACTTTCTCCAGAGCAGAGCCCTGGCCAAGAAATCTGGAGTTGGCAGTGACATGGAGCTGGCAGAGGACAAACCAAGCAGGTAGGAACTGTCAGGAGCTCTGAGAAATTAGAGGGGGATATTTTGGTTTTTTGCCATTTTTTCAGGCATATGCCAAGAGTGGGTGGTTCAGAAGGGGAGTACCTGGCACAGCATGATGGCAACATACCCAGCTGCCCTGACAGGATGCTTTTGCCAGGAACCTTTGGACCTATTCTTCTTGGTGTAAATAAAACCAAATAAGTAAAATACTTGTTACTATAAATAAAACTGGATGGGAATGATTACCTTGAGTCTCTGGAGGTGCCTCACATGGCCAGCATTTGCTCCTTTCTCCCTCTGCAAGCAATTAATGGAGAAAGAGGGAACCATCCATGTGCACAGGCATCAGCCAGGCAGCAGTGAAGGCTCATAATAACTTTCTCTTATGATAAAAGAGATATTTTTACAGTCTGAATTTTTTATTTTACTTTCCCCCTGATGGGAAGGAATTACTGGTGATGATAGTTGGTAGACCAGCTCCTGTTGGGAAGCACTGAATGGAGAAAGGATTTATTGAAGGAAATGTGTGGCAAATTCCTTTATAATGCACTTCTTTCTTTTTCTTTTTTTTCTTCCTTATTTAAAGAGGTTGTTTATAACTAAGAGACCATTAGCGCCCAGGAGGTAATTTTGTTGTAGCAGTACCTTATTGAATGAAAGCTTGGGAGTCTGTTTCTGGATGGAAGCCTTGGGAACAGCTCCTGCATAATACTGTACCTAAGCTTTTTGGTGTTTTTTTTTTCTTCTTTTCCTACTCTGAATTGAGGTTGGTGCAGCTCCTTCCCATGTAGTTTAAAGAACAGCTTTGTGAAGAACATGTCAGCATTTGAATTATGCTTTTCATTTCCCCGAGCCAATTCCCGTCCTCTCCTTTCTCCCCCAGGCTTTCGAGAAGGTTTCTTGACAAATCTTCCCCCTCACCCCCTGCAACTCAGAGACAAAAACCCAGGAGCTCCTTTATGTGCTGCTTGGCTGCTTTGCCTCACTTCTCTGATGCTGGTAGAGAAATTCTATGATTTTTGTGAAGGGATACCAAGATTGGGGGGTGGCAGAACTGTGTTCCTGCTCAGGTTACTGCCCCCAGCTCTGCCTGTACTCAGGAGCAGTCAGAACTCATCAGTGTGAAACCTTCCCCACCAAGGGAGTAAACAACGTGGATTA
The DNA here is from genome assembly GCA_035221455.1 of Xenops minutus. Classification (NCBI taxonomy): domain Eukaryota; kingdom Metazoa; phylum Chordata; class Aves; order Passeriformes; family Furnariidae; genus Xenops; species Xenops minutus. The sequence goes on along the minus strand of JAWWEE010000034.1, from coordinate 11,865,775 downwards.
AGTGGTAAGGGATGCTGAGCACTCTGCATGCCTCCTGTGAGCTGGGGTTTGGCACTTCTGGCTTGAATCCTGACCTCATGCTAATCCTGTGTTTAAACAACCTGCCAGATTTTCCCCATGGCAGCAGTTGGGCCATGGGAGGGAGAAGTGTATGGCAAAGACTGAGGCTCACTGCTGGAGCAGAGTACCTGTTTGGTTCAAAATAATCCTTCCTGTGATCAAAGAAAGGGGAATGTGTTCCTAATTATTCCCCCTGTGGAATGTTCTGAGCTGTTGCTGCAGGATGTCTAAGTCAAAGGCCTCTTCCAGTGATAAAAATGGTGAGGGAAGGTCATGTGTATTTTACATCTTCCCCCTTTTCTTCTCTCTCCAGTTAAAGCACATTTGGGCTGGAGTGCACTGAGCTACCCAGGTGCAGAGGATATTACAGATTTCCATATTGCCAGCCCTAATTTTAGCTCCACTCTGCAGGGTTCATGCCAATACTCACCCACTTGCATTTGCACTTTGGGTAGCACTCATTACACAGTGTGAGCTTCGCTGGCAGGGCATTTGTGTTCCCCCAGGGAAATAGTGGGGTGTGCGTGGGGAAGGGGCTGGGGGGAGGATGCTGCTGCTGTGCCAGGCTTGTAGCAGCCTGTGGGAGGCAGCTGGATGGGAGGAAAGGGAGAGAGAGAGAGAGCTCAGTAATTCCCTTCTGCTCTTGAGTGAAGTGGAGAAATGGCTCGGCATTGCATGTTGTGCACTTTGGCTGTGAAAGGACTCCCAGCCCAATTTGTCAAGGCAGAGACTTGACGTGAGTCCAAATGTACTTGACAATAGTCTCTCTGCTGTCAAACCCGCTCCTCCTCCTGTGATAAAAACAAAGCTCCAAGAAACACTGCTCTCCTTCCTTCCTGTGGCTCTTAAGAGGGACTCTGCATCCCAGAGCTGCTCTGGGGAGGAAGTTTTTTACTGGTTTCGAAGCACTTACGTGTTTTCCATTAAATAATTTGACAGAGCAGCGCGTTCAAAACAGGATAGCCACAGAGAATTTGGATTTATGTGTTCTTTAATTGGCCCACATAAGATTTTATTTACTGATAGTGTCCAAAGGGAGCTGTGGAAATATTGCAGAAAGAGTGAATGTGTCCATTGTGGTAATGTGCTTTTGATAAATGCATTATGGCATAGTTATGAAGTCAGGAAGAAGCCTTAATTACTGTTATGAAGCCATTAGAGTCTAAAGCAGCAATTTGAGCTCTTGTTGCAATTGTGTTTTATATTTCTTCACCGAAGACTTCAGCACCAAAAAGGTGCTTGTTTTAGGAGATAATTTAGGCCTTTTATTTCCTTTGCCTTTTTAAAATGGTGCAGCAGTGACTGTGATAACAGTGAGCCCTGTGGATTCACGTAAATAAAAACCCCCCAACCTATTCATGGAGCATGCACTGGGAATTCCTGCAGGGAAGTGATGCCACATGACCTGCTCATTGTTTTCTCCTGTTATCCATATGGCATGAGAAATTACTCAACTTGATTCTCCCATCCTAAGGAAAAATAAAAGAAGGAGCGAGGGTAGGATTGGTCTCCAGGATTCTCATGTAAATCTTCCTCTGGGGCTAGAAAAGGAGGAAGGCTGGTCTTGGAAACTTTTTATTAAGGAAAATTGCTTTGGGAGATCAGTCAGTGCTATGATAACCTGCAGATGGGGTCACCAAACTGTGTGTCCCTGGATCTTTTCCACATCAGTTGTTCCCCAGCACAGCAAGAGCCTGAGCTGTCTTGCTCAGGTCTCTCCTGACAGCCACCAAAAAGCAAATTATTTGGAGCTGACTGTTCTTCCACCAAAAATATGCTCAAAGAGTTTAGGTGTTTGTTATCTCTTATCTTTTGAGTTATTCAGAGAAAGGCTGTTTAATGCTCACCTGTTTTTAGTGCTTTGTAAATGTTCTTTGACTTGGGTAGTGCATTATTTATGGCAGATGTTAATTTAGTAGCCTGAACTTTGTTACCCTTCTCACATAAGCATCTTAATTTCAAAACCAAAAGTGACAAAGGGGGTTGTAAATCAAAGGTTAACAGGCACAGCAGCACGAAGGCTTTGTTTGCTTGGTTGTTGAACTGATACTGTGCTGCTTTCTTAAATGGAATATTTCTTTTGTGACAGGAAGGTTAAGTACAAGTTGTACTGTTGTGAGAAAGGAGGAATGAATATCACTTAGCGTTTTTTCCAAAGCGGAGAGCTTAAAATAATTGCAGGTGCAACAGGGTAGCACTGATGGTTTTTACAGCAGCTGTGGGAGCAGCTGTGCCTGCCTCTGGCCCCTTCCCATGGGCTCCAGACTGGCTCCCCTTGGGGGCTCTGCCTCTTGGCTCTTCCTTGGAAGAGTTTACTCAGGGAATCTGCATCTGCTGCCTTCCCTGGAAGTGTCCAAAGCCAGGCTGGATGGGGCTTGGAGCAACCTGGGCAAATGGAAGTTGTCCATAGCAGTGGGTTAGAACTGGATGATTTTTAAGGTCCCTTCCAACCCAAACCATTCAGTGATTCTGGAGGGCAGCGTGGCTTTTTGCTCATGAGTTTTTGGTCAGAAAACAGGTTTGAAAGAGCCCTTCCCAAGAGCAGGGGCATCCTCAGAGTACCAAATGGTGCCTCCACATCCAGCATTTTGGGATGTCTGAGTCTTGACCTTGTTGTTCATGCCCAGTCTGGGGTTCAGCCTCTTCAGTTGTCACTCAGGTAACTTTAGAGATGTCAGGAATGTCTGCTCAATATGTTGGAGGAGCTTCTCCCCTTTGCAGGCGTGTGTTTATCTTTGCTGTCCAGCCTGCTCTGCTTGGGCTCTGCTCTTGGGCTGTTTTTCTGGTTTGATTCAGTTATGAGTAATTTAAAATAGAGGCAGCAAAAACTCCCAAAGTAATTCCCACCAACACTTAACTACTCCAAGGCTGTGTGGTTTTTTTCCCCTCCATGTGCTTTCAGCATACTGAGCTGGGGAAGGTGATGATTATAAATATTACTGCCTTGTTTCCCAAAGCTGTTGGGTAAGATCTCTCACTGCAGCATCTGAAGTATTACTGGAAATATTCAGAACTGTTATAACAACATCTCTGGCGTAATTCCTCTTTTCCAAAAGTCTTTCCCTTCCCTTTATTTCTGTGTAGAAGACAGTAATTAGAGAGATTCAGGTGTCAGCAAATGTTCCAGGCTCCTGAATGGTGCAGCAGAGGGAGAGTGCTGAGATGTTCCCCTACCCTTGAGATGGCAGAGTTAATTCTCAGAGAGCACTGGTGGTGCTGCTGCACTCACCATCATGTGTGTGCATTTTGAAACCTAAAATGCTTCCAGTGGTGGTGTTTGTCCTGGCTGACTGTTGTAGAGGCTTTGCTGTTCTCAAATTTGGGTTGACTTCTTGAAGTCTGACATATGGCATAACAATCCTTGTAGTGGTATGTCTGTGTGCAGTGACAGCACTCGAGATTAAACCCAAGCACTGGTGCTCCCAAGGAGATAGGCTGAGGATTTTTTCCTCTCCAGAGTACTCTACGCTGAATAGCTCTACAATTAAAATTGATATATCTTTACTTGCTTAATCTGATACCCATTATTTCCTCTTTGTTTCAAATTTGAGTAGTTTGGGCCAGTTCATGCTTCAGAGCTCTAATTGCAATGAAGTTGTTCACAGCTGTGAGCTCGTGGCTGTGTTAATGGGATAATGGGAAGCTCTAAAGAACCGCTTGATGAGTCCAGAGGAATTCAGCAGGATGACTCCCCCTCTCCCCATGCCTGCCCAGGCGAGGTTCTGTCGGCTTGTCATCCTTCCAGCTGCTCTCACAGCCTTCAGCACGGCCTTTCCAAAGCTCTGTGTGTGTTTATTTATTCAGAGGGGCTGGTGTTGATGTCTAATTTGCTGCCTGGTGCTGTTTCACCATTTGCTTGTTTGGTAAAGTGTTCACCAGGATGCTCCTGGTGCTGCATCTGCATTTCCACGGGCAGGTTTGAGAGCAGGGCTGTGTCTGCCCAGCTTGTTTCTGCCCCAGAGAGGGCATTTTAACTCTGTCCCTTGCAGAGTTTCCTGGGAAGTGTTTCACCCCATCTGCACACACACAGGTACCCAACCAACCATTCATCTTCAGGCATTTGGGGCAAATCCCGCCAGAAAACGGCACAAAAGAGGACAAAAAGTAAATTTGCCTTCTAAAATCCTCTCAGCATTTAACTATTACAGATATAATTAGAAGCGCAGGCAAGGATTATTATCCTATAAATGCCTTTCTAGTCTGTTCTGCTTTTGTAACCTTTTTTTTTCAGCTGTGCTCCTGCCTCGCTGCGTGCTCTCCTCGCAGCCTGGCGTCTCCACCACCACGGCCCGGCGCTGCCTCTGTTTGCTTTTTGCCTCTATTTACGTCAGAGCTGTCGTCGTTTGGCTCTGCACTGGGGTTCTCCATCATTCAGACAAATAGGTGCTTCTCCTTGCTGCAGGAAAATGAAGAGCTGCCCTCTGTAACTGCTCTGCCCAGGCTGAGCATCTTCCCCCTTCTGGTGCTCGGTGGATGAAGGGTTTTGGCGTGGTTTGGTTTTAAAGTGCCTCGGGAGCAGAAAGTTGAAGGTTTGTTTAAATAGCAGGTGCTGGTGTGGGATACAGAATGAGCCCCTTGGGACAGGGGTGCAGCTGGGAAACCCACTGTGTCAGGCAGAGCTGCCTGGGCAAGGTGAGAAGGAAAGGCACTGCTTTCCTGACAGAACACGCCCCAGTTTGTCCAAAAACCCCAACCAAGGTATCCAAGAGCCCCTGAGTGGGAAGGGCAAGTGGACCTGAGCCTTTCCCTGCCTGCACACTGGCATCCTGGAGTGCTGGAGAAGCTGGCAGAGGAGTCACTGACGTGGTGGTGTGAAGGTGCTGGCCTCAAAAACCTTTGTTAGGACCACACAGCTTTTCCTGCCAAAGGTGGTCCCCTTGGGCAGGCCCACGAGTGGGGTTACACCCTGCACTATCACTGTACATTTATGTGCATTGATGTGTTTGTGCCAGTGAGTGCTGAGGATGCTCAGACCCAGGGCACGTGGCCTTGGGCACCCACAGGGCAGGGGCAGCAGCTTGTAAAACAAACAGAAAACCCCCTAAAACTCGGGCTGTGGTTTCTCAGGCACAACTGAGCTGTTCAGCCCTGCCCAGAGGGAAATCGATGGTGTGTTTGGGCTCCCTGTTGCTTTCCGTGGAGGTGAGCGTGTTTATTTTATTTGAGGAGTTGGTGCATAATCAGTCTTAAAATTAACTGAGTGCCTGTTGACTTGTCACCCTGTGAATGAAAACACATTGCTGGTAATTTGTTTGACATTATTCTGTCCTGTTGTCAGGCTTCTAATTACATTTAGAACATAACCCAGATGTCTGTCTGTCTCCTTCTGTCTCTTTTTTTTTTAATTATCATTATTATTATTTATGGTTTTTATTGTCAAACATGGAAGGAAATATTTCTCTGAAGTGATGGAAGTTTGTTTGCTCCTCTCTAGATCAGTAAGTGGTTCCAGGCTTATCTCTTAAAACTGTTCCTTTAAAAAGAGGGTGTCACTTTGGGCATCCAAAATTGCTGATCCCTCGTGACTTTGGACTGACCTTCTGTGTGCTTTAGGGCTATTGAAATATGTTTGTCTCCCTTAAAATGTTTCTCCAGGTGCTGCTTTCTAAATATGATCACATTCCCCACCTTATTTATTTTTAAAGAAGAGAGAAATTGCTTGTGCTTTCAGGAGATTAAAATATTAATGTATTTAAATATAACAGTGAAAGAGAGGCGAGGCAGAAGGGGCTGCCCTTTCAAAATGTGCACAAGTGAGCAATCTTTTATGGGATCCATTGGATAAGCATGTAATATTCCTTGCCAACACTGGCTTTTGATAATTAGCAAAGGAAAACTCAATCTGCTCACTGTGAGGTTTTATTGCTCCTGGAGCTTGAATTTTCCTCGAACCACGAGACTTTGAGCACCAGAAACCCGGTTTTTCTATGGAATGCTGGTTCACCAATGTACTCAAGCCCTGTTTTCAGAAAGCATTAAGTCACTTAAACATCAAAGGGCTGCTATTTCCTTAATGGGGCTTCTGAACGTTTTACCTCTGTCCCCACCTGGAGAAAGTTGTGTTGGCCACTGAACAAGCTCCACTGCCCTTGTGGTGGTTCTTTTTTAGCTGATCTAAATTTGCAAAGCAACAGGGGTTTGTGGAAGCTGTTTTTAGGGATTAGAAACTTGATCTTGGTCCCTGCTGACTTGATTTTTTTTTGGTGTTATCGATCCCAGCTATCGGAGCTCTGAGCTGTGGAGGGTCACTATTGTATTTGAGAGCTGTTTCCTTAGGCAAACTAGTCAGGTCTGGCTGATTGCAGCAGGGGACAGATTCTTTCTGTTCTGCAAAACCTTGTTCAAACAGAGCTCGTGGTAGGGGAGAAGGGGAAAGTATATGAAAGGCACAGTGGGTTGCCATAAGAAAGAAAAATTGGGAAGTAAGAATAAAGGAAATACAGCAAGTGTTCAATACAAGTGATACATGGGAGCCTGGGGTATAGAGAGTGCAAATGATTATGTGTTCCCTGCCATTAGTCCAAATATATCCCTGATTTTCCCTCTGCATCCAAACCAACAGGATCTTAATGAAGGGCAAACCACTCAAACAAACTCCCTGAATATCTTCTGCCTCAGCTTGAAGCAAGTCATGTTGTGTATGGCCTGTGTGTTCCTTGTTGCTGTGATGGGGCTGTTTGATCTGCTGCTGCTGCTCCTGGGGTCTGGGCATCTGTCAGTCCTGCCACCTGGCTGGAGTCTGGAGGAGAACTGCTCCAGGGACAGAAACTAAACCCTGGGGTTTTGGGATGGAAGAACTGCTTCTCCAGAGGGACAGAGCTGCTGGGCTTGGGTGAAGGACTGCTGGCCACTGCAGCTGGGGGAGAGGCTGCAGGGGAGGATGCTGCCACTTAAAGTTCCTCTCTGATGCCTTCCTGCTCTTGTTGTCAGCCAACAGTTCAAGGGGGGAAAGGCATTTTGGCTCTGGGCATCTGGTCCCAAGCCTGGCTGCCTTCTCAGCTGGCCTCAGCTGCCTTTGAGCATCTTGGCCCTTCCAGGAGCTGACAAACAAGAATTAATTGATGACTCACTGGCACAATAATGTCAGAAATGCGTGTTGTATTTTGCTGTTCCTGCATGTTCTTCAACCTGTAACTATTGGATGCATTTTTTTAGCCTGAAGAGAGGTTATCATGCCCATGTACTGCAGAGGATAAAAATGGAGAGTGGGTGCCTTTGGAAGAGAAGTGCCTGTGGTGCAGTGCAGGTGGACCAGTTGGCTTCCACCAGGAGAGGGGGGGATTGCCAAAGCCTGGCTCTGCAAATCTGATTTTAGTCCAAGGGGTTGATGGAGCAAAAAAGGGTTTCTCTAGAGGTCTGGTGTTTGGTTCTCTTGTTTTCCCTCCTGAAGCAGCACAAACAGGACTGTACTGCCTACCTAGAATTGGTAACCTCAGGTTGAGGAAAGCTCTCTCTGTGTGTGGTTTCACATGCTGGGGCTTAAAGTGACAATTCTTGGACTGAGGGGGGTGGAATCCTTGAAACAGCAGTGAAGCTGTAATGCAGCATGTCATTTATGGGGAGGGGGAAAAGGAAAAGCAGGACAATTGATAGTTTAGCAAGTGAGGTAAGCAATTAACATAAATTTCTTGAGTTGTCTTTGTATTTATTAGTTGCTGAGTTCAGTCAGTGTGGTTTCCAGTGGGTATGGCTTTTTTTAAAATCTATGCTGAGAAGTTCTCCTAATAAATTAGGGATTTATTAGCAGGAGCCATGTGTTTTGCAGCCTCCAGCCAGGAGCAGGTGTGGAGGAAGTGTGAACCTCCTCCTGTGTCTCTGAGCACAGAGCGGTGTGAGCATCAGGGGTCCCTCCTCAGCTCTGGGGGCTGTTCTGGGCCCTCTGTCCCTTCTGACAACATGTTAAATATCTAAACTCTATGGATTGTGTGGGTGGGGGTTGTATGTTAGTTTGACTTTCCTTCTCCTTGTAGCCCTACTTTCTTGTTGTTCTACAGTAAGCTTGGCTATTAATCATATTGCATTCATTCTCTCCCTACTCTCTTTCACTCCCACTGTGACAGTAACATCTGCTTGATCTTTTTTGTAAGAATTTTACCTATGCAACTGCAATTTTCCAAGAAAAAAAATCAGCCAAAGAACCTCCACCCCAGACTATGCAAAACCCAGTGGGGCTTTGAAGAAATGTCGTTGTCATTTAAATATGTAACACACACAGTCAGGTTTTCCTTCTGTACCTTCTGTCTAATTTCCCTTCTCTCAATAGCTCTGTCTAATGCTGGGATCTTTCTCTGTTGGAGCTCTGCTATTTATGAATAGAGCCAGTCCTATCTGCAGGCTTGGGAATGCTCACAAGTACGAGGAGTGCTCCGATTAACAATGTGCATAAATAGCAGAGTTGAAGGACCGAGTCCTCGGAATAACAATCGGGAAGAGATGACCCTTTGGAATGTGTGATGAAGGGAACAGCGTTCCTGCTTGTCAGCCCTTTGGTTGCTGGCCCTGCTCAGGGTAAGGGTGTGTTTGTGTTGCAGAGCCAAGTTCAGCCGGACACCCAGAGGTGATCTCCTCCCAAATTCTGCTGATCTTACCAGGCTGGACAGGTGCTTTCAGTAGGGTAGTTTGTTGAAATGGTGCTGAGGCCACCTGCAATAGAAAACATTATTTATTTTCCTTTATGATCACAGAATCATCTAGTTCTAACTCTCTTGACACCTTCCACTAGCCCAGGTTGCTCCAAGCCCCACCTGGCTTTAGCCTTGAGCACTTCCAGGGGTGGGGCATCCACAACTTCTCTGGACAGCCTGCTCGGTGCTGCTGACCGAGTTATCCTGCTGCTGCTGTACTTTCTGCTCCACAACAGGCTGACTTTTCAGGGTCCTCCTTAGTGCACTCATTTGCAAAAGGCTCCTAGGGCTGACTCTGTCTTAGACACAATTATCTCCAATGCCCTTCCTCCTCCTATTGCAGCCCTCCTGTGTGTGTTCACCAAGGGTTCCCAGCACACTCCATGTTATCCCTGAGCTAAAAGGGAGGAGTGCTTGCTAACCTGTGTGGTGCTCCTGTGGAAGTGGAGAGCTGCCTGCCCAATCTCACCAAGAGGAGAGAGCAAAGCTGCACCTCCACAGGTGCCTGACAAAGGCTCCAAATGCTTTCCAGCCCTTTAGGGGGAAAAAATCCTGGGAGCACGATGTTGTTGCTTATTTAATTACTGTTACTACCTGGTGCGTTTAGAGCAGCATTTGAAGTGAAACCGGCATAAGGGATTTGATAAACTCATTACATGTTCTGCTCATAACAAGTTCTGGGTCTCCCTGGCCCTACCTGGGGAAAATAATCCACTTACAACATCTTGAAAGAAGAGCCTGCTGAGGCTGGGGCAGTTCAGAGTGCGTGGTGGAGATGTCGATGCTCCTTTTCTGCTGGGTGTGTGGAACTTTTGGGAGCATAAAGGATTTAACACGCCGCTTTCGGTGCAGAATAAGCGTAGAAGAGCCCTGAGCTGCGTTTCCAGGAGGTGGCCAGTGAGTTGTCTCTAACATTTCAGTGATGATAAGGCATCTGTAGCTCTCTCTGTGACACAGTTAGTAAATTCAGCAGCAGCCCTTTTGCTGGCTGGCTCGTAGAGAGGCCGTGCAGCTGCTTTTTGGCTTTGCTGCACAAAGTGGTGTGTAATGAGCGCTGTGAAAACAGCTCATTCACATGTTGAGGAGGAACTCTGGGCTCTGGCTGCTCAGGTTCAGCCTTCCTTGGTCATCCCAATGTTGGGCACCTGCTGCACACCAAAGATAGGGCCAGAACATGCCACTTTTTGGTTCTTGGTGCTCCTGATGTGCACGAGGACGCAACACTGCCAAGGGAATTCAAGCCCGATGGTGGGAGCAGAGGTGGCTCAGCGTGGTCTGGGGCACGTGAGGGCTGTTCTCATGCATGTGGTGATGACACTGCACTGGAGATAAGGATCTCTACAGGGTATTTCTGGGACTGTCACAAACTGGTACAGCTTCATTATTGATGTTGACCTTTTCCCTGCCTGATGAGACATCCATCTGCAGTGCCCACTGGAGAGGTTCAGGAGAGCAGTGTCCTGACACCTGTTGTCAAAACTGGTCCCTTTTCCCCTTGCTGGAAACTGGCTCCTGTGATGTTTTCCACATGGCAGCCCCAAGTATGTAAAGTCGTGTGTGTTTCTGCCATCACAGCTGCTGCTCTTGACCCATCTGCCAGGAGTTCTGCTCTTCAGACACAGCTACCAGTGTCTGTCTCCCTGTTCCATCAGAAACAAACATTTTAACACAGCTCTTTTTAATGCAAAGGATTGACTGACTCTCCTTCTAAGGGCACGGTTCAAAGAGTGAATGATTCCAAGGATGGGCTGAACTCTCCTGTCAAATGGGTGGTTTAGCTTGGACAACTGTGTAAAGTATTTGTCACTGTGAAAAATCTCTTCTTCCACTGCATAAAAATTCCTTAAGCAAGCGTGTCTGGGCAATGCCAGACCTGGTTAGTGGAGGGTGAAGCTTCTTGAGAGTCTCTGTCCTTCCTACTCAAAAGCAAACCGAGTCCATGCTTCATCTTTAATTGAGTGTTGCTCTGCTCCAGGAGCTGAGAAAGCTCCTGGAGCTCTCCAGAACAACCAATATTGGTAGGGGAGAAGGAACAGCAATCTGTTTTACTGTTTAAAGGAAATGAGGGAGGAACAAAGGAAAAAAAGAAAACAAAAAACCAAAGAAAACCTCCTCAAGTACAAAACAAATTGAAGAGCAAGTGCTGCTTTTAAAACACCTGCCCCTCACCTCTGCTGAAAAGGGCACATAACTGTGAGTCAGGGAGTGCCTGGATGGTGCAGGCAGAAATCTTTGCACATCACGAGATGTCCCCTAATTCAGTGAGAAGTGCTCTTCCAGGAACTGTGTCATTATGGAGCTGGAAGCTCTGGAGGCTGAGTGGAGGCAGTAGCACAGCATGGCCATGGCGTTCTTCCCTTCTTTGTGCTGAAAATGCCTCTGGAATGAGCTGTGTCCTGGCCTGGCTCTGCTCCTGCTGGCTGGGACAGTGACCTCAGCAGGGCTCCTCTCCTGTCCTGGTGCCCCAGCTCCTGGCAGCATGCTGGGGAGGGCCATGCAGAGCTGGGTGAAGCCTCCTCAGTCCTGCTTTGTGTCTCTCCTCTTCAGGACCACCTTCCCCATCAGTAGGCCCTTCTGAGCTTTCCATCCTGAGGTTAAATGTTTGGCACAGGTGGGTCTGCTTTGCTCCACAGGCAGTTCAGCCTCTGCCTGGCTCAACCAGGAGAGCATCTGATGGTGGCTGTGATGTGATGGGAATGGAGACACAGGTGGAACATCAGCTGCAGCCTTTGGGCTCTCACTTGGCACCTCTTAACTGTGCTGTTAGTTTTTTGGGTTTTGGTTTTTTTTTTTTGCATGAGCTGTGATCTGGACAGTCTGCTGGGCTACCCCTGGTGCTTGGTAAGTGGGTGCTCTTCTGAAGAGGAGCATGTTTGACCCTGGAGTAACAGCTGCCAAAATTCCTCCTGCACAGAGGTCCTTGTAAAGGAGCAGCATTGCAGGATGGGCAGTGACTCCAGGAGAGAAGCCTTCATTCCCTGGGAAGAGCTTCCTTGGAGTGTGCTCTCTGCTCTGTGATGTTGCTGTGTCCAGAAAACATCTGGGCCTTTGTGTTGTAATCATGTTTGTACATTCAGACCAATTTTGATGGTTATGAAGGTTCAAAAAAAAAATCCCAGAGATCTTAATAAGCTAATTCAGTAACTGTTTGTGGCTTTTGTTGTTCCTCTTTGTTGTGAGGACAGAACTGGTTCATGCTGATGAGTGCTGCATGAAAATTGTATTATTAGTAATTACTGGTAATTTCTTGTCTGGAAGCTCCAGGTTTGTGGGAACACTTAAATCCATTTGCTCCTGTATTCCCTCTGGCTTTGCTGTAGCATCTCTGGGCACTGTGTGCCTCAGGTTCCCTGTTCTCCATGGCAACTTCTCACACAGGTCCTGTGTGGAAGAGACAGTTCTCCCTCTGTCTTAATGGGGTTTTTCTGCCCCATCAGAGCATCACCAAACTGTGGAGGCTTCCCCCAAGCAAAGGGAGCAACACGAGCCCTGGATCATGAAGAATGTTGGTGCAGGGGAAGGCAGAGAACCAGCCTGTGCTTCACATTTTCCCCTCTCCCCTAAAGAGAAATTGTAATTTTCTTTTTATTTCAAATGTACCGTGGTAATGCAGTGGTTCTTGTCAGCTGGCAGAGCTAAGGATTAGTCATAGAGGCCTGTTTTGTTTTCTTCTAGGGAAGCTGGCAGAAAGGTGAAAAGAAAAAAAGTGTTTCATTAAATAAAAATCCTAGGGAAAAAACTAACCCTAAACTGACAACTTTTCCCAGAGAATGACAGTGTTGCTGTATTTGCTCTTCATGGGGAGCATCACTTGGCTAGGGTGTCTCAAACCCCTCGCTTAGACTTAGATCAGGGAGATCTCTGATCTTTGAGGTGTGCATGGAAACATGAATCTCACCTGGCATAGCTAAGGAAATGGGAAAAAATGAGAATGCTGCTTATTTGTTCAGTTTGAGAGCTGTTTGGGGTTTTTTTTTCTCCCCTGTACCAAATACTGAGGTTTTTCTTCCAACATCATCGTTAGAAGAGAAACATTTTTATCACCCTCTCAGGCTGAGATTAATAGAGGGGGACTCCTTAAAAGCCGTAGCTTCTGTTTTGATTTGGTTTCCAACATCCTAATTACTTCTACTTCCAACCATCTGCTTTCCTTTCATCTTCCTGGCTCTGGTTGGAAGTAGCCTTAGAGCAGAAAAGAAGGAAATCTTTGCTGCAGGTGAGATAAGCAGCATTTGTGGAGGAGGAGGAGGGCTGGTGACTGGCACCTTCCACAGGACCTGGAGCCTGGCAGCACTTGGGAATGCTTGGGAAGGCAGCTGAAGGTGGGCAGGGACAGAGTCACCTTCTCAGCAGCTCTGGGAAAGGGGGATGCTTTGAAATTTGCCTGGGAATAAATAGTAAGTAAATCCTGGGATGTGCTGGTGAGGCAGTTCCTGCCAATGTTCCAAGCTTTTGTGAAAGGGGTGAGCAGGAAAAGCAGAGGGGCTTGTTCCTTTTTTAATCCTAATTTTTTTCCTAAGCTGTAGTAAGTTTATCTGAGTTTTTAACCTGTTTGTTTTGGTTTAATGTGCAATCCTAATGACCAGATATTCTTAATAAATTTTGATTTCCTTACTGGTTGGAGATGCTGAAGGACTGGGGGCTCTGTGGAACAAGCCTGTGGCTCCTGTGTCCAGGTAATAAGGTGGCAGCATCTCTTAGTGACTTGCTCAGGAAGCTAAAGAGCAGGTAACTCGTTCCCTAAGCAGTGGGCTCACAGGCCAGGTTGAGTTTGTATTTGTAGCTTTGTTTTGCTGATTTGTAAAATAATAATTTCTCACTGGTTCCTTGGTGTAAACACTGCTGGTTTTTTTTCTGAATTGGTTCTCTCACTGCCCCCTCTCTCCCCCTGCCTTTGCAGGAGATATTTAGCAGCACATGGAAAATGTGACTGACCCTTAAAGGTCACGTTCTAGTCTACCCTTCTGCTTTTCTTATCCTGCTTGTCTCAGAGAACACAACTTATTTGCTTTACCTCCTGTCCAGATTTGCTTTTTTTCCTGTGTATATCTAATTTTTTTCCACATGTGAATTTTAAACAGAATCTCTATAAAGTATGGTGGCAGCAGGGCTGTTTCCAGAACATAATTTACTGTGTTTTATGGCTTCTGATTTTTTTTTAGTTTCTTCCTCCTGATGCTATTGATTGGGGCACAGTGTTTTTATGCAGCTGGAGGGAAAGGTTGTGCTATTACAGATTGCATTTTTTTAAAGACTCTTTTACAATAATAAACATATACAGTTACCAGAACTCCTTATTAAGTAGCAGTAAAACCTCTAACGAGATAAACCGTTTAATGTATTGACTTGTTAGTGTCTTTAGCTCTGCTTTTGATGGCGTGGTAGGTAGAGTTTATATTTAGAAACTAATTCCAGAAAAAAAACCCCATCTATCAGACTAAAGTATTTTTCAAGACCTGAAAAACAATCACGTGGCTGTTTTTTCCCTAAGAAAGTCATGTGCTCTGCATGAAAGATGCTGGGGGTGTCTTTCCAAAGGGAAAACCAGGGACAACAGGCTTGTAACATCCCAACCAAAACAGGGGAGTGAGAGGTACAGATTGCATTCCTCTCCCTGTAGCCCCTCACTCCACAACTGCTGGGATGGAGACGTGGCTAAGCTGGACAGAGGGGTCAGCAGAGGTGCAGTGGTGTGTGATTTCCATGTCATTGAAGTGTGCCTGGAGCAGGGGGTGTCAGTGTGAGCAGGGGGTGCTGATGTGCTTTGTGCCTCATGGGGATGGGGATTTCTGCACAGTCCTGGTGACAGTCACACTAAAACGTGTTGTTATCTGAGCTAATGAGCCTGAACCAAACAGCTCTGACCTTTTGAGGCGTGTTGGTGTCCAGCTTGGCTTCCAAAGCCCCTGCAGTTTGGCTTGGCTCTTGCAGGAGGGCTGGGAGGTGTGCAGGGGGCTGAGCTGAGCAGCAGCACGCTGGGGATGTTATCCCTGGGTGTGGAAGGGCTCTGGAGGTGGATCAGGCATCTCACTGAATGATTCAGTTGGTAACAACCAGCCTCCTTCCACGCTGCCTTGAGCCTGCCACGCACTGGAGTATGACTAGTTTTCCAGAGCAGGAGCAGAGCATCCTGAAGGATTTAAAAGCCATTGCTTGGCATTCTTCTTTTTCCTTTTCTTTGATGTCACACACAAACACTTGTCTGCAGTGGAGAAATGTGTAAAGGAACATTTAACTCTCTTTGCTGGAAATGGATGAAAAGCTCACAGTTGAACATGTGTGCTCTTGGTACTAATGTAGTTTTTGTGGCTTTTTCCTCTAAATATTTATTTGCTTAATTGGTCCTGCTAGTGAGGAAAGTGTACATTCTGAAAAGCTTTACCCACTTCAAGGAAAAGTTCCTTAGTGTTTAGTGACACAAACCAGAGAAGTTACTTCTAATGCCCAACAGCTTTGCCTTCTGAAATGCCCCTACTGGGAATGTGTGGTTATTCCCATCAGGCAGCCTGAGGGATCTGGAAAAGAGTTTTATTGGTGTCAGTCTGCTGTTACCTCTGTTACCCCTGACCTGCTGGAGAGCTGGGCAGGAACTTACACCTGTAGTTTTATTTTTTTTTTCACCAGAATTACTTATTTCACCATGTGTATTTTCCCTTGTCAGCTTTTTGAGGGTTTCCTCCTTCCCACTGTGGTTTCAGTGGGAATGTCATGAATTTGGGTGGTGTGTGTAACCCTCCTGGCTGCAGTGCAGTCACTCTCTGTAATCCTTGACTTGTGCTGATCTTGTGCCTCAGTTGTGCTGCAGGACAGGGGCAGAGGGTGTTTGACATTAACTGGGCTGCCAGTTCCAGGAATGGCAGTCAGAGGTGGCTTCTCCATCCTCTGGAGGTGAGAAGATTGAGCCAAAGAGCTGCAGGAACTAGTGTTTCCAGCCTTGAGGACCTTCCCATCACCAGCCCCCTGGGATGTGATGCAGGATGGGAGCAGTCCCAGAGGTGGGAAGGTTGGTTTGGGGACTGAAGGAGGAGAGAGGTTCTGTGACTGACCCCAAGAAGGGCACTATTGAGTGAAAATTGGTCTCTACTTCCTTTTTCAGAAGAACTGGTACTAAAGTGCTAAAACATCAAAGGGAACTGGGAGTGTTCCTGGCCCTGGGCACAGAGCTATGTGCATTTAAAAATAAAAACTGCTGACATTCCTTTCAGCTGCCCTCAGTGTGAATCAGAGCACTCTGGTTTCCAGTGGTTCTCCACACTGACGACACCAGGCTGGGCACCAGAGCTTCTTAAGCAGGATCAGTGGTGTCTTGGGGGGAAAAAATGAGGCACCTTGTGTTCCAGCAAAGCAGCAGTTTAGCATTCACAGCAAAAACACTGCCTGGGTGATGGTGCTGTGTTGAACAAGGCTTTTGGTCTGGAAATACTGTCAGTCCCCTTCACAGCTGAAGGGCTGCAAGAGGGCTGTGCTTGTTCTTGTCATAACTTTGTGCTCATCTGCTCTGCTGGCTCAGGGAGCTTCTTCCAGGGCCTGTCTAGTGCAGATGGTGGGAGTGTCTCTGCATGAAGTAAAGGTATAAAGGAATTTAGTTAAATAATCCTCTTGCACTTAAGTGATAACTTAAGCTTTGGTCCTAGGGCACCCCAAACCCTAGACAAGGGGCTGAGGTGGAATTTTGGAGACAGTGGCCTTTGGTGTAAATACCACACTTTAGAGCTCACTCTGTTCTTTCATGTGGGACTTTTGAAACCTCTTTCTGCTCCATGGCTTTCTGGATGCTCCCATTGCCCTTGGTCTGGAAGCATTTCAGAACTCAGAGGTGTTGGGCCACTTGGGGTGAAAGATGCTGCAGGAACACAGTAAATCACCTGCCTTGTCCTTGTCCTGGGGTCTCCCCTGGTGCTGGACCCAGCACATGTGGCTTTGGGTGAGGAGAGTGGACCAGCCTCTCCCAGGAGGGTGTTTGTAGCCAGCCACAGGAATGCTCTTACAGACCATGGCTGGAGCTGCAGGTATTAATGCATGCTTTTACCACCTCCTCTGAGCAAGCCATTCTCTCCAATAAATGTGACAAGCCAACCTGGGCCTTGCAGAGGAGCTTGTCTGAATCCCAGAGGAGAGCTCAGTGCTGGGAAGTGTTTGGGAGGCTGACACTGCTGTTTTGAAAATCTTGGAAGTGATTGCCAGGGAGAGGAATATGAGAAAATTACTTCCTTCTCCTTCAGATATGGCCAATTTGTAGCTGCTTGGCTAATCTGATTATCTCCCCTTGCCTGGCATGATGGATGGGACAGAACCAGTGCTCTGCTTAGATGGGTCCTTTTCTGCTAAAGGAACACATGACCTTATATTGGAACAGTAAACTTTTGCAGGAATAAATAATGTAAAGAGGAAAAAGGCAGCTTTCTCTGCTTTCCCCGTGGCAGGCTTAAAAAATTCAGTCATTATTCTGTAACACGGTGTAGTTACGCTCCTGCCTGTCAGCGTGGAACTGGAAAATATTTCCAGCTCAAAATAAACTCCACCAAGCAAATAGCTTCCATGTGATCCCCTATGCAGAGGAAAGCTGCTGGACATTAGTCCTAAATAAAGATTTCAGCCAACTTCGGTGTTTTGAAGAGCAGGAGTGGTTGTCCTAAATTTGACCTCTGGCTTAGCAAGTCCTCTCTTCTGCGTCGCTCTTCGCATCGGGCAAGTCAACAGAGCAAGTTTCACATTGATTTCTGAGCATTGCTGGTGCTTTGAAAGTAGTTCAGTAAAACACAAGGAAAACTTTCCAAAAATGCAATTATTGAGCCATTGCTTAGTTGGCAACTCATTTCCAAAGCTTGCTGTTGTCCTTTTGTCCTCTTTGTGTGGCTGGGAGAAAATACATTAACCTGTGCTGGAGAAGGCAGCGATTTGCTTGGTTTTCCTGCGGTCAGACCTATTTGTTTTGTCAGTGGGAGATGCTTCTGATGTATTTAGCAGTAAATCATCCTGGAAGCAGAGTCCCTGAGCAGCCCTTGCTCGTGTTCTTGGGCCTGATGGGGCTCTCAGGATGTTGCTGCTGAATCTGCAGAAGAGAATGGCCAATTTTTGTAGACTTTCCTAATTCCAGTGACCAACAGGGCTCGACTGCATCACTCATTTCTGCTGCAGTTCTAGAAGTGGCAATTCTGCTTAGTTTGGAACTTGGAAGTTTTCTCTCCCTTTAGCTAATTATGGCTATTATACTCTATTGTCATTATTGTCACTCAGGGTATTTTTGAAAATTAAGGGTGAAAAGTGACTGAATAACAACGAAACTCATCAACGAGGCTCCCTGAGCCTATTGTGAGTCACCCTTGCTGATTTTGGTGACAAAAATAAGTTTTCTATTACAACTGTTGACTCCTGCAGTTACTCATCGAGCTGGAGCTGGTTCATGTTCTGGCTCGTGCCTTGGGAAGAGCCACTGTCACCAGCACGTGGCTTTGATCTGTATCAATTTGACTAAAAATGCTGAATCTGAACAGTGCTGTCCTGGGGGAGGAAGGGCAGCTGGTTCTTGGCAAAAGCTTATGTTTTAGTGGGAGAACAGAGAGGATGAAGGTTCTGGATTTACATAATTGATTCCTTTTCTTTTTTAGAAAAAAAAAAACTGCACACATAAATTGCACACTCGATCAACTGAGCCAATCTTCTAGAAGTGGTTTGTGTAATTAAAAAAAAAACCTGTTAGCAGGTTGTCACTGAAAGTATGGATTGTTAGTGCTGCCATTGCTTCTGCTTTGCTTTTCTCCCTTGTAATTACCATGACTGGTATTTTTAGGGCAGCTTTGCAGCTTGTCTATTTTCTCCCAAGTTGGCTAAAAATGTTGGTGTCATGTGACATGATAAATATTCTCTTGGAAACCAGTGCTGAGCTTCCCCTTCTGCTGGTGCCTGGATTCCTTCCTTAGAATTGCAGGAGCTGCAGGAAAGATGTCCCTTTTTCTGCTGTTGCAGTCTCAGGAGCAGCTTGAATGGTCTTTGCAGATCAGTCTGTTAGACTGGAATGTTTTTGTTTGCTTTAGCTTTTGGGTGGTATTAGCCTTAGTTGTAACCTCTTCCAGCTTCTGTTATCTTTTCCTAGGGACTTCCTCGAGCTCTGATCCTGCAGTGAGATCCATGCAGGGCCAGGCTGGGATGAGGGCTGGGGTTGCAGCAATGAGGCTGACAGGGAGCTGCCTTTCTGCTCTGCTGTGGAGCCTCTCCACTTGGTAGTGCTCAAATTTCCCTGCTGGAGCCCTTCTTATTCTATTTATCCACTTATTTTAGGGTTGCCTTTCCAGGGGCTTTGGCATCTCTCCTGTCTGTTCATAAGACCTGGTGTACATTTATTCAGAGGTATTGATTGAGAGCTGAGTGCTGCTGCTGCCCAGCCCCAGGACCTGTCTCTGCTGTCCTGTCTGAGCTCCCACCAGCTCCTGGTCATCCTGGTCAGGTCTGTGGAGCTTCAGCACAGGGTGAACATGCCCAGGAAACTCAAGGTTGTAGTGGGAACCACGTGGTAAAAGGGGAGATTGCTGTATAGTGTCTTTTCATGCCACCCTCCACTCCCAGGTGGTCACTGGAGTGCTCTCCAGGTGCTGCTGGGTGGTCCT
Source organism: Xenops minutus (assembly GCA_035221455.1). Lineage (NCBI taxonomy): Eukaryota > Metazoa > Chordata > Aves > Passeriformes > Furnariidae > Xenops > Xenops minutus. The sequence goes on along the minus strand of JAWWEE010000034.1, from coordinate 11,846,487 downwards.
AGCATGGAAAAGGCACAATTTGTGGTCTCTTCCAGGCAAGGTGAGGCTCACAGATGGGCCTGTGCCCTGTGTTTGGGCAGCACTGTTCAGGTACATCCCAGGGTTTCCTACCTGGCTCCTCCAGCACTGGCTCACTGTGCTGCCACAGCTGGAATTGCTGGGAATGCTGTGTGGAAATTCCCTCTGGAACTCCTGCAAGACCAAGGCACTGTTTGTGTTATTGATTTCTGGACTTGCTGTCAGGCAGGATTGTCCCTTACTGGCAGAAGCAAAATAAAAGCAAGTGTGTTGAAGAGCAGAAGTTGAAGTTTTAGGCTAATGAAGTTGCATTGTGTCTGACAAATGGGTGGCTAATCTGCTGGAAAAGGGGGAGGGTTGACTTTTAATGAGAAGTTATTACATGTTGAATAGCTGTTAAATTGCTGTATTAATAAAATGGACAATCCTCTCTAGCTTGTCTCCTCAAAGTATTCTTTTAATTGAGAACCCCCTCTAATCCATTCTTTTAAAAATTAATTAACATTTTGAAAAACACTTCTTTGACTGTAGTGACCTGGTTCAGATTAAATTTGGGTTGTGTCATGACTGTTTCCTGTGTACTTTAGCAGCAATTTATGGGCTCAGTGGATAACACTGACTTCACATAGAAGAGCTTAACTCTTCTAAGAACAAGTGTAATGGGCTGACTTTTTTTTCTGTCATCATGCTTTGAATTGGCAGCAAATAGAAGAATAGAAATGAGATGAGAAAACAGGCTCTGGTGCTTGGAGAGTGAGAACTTGCATATTATTTTCAGTCCCGCCACTGATTGTTTTGACTTTGAGCCAGCATTTGCAGTGAATTTTGGACTAAACTATCCAAACTTCCCTGTCCCTCAGGCACTTGCATTGCTTGTAGACTGCAGGTAATTTCTGCTGCTCAGATTAATTGTCCTTTTCTTCGTGCTGTGTTGAAAGGGTTGCAGCCCTTTGGCTCCTCTACCTGCAAGGCACTGTTAGATTTTGGGGATATGCCAAAACCTCCAGCTTTTGGTGGGTTTGACTTCCCACCTGCTGGTCCCAGAGGCTTTGGGGGGCTGGCAGCAGGTGAGGAGGGGGAGCAGCAGCATCTCCTGTGTGGTCAGTCAGGGCCAGCAGACACGTGTGCTCTGGATGTGGCAGTCCAAGAGAGATCCCATGCCGAACCAGGTCACTGTTTACAAAGCAGATTTGTGTCAGATATAAATAAATACAGCTGTAATGCCCTTTTCCAAAGGGCATGTGGGGCTGTGCAGAGCTCCTGCCATCCCACAGGGCTGGCTCAGCGAGGATGGAGACATTCCCAAGGGGTGGAACATGGTGGGAACTGTAAAGACAGGGCAGGGAATTGCACCCCTCAGTCCCTGAAATCTGAACTGAGGAGGGTTTGACACTCTGGGCTCTGCTCCCTCAGCTGGTGCCAGGCTGGAATAAGATTTCCATGCCATGGTGCACTTAATGAAAAGGAAAATGTTGTGCCCTAACCCTCTGTGAACTTGCTGTTGTAACCCTTTCTTGTAGGAGACACTTCTAAAAAAGGACACCCCCAAAACAATTCTGATATTTATTGGGGAATAGAGGAAAAAAAGTGTATTTGAACGGGGCCTTGGAGGTCAGGAAACAGATTTTGTTTCTTTGATTTACATGAAATTGCTTTCTTTTGACCCATTATGTGTAGGATGACACTGCCTTGTTTTGGGACAGCCTTATTTACTTGTGGAGTTGAATTTGTAGTTGGAGAAAGCAGCTGCAATCCCATTTAATTTGAGGAATAAAAGGAAGCTGAGAAGTCCACCCTTGGGAAAGCTCTCTGCTTGCCTTGCTGGGCTGAGACCACAGTATGTGCTCTCTGGCTGTCAAAGGCTTTGTTACATCCAGAACTTTTCTGTAGGAAAGAGAATTGTTTCCTGCAGAGGAGTCTGAGTGAAGCCAGATCTGGGCTTTCCGAAACCAGAGGGCATGAGGTGGGTTTGGAAGCAAAATGGGGCAGAATAACAGGCCAAAGGTTTTGTTTCAGGGTTTTGTCTCGTGGATTTGACAGCTGAAAAGTGGGTTTGGTTTGTGATTCCCAAGATACTAATGCAAATTTGGGCTCAGAGCACAGCTTAATTATGTCTGAGAATATTATCCCCAGCAAGGATTAGTTGTGGGAAGTTTTGAGGGTACTGTTGGGTTTGACCATCCTTTGATCTTCAGGAATTTCTCTCCTTGTCAGCTGCAGAAACAGATGATCTTTAGCCCTTCTAGAAGAGGGAGGGGTTTGGTTGTGGCCGTGGAGTGTCATGGAGCCACACATGGGGACACCTCTGCCAGTCTATTCAGTTTGCTGCATCAATCAAACCTGATCTACCCAAACCTCAACAAACGAGAAAAGTTCTTGAAGTTTCAGGTGCTTTCCAGCAGGAAAAGGGCATGTCTGTGAGCAACAGGAGGTGGGGTGGGCACCAATAAATAGTGAATTCTTCTCTAGCTAAACTAATAAATCAAATCTTATGGGATTTGAGGGTTTTGTGGGCATTTTGATGTCTTGGGTATATTTCAGTTTAATCACATGGGTTTGATTTTCTTAAATGCAGAGCTGTCTCTCGTGGTGGCTGCTTTTCCTGTGCCTGTGGAAAGTGCCCATGGTCTGATGGATTCACCCATGTGCCTTTCTCCTTCCCAAGTCTTTGATGCAGTATCCAGTTTCAGTTATATTTTAAGTGATAAGAGCACAAAGGATGGTTTAACAATACACCAGCACTCCATGTGTGGGATGCAGAATGGTAGAGGGGAAGAAACAACCCCAGCCCAAAATGTGCCGAATAATGACCCGAAAGTGGTTATTGATTAGCTGTGCCCTTTCATTACCCTGCTGCAGTCCAAGAGCAGAGAGCAATTCTTTTTCCTTTATTAAAAAAGAAACAAAACTTTCAAAGGCGCTTATGAAATATTTAGTGTAATTATTTCCAAGATCAGAACTGCAAAGAAATTACCCAGCCACAGAAACCTTGTTAATCTGGTGGTGTTATGGATGAAAGATGCAACAGAGATATTAAACATTTACTGCAAATGGCCCCTCAATTGCACCATAACTCAGGAGCCTCCACTGCTGTGTCTGTCTCACTTCCCATGGAAGAATTTGAGGTGTCATTCCAAGCTTCTTCTGATGGAGTGGGACTTATTTTCTCCGTCCCTGTTTTGCCTTTAGGCAAGGCAAATCTCAGCCTAATGAAACCAGTGTGAAGGATTATGGTGCTCCAACACTGCCTTTGCAATCATACAGTGCTTTCCTGGGTGAGATGGTCTTTTGAAACCAGCTTTGAATGCTCATTTCCTTTTCCATGTGGTGTTTGCAGCAGTGAGGTAATCAAATGTTCTTTCTGTCAGGACTGCAACTACTGACAAAGTGGAGGAGCTGTTGATTTTCAGTTTGAAGAGGGAAGCGATCCAGGGGCTGTCCGATGGCGACTCGAATCCCAAAATTGCATTTTTGTGGCTCAAAAGTGGGTTTAGTGGATCTGCAGCTGTTTGGAGATAGAAATTCAACTTAACCTTGAGAAATAGGCTGTGAGTTGGAAAAGATGAGTGTAAAGGGCTGTGATTAGGCTGTAAAATGGGGAATGAGTTGTGTGGTTGCCATTTGGGGGGAGGTGAGATAGGGCTGCAATGGGTTTGGGACTGAGCAGCATCAACTCCCCTGTGCTGTTGGCAAACATCCTGAAGAGAGGGATGAAGAGAGTCACAGGAAAGACTTGGAGTTATCCTTCTCATTCCTTAGGAATACTGTGGCTCACAGCAGGCTTACATGGGTGGGAGGCAGACAAAGGAAAGAGGCATCACATGTGTCTTCAAACATGAAAGTTTGATGGATTGGAGAAGAACGTGGGTAATGAATCATTTGCTGCTTCTCCTGAGATCAGCACAAGGGAGGGGCTTGAGGTGTAGTGAGGATAAAGGAGCTGAGACACCAAAAGCCTGTTATGTCTGTAAACACTCTGGGGACAATCCTTGTTTCTGCAGCTTGAAGTGGTTTTCCTCATTCATAATGTTTTCTTTTAAAAAAGATAAATAGTCCTGTTTCCTGCTTGTTTTTAGCTGTAAGGCCATTTGTGTTCTGGGTCTGGAGAAAGTTTGTGCTCTGCTGGGTGCCTGGGGACCCTCTGGGTGAGCTGGTCACCAGCAACTGGAGAGCTTTAGACTTCCAATTTCTTATTTTCGTGCTTAGTAGCTGGCAAGGAAAGAGTGGGAGTTTTCATGGCTTTCTGTTCGTGTCCATGTAATAAAAAAGTGTAATTTCCAGTGCAGCAGATGACAGAGAGAAAGGTCTGGACATGGACACTGAGAGCCTGGTTGGATTTGCTGTTGGCATTTTACTCCTTAATAGAAGTGAAGCCTGGCCCAAGCAGTGGGAACTGCCCTGAGCTCCCTTCTGCTCCTGTGCTCCATCAGCAGGAGGAATTGGAGCACCCGGAGCTGTGAGAGTAAGTGCAGTCACCTCCTAGGGAGGCTGCCTTGGAAATCAGATATATTTATTTTGGTTTTTGAGCTTGCCAGCCTCCCAGCCCTGTGCCCACAGTGTGCAGGCTTGTGTGTGGCACTGGCCCTGGAGCTGCAGGATGGGCCACCAACAGGAGGAGAATCCTGTCCACGCTCTTTGCCTGTGGCATTGCATGGATTTTTCTTTACAGTAATTTAATGAGCTGCCACCAATTCTCAGGCTGTTTTCAACCAACATGCTGCACTTGCCACGTTCAGTGCAGCTTTTATTTTTCTTTCTATGTATGTATATAAGATATACATTACACATTTATATTTAGAGGGGGGTGTGTGTAATTTTGCTTGTTTCCAGTGTGCAGTGCTGAGAGGGTTGGACAAAGAGTGACCCCGTTAAAAGCACAGTTCCTTTAGCTCTTCTGGCTCTGCAGTGAGGCCACAGGACCGTGGGGTTTATGGCTGCTCTCTTCATGCAGACTACTTGGAAACACTTAACCTTTAATGTCAGATGCTTTTTAATATTCATCTTTATCCCCACTATCAGCAAAAGGATCAGAGGATGTTTTGTCTTTCCCTCTGAACTCTTCTGTGACTTGAGTGTGCTTATTAGTTCTTTTAATGGCTTCTTTATTAGTTCATTACTGCGTAACCTCCAGGCATGGCAGGCCTTGAAATGTTAATTTTCCAGCCAAAGTTCAGCTGATGGACTTCACCTGATCCCCTTGGAGTCAGTGTGTGCATGGAAAGGGCTGGCTGGCTTTGCACAGCATCATTTACAAAGCAGAGGGAAGGGAGTCCAGTTTTCCTCTCCCAGGTATTAAAGGAGTAACAGGAGTGGGAAGTACAAGGAAAACGGTGCAATATCTGGAGTATTTAAGGAGAAAAGGTGGTGGATGTGTGCAGGCTTTGCTGTGGTGTTACTCCCCCCTCCCCTGTCCCTTGTGTTGCTTCGAGCCAGTGTTTGGCTGCCCAGTGAACTCTACCAAGATTTAATAGCTCCAGTGTCACTGTACTGCACTTGGACTGCTTCCATCCTTCACTTGGAGTAAGTGTCTGCTCTACAGCGAGCTCTGAAATTCTGTAAGTGACATCAAATTGTGTCCAATAATGGGAAAAAAGACTGAGAACTGTAAATGGGCCGTGCTCACCCTGTGTCTTACCCAGCAGAGTTTATCCCCAGAGCCTTGGAGAGCCGTGGAGCTCGCCCTGAGCTCTCCACCTGAGCAGAGCTGATGTCCACACGTGCTCCTGTGGGGCTCTCCCTTTTCCCTGCGTGGGGCTGCTGGGGCTTTGCAGTGTGGGCACACGCTGCTGAGCTGCTGATTCACTGGCAGATGGGAGCTGAGCTCAGTCGTGGAACTCAGCTGTGTAAGCATCTGCCTGAAAATGCCTCTGTGAAGGGGATGTGACAGATGAGATGTGTGATTAAGGCGTGGGACTGCACGGAGCATCGCTGACTGACACAGTGGCCGTGGAGCCCCGAGTGTGTCAGCTCGGCACTTTTTAAAGAGCTTTAAGTTTTGATCTGCCTTTTTTTCTTCCCAAGGCCTGAAGAATTTTTAAATCTGCTTAGCTGTCAGTTGGTAGGTACACCCCACACTGTGAAAACTGAAAATGCTGATTTTAAAAAGCTTGCTCTGTCTCTTCAGTTATCACACGTGCACGTGGAGACAATTTTGAGTGTAGTGAGGAGTGGCCACAAAGCTGCTAAATAGAAATACTGGCTTTTTAACCTTTCATGTAAACATGGCTTAAAACAATGCCACTGGAGAGATCACTCTGGTGGGGTTGGTAGAAGGGAGGGAAGGGAACAGTAAAATGTGAGCACTTACTGTTCATCTTCTTGGAAGATCCTCAAGATTGTGTTTTCTCTTTGACCTTCATGTGGTGGTGGACGTTCATGGAGACAACTGTGACCCATTTGTGATACTGTGCTAATGGCCATGCATTCACAAAGCAAGAAGCTCCTCTCTGCCCTGTGCTCCTTCCCAGTGAGGTGACAGCAGGACAATTACGAGTCCATGTGACGGAGCCCAGGCTGCGCGTGCTGGAGCAGGGGCTGAGCAGGATTGCACAACCATGTTCCGTAGATACTGATGGAAAGCTCCCAAGAGGCAGGGATGCCGTGGACAGTCAGGATCAGAGTGACAGAACAAGGGAATGGTCTTTGCAGCAGAGCTTCTGTGGGCAGAGAAAGCTGAGCCAGAGCACTGTGGGCCAGGAGAGAAATTGCCGCATTAATCGCGGTGTGAGCATTGAGCCTGCTGTTCCAAACTGCTGACTTGGGGCCTGGGAGTCGCCTTCCCATTGCTGCTGCTGCTTCTAAAGGCATAAAGAAAGGCAGGCACAGTATGGATGCAGCGCTCCCAGGCGTGGGAGGGCACTGTGTCCTCCTCCAGGGAGCTCTGCCAGGGAGGGAACGTGCCTGGCTTTCTGAGACTGGTGTTGCTTCCCAAAGTCCAGGTGTTTCATCCACTTGGGACCAATGGGAACCTCTCTTTGATACTGCTTTCTTCAAAGAGGCATCTTCTGGGGGGGTAAAGGCGATGTTGAGCACCTAAGGAAGGTCCTTAGGGAGGTAGGTGAGGTCTCCAGGTAATGCCCTTGCTCATCCTTTTGCCATTAAGTGTTTGGCTTGGTTTTCTTATGGTTGCTTGTTAATTATCTTGCATTTCTCAGTTATGGGGCAATATCACAAGGGAAGTTGTTGAGTACCTGAGTCAGGGGTATTGATCCTTAGCTCGTGACTTTGCTCTTCCCCGGGGGAGTTTCCTCAACTTCTGCAGGCAGTGTGTGCTCAGGACCCGAGACCTGAAGCTGGTCCCTGCCTCTGCTCCTGGCTGCTGTGTGACCCTCCGGGATGGGTTTTAATTTAACTTTATAACAGTGTAAAATGAACCTCCTACATGAGGCTGGAAGATGCTCAGGGTTTTTCTTCTCTTTTGAAAATGGGCTCTAACAGCCATGGCATGGGCTGAGTTCCTGCTCCTCACTGCAGCCCTGGAAAGCCTGTGCTCAGCAACCTGAGCGTGGAAAACGTGAGCTGGTCAAAAATTAGTCACTGAGGTGACAGCTGGGAGAGCTGCAACAGCCTTTTTGTAGCCTGAACCCACAGTGAGAGTGGTTCTCCTGCCCTGGACCCAGCCAAGACATCAAGGAGCTGGGATTTCTGCTGTCGTACTCGGTTTCCATCCCCTCAGGGCCAGCCTGGGAAGCCTGGCTGGGGTTTGACCTCCAGGAGCACAGTTTCACCACCCTTCACACCCTGGTTCTTACCCCTTTATTACAAGCTGTCAGTTGTCATCAGCCCTCTGCTCCCTCCTTCAGTACCAGGGGGCTGCCCTGATGCTCCCAAAGTGAACACCAAGGTCATGGGCTAAATGGAGGGATATTCTGCTGGGCCTCTTGATCCTCTCAGCTCCTGCACATCCCAGTGGTCCTCTCCTGCTTTTAAAGCAAAGGCACTTTTCTAGGGAGTTTGTTGTTGTGAGGCAAACTGTGGAAATTGGCAGTAAAAGCTGTGCTGAGCCTTCAGCCAGCCCGAGGCGACGGCTCCAAGGTGGACCTGACTCATCTCAGCAGGATATTGACTCTGCAGCGTAATTATGATGCTTTGAGAACCTGATTTTCAAATAATTGAGGTATAAAACGATGTGCCTGGCCCTCACGGTTACTACAGCTCTGGGGATAAATCGAATAAGGGGCTGTACAAATGTGCCACTTGGCTGGAGCAGGAGCAGCCTCCAGTCTGGAAAGGTCCTGCGTCACCGCCGCTTTCCTCTTGCTGGGAAGCGCCTGCAGGCTGAGCTTTGCAAACAGCCTCTGGATGCCCCTGGGCCCACTTTGGCAGAGCCATGGAGAAGTCCAGCTTGGCAGCCAAAATCCAGCGGGGAAACGCTGGCTGCTTGCTCATCCCAGCCCGTGGAGCATCTCACACACCTCTGGCTGCTCGTGGGGATGTCCTGGCTGGGGGGAAGTGCCAGGGACACAGCTGGTGTTTTGACACCCGTTTTCCAAAGCTGTCTGGTGGTTCCTTTGCTTCCAGAAGGGTTTCTCTTCTCTTCTCTCAGACGTGTCTGCAGACAAACTTCTGTGTTTTGTTTGGTGTGGGGGAGCTTTGATTGTCGGTGAAGTCCCAAGGCTTTGAAAGGAGGCTGCTGTCCTCAGTGAGCTGTGTGAAAGGGTGATTTTGGCACCTCTGTCCCACTCGGGATGGTGTTCCCTGAGATCTGAACCTGGTGAAAACCCCTGTTTGTCTTTAATGGTTTGCCACCACTGCTCTTGGAAGGGTTAGGGCACATTATTTTCAGCTCAAAGGTCATCCCAAACTGCAAACTCACCTTGGTAAATTTTTTTTCCCAGTCTTGGTAAAAAACAGACTAGTCAAGTGTGTTCTCTCTGTGCTTCCTTCAGGGTCAGGCTGCTGGTCCCAGGTTCCTGTCCCTGCTTTGGAGGTTGCATTTTTATCTTGCACAGGGTGTTTCCAGGGTTGTTTTCAACCCAACTTTTGGGCACTGGGTTCAGTAACTGGAATGGGCACTGCTGGAGGAGGTTTTTGGGAGCGTGACTTTCTAATGGTCACCTCCTCAGGACCTGCTGCTGCTCAGAGACCTGTGGGCTGAGCCCAAACACTGCTGTTAATCCTGGATCACAGAGAGGAAACCTGCAGGGAAACATCCCAGCAAATCCTCAGCTCCTGTAAAAGCTGAGCAGGAGCCACTGCTGTGCCCAGACACGCTCTGGGGCCAAAACGTTGGGATTTTTAGTCTGTAATCAAATAAACCCTCTTGTCTCAGCCATCTGAATTATTACCTGGCTGGCACTTCATTATAAACACATTTTTTCCATCTTGGTACTGGTTTCCTGCCATTTTATTGCTTTTTAGGTTCTATTTTTTGTTTTATTCATCTCTTCCAATCAATAGAAATATCCTGTTTTTAGCAAGCAGCAGAGGCAGACGTGACTGATATCCTGATGGTGGAGCAGAATCACTCTCAGAGCATTTGGGGAACAGAGGGAGAAGCTTTCAAATCTAATTTTCAAAGATCTCTAAAGCATAACAAACTGCTCAAGAAGTGTAGCTGAGTCTCCCAGTGCCATTAGCCCCAAAAGTTGGGATTTTATCCTTGTCCCATTGCAGGTTTGGTGCCTGAGATCCATCCTCTGGTGGTAACTGTTGTTCTTTGCCATGACACTAATTAACACCCGCTTAATGAGATTATCTCCACCTGTTGTGGAGGATTAGTTTGATGGAGGAAATCCTGCACGTGTGTGCTGTGCATAGCAACACTGGGAAGCACAGTTTTATTCCCACAATTATTCTCCTCAGGGTTTGCCATGGCAAAGAGTGTTCTGTGCCCCCCTCCACGTGCCCACATTGCCCTGACAGCACTGAAATGCAGCTGAGAATTGAATTTGAAAACAAATTGTTTAGGTGATGCAGCACAGACAGAGCTCTGTTCCAGAAGAGTCGGGGCTGGGCTGGGTTTGCTTCAGTGCCAAATGGGAATTGTGGCCATGCAAGGGAAGCAAGCTGGGAGCACCATGGCCTGGCTCAGGAGAGCCTTGGCTGGCATACCGTGGGCACTGTCCCCACGTGTCCCCAACAGCAGCAGAGCTGGGTTGGAAGCACTGTTGTCCCTGGCTGCCCTGTGACCGTGGCCATGTGCTTTAGCCTCTCTCAACCTCGTAAAAGGCTGGGGGAGTGTTGTGCAAACAGCGACTGGCACAGAGGGCTGTGGATGGTGCTCTGCCTTCCTGGTTCCCACATCACGCTTTAATCCAAAGGGAAATTGGGTGGGTTTGTTCTGTTGGCAGTTCTGAGCAGTCATAGCATTCAGGGCTGGTTTGGCTGCAGCTGCTCTGCCTGAAGACTTCCAGTAAAGAGGCACAGCAGGAAGGTGGATTTTGGTGGTGAGAAGGACCCAAGCAAGTGCTTTGTGTGCTGTGAGAGTGGTCAGCAGATCCTGTCTAGACTGACTTGGCCTGATAGGAGACACTTCACTTCTTCTGTCCTCTTTTGCTCACCAGTCATCTTTTCCCCCCACACATTTCCTTACATGATGTTATTCTCTTTCCCCACATCCCACAGAGAGTGTTGAAAATACTTAAAAAGTTCCTGCTTTGCCCCACAGTGTAGTAAATGCTGTATTCCCTGAATTCCTCAGCAATAATTCTGGTAAACTGCCTTGAGGTGGGCTGTGAGGGGATTATTTTGTGTTTGCTCTTTGACTGTGTTCTCGGGAGTGTAAGAATGAGCCTGGCACTGGCACCAGTGGCAGGAGGATCTTGCCTGTGTTTTGGAGGTGCCAGAGAAGGGATCCTACCAAGACAGTAACTCAGAGTAAAGCAGGGAAGAAAAGTGCATTTCTGGTGTCTTTATTTTTAGAATCCAAATTACTTTCTTTGTCATGGTGTTACCGAGGGCTGAGCAAGTCTTATTATTGCTTTTTCTTGCTGCTAAATGAGTGTAGAGGATAAAACCTGATGCCTTTGAGTGGATGCATCTCTGGTGTGTTGCTGACACTGGAGAGAGACTTTATTGTCTGGCAGCAGAAGGTCTGACTATTCATTTGGAGCTTGTGTCACATCTCTTCCATGGAGATGCTGCTGCATATGAAAGTCTGATTGATACGGTGGCAGAGGGCAGGAGGGTAATGGCTTTGATGGTATCCCCTGAAGCAAATCAAAATTCTTCTCCAAGGTTCTGTTCAATTTGATGCCAAGGGTCTGGTAGCACTCCAGGGATTCTTGCCTCTGCTCTTAAACTCGTAGCTATTACAAAAATTAATGTTTGTTGGAGAGTTTTTTCTAAGAGGATGTTCTGCACTAAGAATGGAAAATAACCACCTCTCTCTTTTTTTATCTCCCTTTTCCTCTCTCTGTTTCAGGGGTCCTCGATGCATTTCCTTGCCATTATTTAGGGAGCCTTTACTAAAAGCTTCTGGATTGTGTTTGTGAGCGGACAACAGGGCTTTGTATCCAAAATGCTCATAAAGGAATATCGGATCCCCCTTCCGATGAGCGTGGAGGAATATCGGATCGCCCAGCTCTACATGATACAGGTCAGTGGCACTCTGGGCCCTGCAGGGCACTGCAGGCTGACAGGGGGTCACATTTGGAATGCACAATTCCTTAGCTTAAATTTGAGGTTGTGCTGCGTGCTTACAAAGGAGAAGTGGGGAAAGTCATAGACTGCAGTTTAAGACCTGCTTCCTCTCGTCCTTAAATGAGAGAACTTCTCCTTGAGCTCCCTGTGGAAGCCACAGCTCATGGATGGGCTGTTCCCATGGACACACTCAGCCCAAGTGTGGGGGTCCTTACCTGGAAGTGATGAGGTTTTAGGGCACAAACAGCCACAGCCTCCTGGTCCTGCCAATTCCAGCTGCAAACCAAAGGATTGTGTTCTCTTTGTGGGAAGGAACAGTTTAATATAAATTTGAGAGAGTAAACCAAAGGCAGAATTCTGAATTTAGGGTGGGGAAAATGTAATATTTCTGTGTTTGCATACCACTGTGAAACAGATACTAATCAGTTTAGGCATAAAATGTAGATTATTTTTAATAGGCTTCTGAATGCTGGTGGGAATTTTTGTTGAATTCCCTCTCTTCAATAAAGCAGTTAATTAAAATGTTGGGTTTTTGTAACTGGAATCCTCTGTGCCCATATTCTCTCAGCATTTGAAATCCAACCAGGAGCAGTTTTAAAAGGAAATGAATCTGAAGTGTTATTTCATTGTCCCATGCTTTAAATAAAATTTAATTTTGCTCATCCAGCAAAACCCACATCTAATATTGAGTTTGTAGGAGAACTCTGCCTTCTGAAGCAGTGCTCGAAAAATCAGCTTTGGCTTAAAACCTGGAATGAGCTAAGGAGAAAAACAAATCCCCAAATCAAAAGCACAACCCCCCCATTTCTCTCCCAGCCATTGAGCCGTGTTCTCTAAGGATTCATGCCCTTGGACTTTTACAACATTGTATGTGGTGTGTTTTCTGGTAAGAATGGTCAAATTCCTTTTTCTGACACAAATACATCATCTTTTTGTGTTTAACCCAAATGTTAACTGTTGGCATAGTGAGTAAACACTTCTCTCCTGTGGCTTCATTTTTCTGTACCTTTTCCCAAGGCTGTAGCTGCTTTGAATATTGTTGTAATTAATTTGTTAACAGCTTTGCCTCCCTAATTTGTCTCAGCTGCTTTGAATGAAGAGCTGGTGGATGGCAGCAGAGAATTGGCTGTGCAGAACTTGTCAGGAGCAGTGGAGTGAGAGCAGAGTGATCTGATTAAGGAGGAGCCGCCCCCATGATTTAACAGAGGCTGAATCCTTAACTGGGAAGTGTCTGTGGGCCCTCCTGGGAGATGGGGAGGACTTGGTCAGGGTGATGAATTTGCTTCTTGATTTCAGAAGTTAAATTGCTTCTTTTGATTTCATTAAAGCAGAACACTGGGTTCTGCTCTGTTGCTTGACAGTGATTTTGGCCATGTCTGAATGGCAGAAGGACACGATAAGCCATTAGGGTTTCATGCAAGGGGAAGTTCACCAGCCCAGGAAACTGCTTGAGAAGCTACAGCTCCAAATTGCCATCCAGCCCTGCTCTAATTTTCTGCTGCATTGATAAGCAGCAGAGTAAGGTCTGCTCTCAAACCAGGAGCAGCAGCTGCTCTAAGTCAGGTCTCTGATGTCCCTCCACAGACCTGGAGCAGGAGGCTGAGCTGGAAGCACTGCCTGGAGCCCAAGGTCCAGGGGGCTGGAGAAGTGCACGACAAGCAAGTGACTTTACTGTGTTGCTCACACAAGAGGAGAAGTTAGCTGTGCTTTTTCTTGAGAATACTCATTTCAGTTCAAATTTGAAAAAAGCCCACTCAGGGTGGAGTTTGGTAGCGATTTGCTTCAGTTGTTCCTGAAATTGGTGGAAAGATTCCTGCTGGTTTCAATGGGAACCTTTCCAAGACCGGAATGTCAAACATCCTTTTTCTTCCTGCTTTACAAGTGGAGGTTTTGTCTCTGAGACAGGAGTGGGGAGCTTGGCTTCCCTTTCTTTCTGAGAATGAGAAAGTGCTTCATGTCTGTCTTTTTGGATTTCCTCAGAAATGTCTGAAGAGGCCACAGGAGAGGAAGTTCTGTGTGTTGACCCCACTAGGGGAACAAGCTGAGGCATCTGTGTAAAACAGCAGTGAAGAGGCATTTCTTAGAAATCTTTGACTGGAACATAGAAGAGAATGATTTGAGGTAGTTCCTGCAGACACAAGCAGTTCTTGAAAGCAAAAGGTTCCTTTAAAAGGTTCCTTTCAAAGGCATTTGTTGTGTGCAGTGTGGGGGGCATTATTGCTGGAGACAGCAGGCAGCCTGGTCCTGGGAGAAGCACTTCTCTAGCAGTGGGAAAGATGTCACAGTTACTCCTCAAGGGTTTTAGGGAGCCTCAAGCACATACTTGAAGTTGATCACTCATTTAACTTGGAGCTCATGAGTGAAGATTCCCATTAAACTCCAAACCACTTGGTGTAAACCTGCCTGGGTTTCTTTTTTTGTCCAGGTATAAATTGTCCTAGTTTTCAGCATCACCCAAATGGAAGTTTTCCAAAATGCCCTTCTCTCCCTGAGCCCTTTTGGTGGAAGTGATGGCTCAAAGCTGTATGGGGAGGGGTGCTCAGTTCAAGCTGTAGTGTTGTGGTTGCTTTTTGCTCTGGAAGGGTCTGTCATCTCCTTTCTTTCACAAAAGAACAGTTCCCCCTTCTTTTTAGAGTCTTAACAAAAATTTCCACTGGATTTGATGTAAGCAGCATCATGCCCAAGTGGCAGAGGATCCTTCCATTACCTGGGAACAGGCTGTCCTCAAGCTGACTGTGTTTACTGGGTGGGAGAATGAAAACTGTGCATTGCCTGGCCCAGCATCTCTGCTGGTTCTCTGCACCACTGGGCAGGTGAGATGTGCCATAAATCATTGGGGATGTGCCCACATTGCTCTGTAATTCCTCTTGTACCTCCAGTTCTCCAGGCTCCTGTGTAAAGCTGTGAAAACTGAGGTGAGTGACCTGCTGCTTTACTTTTTAATTTCATTTTTTTTTTTTAAATTTGGAATGAGAGAGCATAAAGTCTTCTAAGTTGCTTTCTGCTGGCTTCTGAAATATTATCTACAGAGTCAGTGGTTTCAGTACTTTAAGCAGCACTTAAATTCTTCCTTAAATAAGTTAATTTTACATTACAGCAAGGGCTTTAATGTACCCTTGACTTGCTTGAAGCCTAGCAGATCTGAGCTGAATTGTTTTTCTCTATTAAATTTCAGACTCTCAATATCCTCATTTTCCTGGGAAACCTCTCACGCAGCGTTGTTGGCGTCTCCAGGCTGGGAGCCCTTGCTGTGTTGGCTGCAGAGCAGTTGGGGTTTAGCTTTCCCATAGGCACAAGGGCCTTTTTGCATCATTGCTGCATTTTTGTGTCTTTTGATGTTCAGATTAAGACCTACTAATTTTTATATCTGAGCTCAGAACCTTCCTACTGTGACCTGATTTTGTTCTGGTGCATAAAAACAGGCAAAATATTTCAAACTAGTGAAATAATTTTTTGTGCCTCCTTTGATGGAACTTTTTCCTAAAATTTGTGTATGCACATTGCAAAGCCTGTCCTGCTTCCAAGGGTGAGAGTTTCCTTGATAAAGTCAGCCTGGAGAGTTGTCCATGGGACTGGGAGAGCTGTGGTTTGTTCTGGGGAAGCTGCAGCCTCCTGTCCTAAGCAGAGAGGAACTGGAGGTGAGCACTGGAATGAGTTTCATGAGGCACAAACCATTTATGGAGGGGACAACTGCAACCATCTGCAGGGGTTTTCTTTCTTCCTGCAGAAGTTTCGAGCCAAGAACTCTGTCCTGGGTGTCTTCTCAGACACATCCCAGCAAAGGCTGTTTCAGTCTCTGTCAGGTGAAGCCTGTTGGGCATGAAGGGTCAGGATCATCTGTTACACATCAGAGAGATCTTATTAAAGGGTCTCTTAATTCCTTCTCTTCTGAGAGCCCTGCATAGTTTTGTCTCAGCAGCCATCCTTTCCTTTTCTTGGGTGTTCAGGGAACCTTCCTTTCTGTCCATCTCCCCCTCACCCCACAATGCACATGTTAAGTCTCTGTTCCATAAAAGCCTGGAATAGGAGATCTGAATGCATTTGTCAGAAAGATCAAGATGTTATTAGCCAAAGGTCAGTCCATTTATCATCTTAATAATGCTCATTACTGTGGTTCCATATGCCATGAGATTCCAAGAGACCATTGCCCCTCTGACCCTTTCATAAGACAAGAGAATTCCTCTTGTTATTAAAACTTATTTTTATATCAGTGTGCATGGCTTACTTGTCTGCTCTAAATAACTCTGGCCCTCATTTTGTCCACACAGATTTCTCTGAGTATTTGTGACCTTCCTGCAAATTGTGCTTTAAAAATGTTCTTCTGGACGTAGCGATTACCTTTGGAGGATGAGAGTTATTTTGAGATGTGGTGTCTTCCTTACCAGCTAATGAAGTTAATACTTTGTTGTTCAAAAACCTCTGGCCCCTGTTTGAGGCAATCCATGCAAGACAATCCATCAGCTCCTGCTGAACTCAGGCAGGATCCTGGGAACTGAGGGCTCCTCATCTTTTAACAGAGCCCTTCTTCTGCAGTCCTCCAGGGCTTGGCATCTCTTGCCATTCCCAGCATCTGCAGAGGGCTGTGCTCTCCTGTCCTGCTTGCTGGTAGAGAATCCTGAGTCACTTCCCTCCTTTCCAAAGCATCAGGGCTTGTCCCTCATCCCACTCTCCAGACCCCTACACTGTCCTGTTTCCCCCTTCATTTCCGTGCAGCTCTCAGGAAGCCCCTTTGAGAACAGCCTTCAAACCTGCGTGGTGGTGGCACTTCTGGAGGCCCTGTCCTGGTCCCCAGGTGCAGAAGTCGTGTCCCTGAAAGCCTCAGCTCCACTTGGCAGCCACCAGCAGGCTCAGCAGATGGTGAAGGATTGATTGAGTGGGGGAAAGCAAACTAACCCTTCATCTCTGGACACTGAAGGACTGGATGGCTGATTATTTTTGTTTCAGGTGCAGATGCCTTGGCCATCTGGACACACACACATATGTACTTTCATCTGAAAGCAGGTGACACTGCTGACAGCACAGAGACCCTGGAAGGCTCACAAGTCTAAAAGCAAAGCCTGGTTTGAAGCTTTTCCCACAGTTTCATTACAAAACTTGAGGCCTCTAGGTTTTTAATTCTTCCTCTGGTTTTCATGGTCTTTGTGATCCATGAGCACTTTCATCCTTCTGGAAGAGGAGAGTAAGACACTTGCAGATGTTGAGCTTTGAGGACAGAGGTGGTAGAGGTACAATCAGTGCTCCAGATGTGGGGTCTCATTTGCACGGGTGGCACTGACACCCAAACAGGTTATCATTTGGGGAAACATGCATAAAATAGAAAGCACCTTTTCTACATTTCCTTTCTTCCTGGAACAATTCTTAGTGATTCCATACCATAGTCCAAAAGAGAATGATTTTGGGGTAGTGAACTATGTTGCCTTGACAGTTCCTGTGTGCTTTCTTCCTCTCAACAAAACTGACTGGAACTGAGATGAGGTTTAAAACACAAACATTGTTTTAAACTTCAGATTTGCACTGATTTTAATACAGGATGCAGCACTTCTAATCCTACTGAGCTTGTTGGCTGTCAAAACCCCTTTTTCCTTCTCTATTTTTTTATTCTTATGAGAGAAGGTTTCTGATGTGTGGACAAAACCTTGACTGTTGACCGAGATTAGGTTCTCGCTTTTTCAAATACCCGAAGGCAAGCAATGAATTAAGTGTTAGGAAAACTATGGGGATTTCTTTAAGCCAGTCCTCTGGCATTTTAGGATACAGCCTGTTGTTAATGAACAATTGCACTGGGTTCATAAAATCTAAGGGATGTAGTCAGAGGATTAGAATTGATCCAAAATGCCCTGAGTTGGAATTTTGTCTCTGACTCACAATACACTAACGGGCTACTCGCTTTGCCTCCCTTTAAAGCAGGGACAGTAACTCACAGTGTCTGTGGAATAGTTAATACAGTGAAAAATCAGCTTAAAGACAGGGAAGGAAATGCTTAAAGTAGGTGAAATACTGAGCTGGAAGTGGAGGAGACGTTTTGAAAGATTGAGCGTGTGGCATAAACAAGTTTGAGGTATCTCCATAATCAAGTGATTCCTAATTCATGTGCCTCTGGCACATCCAGCCCTGGCTCTAAAGGAGTATGACTGGGCATCTTGGGAAGGTGAAGTGATTAATGAGTGGCCATGAGAACGGTTCTCTTAATGCTGTAAATTATTTATGATCCTGCACAATTGATTGTCCCCAAAATATCCTGTTTTCATACGAGCAGCCTCATTAATATCTGGCCCTGATTCTAAATAATGCAGTGCTGGTACAAATTGGTGCTGTGTGTGTTTCTGCTCCATCTTGAGAGACTCTGCTGCTTGACAGCCTGTCCTGCCTTTAACTTTTAGGGCTTTTTAAAAAAAATAATCTGTTTTACGTTAGCAGAAGAGCAGCCACGAGTGGTGGTGCTGCAGATACAGTGCAGGTCATGTGGGGTCTCCAGGGCCTTCTGCACTCCCAGCTTTGCTTCTGTAGCTCTATAGGTGCCTCTGTGTGGCAAGAAGACCCTTCTTGGGTGGCATCCTCTTCTCCTCTGCTTGGTGAGTATCTCCTTGGAGGCTGAATTGTGCAGTGATTGAAGCACAGGACAACAGCCCAGCAATTCCTGGGTGATAGTCCCAATTCTTTCTTGGTAAACTTGAGGGAAGATCCCCCTCCCAAATATCCCTGCTGCAGGCAGGAGAGATCAGATGGCAACTCCCTGCAGAGCTGGGAAGGACCCAGAGGGGAAATTTCCTGGCAATTGCAGCTGATCAGTGCTGTCTTGGGAAGACAGATGGGAACTCTTTTATGGGTGCATTCAGAATTATGATCAGCTGGTGAAGCATCAGTGTTTGGGGGACAGGAGAGTGCCTGGATGGATTGAAACACTGCACAGTGCCCAGCCATTGATCAAACCCAGAGGGACATGTTTAAAAAGCTGCTCTTTTCCCTTTGCTAATGAAGCCATTGATGAGGAACAGAGTTGTTTCCCCTCTCCCCAGGCTTTCAGGTCATTCCTGTGTGTTTGGTGCAGAGAGACTCAGAGTCAAAGTGCTGTTGTAAAGCCTCGTGTTCTGATCATTATCTTGTTGACTCAAACTAACCTTTCTTCCCTAAATAAGTATTGACACTTGCCCTTCATGTATTGTATTTTTTTTTAACAGCACTAATTGGATTAAAGTAATTGTCACCCATGAAGGATGCGGGGAGAGCACAAAGGGCACGGGGACAGCTGAGCTGTGGCCACCATGGTTACTGGTGACATCAGTGGCAGGGCTGGAGCCTGAGTGGGCATGGCCTGAAGCAAAGCCAGGGTTGCTGATGCAGCCCCATTGCCATGGAAACAGATGGTGCAGTCCAGAGTTGCCTGCAGCATCATGTGGGGTAAACAAACAGACAAACAAACACGTGTTCCTGTGCTGTCCATGACTTCTGAGAGGGCAGGAATTGGGGAATCCTGTTGTGGGTGGAGTTGGTTTCCCATTCACTGTGCACTGTGAGGAACAGCAAGCCTTGCCTTGAGTAAGGAGCAGAACTCACGAGTCCCTTGGTGTTCTCCAGCAGTTTGGTGGTTGTAGAGCTGTCAGTCTGACTTGATGTGGATTATTTCTGATGGTACCTGACAGAGGGAAGGCTCAAAACTACTATTGAAAGCCATCCCTGAGGTAGCAGAGTTCCCATTATTAAAGGTGAGCTCCTGCCTACCTTTAAGATTGTCTTTCCAATATAACCACTAAGGCTGTGCTCAACTCCTGCAAACAGGAGCAGAGAAGCTTCCTTGTTTGAGGGCTGTTTTCTTGGATTTTGGTAAAAGTCCCTACTCAAGCCCAGTGAAAAAGACTTGCATCATGCTTAGGATGAAAAGATGTGGGTACTGGATGCAGCCCTGCCAGCAGCTCTGTGTCTTCAGGTTCCTTTCTCCTTCTTCAAAATGGTGCTCTCATACTGATTGCATTGTATTTAATGGGAGAGGGCTCAGCTGTTCTGACTGGGGCACAAAAACCTTTGACAGCAGGAAGGTGTGTGTGCTCTTGCACTCCAGCACCCTCCCACATTCATAACAGCAAGGATGATTTGTATTTTTAATTTAATTCATGTAGCTTCCTGTTTGCTCTTAGAACATGTTGTGCACTGGTAAAATTATGGTGGTTTTGTTGTGATGAGAAGTTCTGCATCTTGGCTTCTGTGAGAGTGGAATGGTTCCATCATCTTCTTCCCTTCCTTCATTCTGAGCAAAGCTTTTTGCTCAGGTGTCACCCTGGTTTGGGTGATTTGGTTTTAATTGTTTCAGGTCTTTGACACACGTTTTGAAAAGAAAAAAACCAAAACAAACAACAAACCTTAACTTTACTGTACTTTTAGTGTTAACCAGTGTTTTGTTTTCGTGGTCAAAGACCTTATTTTTGATTACCTGCAGTAAACCCTGCCCTGCTCTGTCAGCTGTCTGCATCAGCAGGCAGGAGGCTGCTGGTGGTGAAAGCAGATTGCTCCTAATGAATTAGATGTCAGCTGGAATGCTCAGAAAGGAGTGGTTAACAGAGCCCAGAGCTGAGTCACACACAGCAGGAGGGCAGGAGGAGACACCCCTGAGCAGGCACATCCTCATGGCATTCTGCATGTTAGCCCTGGGCAGAAATCCTCTGCTGAGAACAAGCCAGGCATGAGCTCCAGGGCCTTCTGCTGTTTCCCAGGGTCTTTACCACTGGCTTTCTGGGTTTAGCTGCTGTTTAATCCTGAGTGGAACTGTGCTGTCCTGTTTTGTGCTGGGTTATTACTGGTTGACTCCTGCTGTCACCACAATAAGCCCAGTTAAAGCTGAGACTAACAGGGTGCCTCACTTAAAATCTCTCCCAGCTTTTCTGTAAAGGGTTGACACGTGCAGAACACCAGTCTGTGTCTCGCTGGTCCTTCTCAGGACACAGTGGTGGCTGGGAAGGAGCTGCCTGGAGCACATCAAGGAGAGCTGTGGGATGAAGGCAGTGCTTTGGAAAATCAGCTATAAGAGTGAAATACCCCTCAGCCTAAATAATGTCCAACTAGAGGTAGTTGGAAGTATTTTTCCCTTGGCGCATGGAAGGGATTGAAAACAAATTTATTCCTCTGCCAGCCTAAATTGTGTTACTCAGCCTTTTATACCTTTATACTTCCTTTCTCAAACTGAACAGGAGGGGTGTGGTTAGTGAAACCAGGGCTTCAAAGCTCTCCAGTGATGGCAGGACTTCTCCTTCCTAGGCAGCTTCAGACATTTTTGTGGTCTGCTGGATTGCATCTTCAGGCTTTCCCTGGTTCCCAAAGGACAGGTCTGTTTCTGGGCACTTAATTGGCATTTGTGGTAGCCTTAGCATCCAAAACAACAATAAATCAGTCATTGGTTATAGGGAATGTTTTCTCAGCCTCCCTTGCTACAGTATGAGCAAGTATGTTAGCAGGATCCTCAGGGGATGTTTGCTGTCATGTTACATAGATGACTTTGCTGTCATTGTTAACTGAAACCCTCAGCTGGCTGGAAACTTCCTGTATCCATATCCTTGGCTAAGTGGGCTAAAAAAAAATCCCAAGAGTTCAGTGTTATTTTAATGCATTCTCCCAGAAGAATTTGTCTGGGCTATCAAAATACGCTGTTCCCAAGTGAGAGCTGGAGGATAAAACACCACCACAAACAAAACCCCAAATCTTCTGGTTATTGTTTCCAGGCAGTGATTTGTGTCTTCATTATCTGTGGACAGGAGGTGTGTCAAGTGCTGTCAGTCTTCCTAACTGGAGTAATCTCAAATCAAAACCCCCACGGGTCCTCAGTTGGCTGTGGTGGGGCTGGAAGGGCTGCCCTGGGAAGCCAGAGCATTTCAGCCTTTTGGAATCACTCTCTCTGTTATTTACATTGAGATTGTACTGTAAACAAGGTGAGACTATAGCTGTAATCTATTTTTGAGAGCTAGAACAATGCCTGGATCAGCCACTATCATGGGCAGCCTTTGCTGTTCTCTGCATTATCATAGCAGTGCTCAAAGGAATGAGTTACAATGGGGAAACAACTTCAGGAGAAACTAAAGCCCTGAGGTGTTTGCAGTGCTGCTCTTGGCCTTGCAGAGATTCACCTGAGCTCGTGCACAGCCTGGGCTGGAACACAAGGGCAAGCACTCTAGTTTAGGATAATATTCTTCCTGATGTTCTTCTGATTCAATTTGTGGGGCTGCTTTTTCTTCTAATTCACCTAAAGCAACACACCACAAGCCAAGCTTCATTTACACAGCCTGCATTCTGTATTCCTCCAGCTGATCCAACAATCCACATCCTGACTGTTTAATCCAGCATTGTGCATTGTTGTGGTGTGAATGCTGTTCCTCCAGCTGTGCTGACACTCAGGTTGGGGGGGTTTCTCTTGCCATCAAGCACCTTTCCTTTAGGGAGCTGTGTCCCACTGGAACAATACACATGGAGTCACCTGGTGCCATTGAGCTGTGCCAGCTTGTTTGCTGGCCTGAGGCTTTGCAGGATGGGGAGGCACATTTCTCACTGGGAAAGGAGAATGGAAGGTCTGAGACCTCTTCAACCTGCCTTTGCCAGTGGAAGGCTTTGTCTCCAGCAGTTTTCCCCTGTTGTGAAGGGCAGAAGATAAATGGGGTTAGGCTTGCCCAGTGGTTAAATGACATTCATGGGAATTATTCATCTCTGATTGCTGTGCTGAGGTCATGTGCTGTGTCCCATGCTATGCTGCTGTGCCAAGAGATTTATTTTAATAGAAGCCTTTAAGTAACTGGCATTCTTGCTAATCATGGTGCATCTGCTTCTCTGGGTTCCCTGTTATGAGTAATTTAATGCTATTAGTTTAGCTAGGAGGGATCCGTGTCACCATCTGTCCTGAAAAGCTATTGATGGGGCTATGCAGAACATGGAGTGTCATCAGCACAAGAGAGGGACTTCGAAAGGGATGACTGGATTTCCTGTTGTAATACAATATAAGATGGTTTACTGTGATTAGGACTTGGATATAAAGGCTCTGAGATATTCTCTGGTTTTGCTGGGGACCATTCCTCAGGTGTTTACAGAGGGAAGGTGCTGTGTGAGTTCGAAGTGAGTAATAATGACACAGGTAATCTGCTAAAGAAAGTCTCTGCTTCTCACAGGGACTTGAATCTATGAGGCTGAAATCTGGGAGATTGACCCCAAAATGCCTGCACATCTGCCCCCCCAGCAGACACTCTTTGGAGAGGCCCTGCCAGACGCTTCTCACCCCAAATGGTTGATTTTTAATCATTGTTTACAGACCACTTCTTGTAACAAGCCCCTCCAGGCTGTAGCTCAGCCACAATAGGTATGAAGAGGCTTTATGGCTGAAGAGTAAATTGCTCTTCACTCCCAGAAGTGCTTCACTCTCACAGCACCACTTACACCCACAGTATCATTTTGGTCTCTCAAGTGCATGTGGCTGATGTCTTTATCTTTATTACATGAGAAAGACATATTTTTGTCTTTGTGGTCAGTAATCATATTGTTCATCATCTAACCTGGCTCTTTTGGCCCTTCCTTATCTCATTTGCTGCCTTCTCAACAAGCCAGCTGGTAATTACAGGAGTGTGCAGGGCTGGGAAGGAGCTTTGTGTGGTTTTATCGTGTGCAGTTTCTCTTTGATCACACTACCCTTCTCAGCAACGTGTTGTGTTTCGGGTATAAATTTGGTCTGACTCAAAAGTTCTGGTCTAAAGATAGTTTGGGATCTCATCTTTGATTATTTTGCTTTTCAGCAGAGCTGCAGCTCTTATTTCACATTCATCTAAGAGAATGTTCTTGCTGCCCTTGTCATCTCTTCTGTAGGTAAAGTGACAAGTAGGAGGAATGTGTAGGGCCACAGTTTGCTGAAGGTTTGACAGTGGGTGACAGGGGCTGTGGGCTGGAGTTGGTCACCTGGAGGGGCTGAAGGCACTCCCTGCTCTCAGAACAGGCTTTGCAGTCTGCTGCAGGTGCACAGAAGTGAATAAAATCAGGACTGAGAAGCGAGGTGTGAACTGCCTTTCACAAAGAGTTTTGGTGAATTTGGTTTTTCCCTTCTTTGCTCCTCCCAAAGCGTTGGGGCCAGGACACGGTGCCACCCTCACATGTCCCCCTGTCACACAGCTCTGGCTGAGAACCTGAGTGTTACCAGGGCGTGTGGAAAAGCTGCTCAGGGAAGTGTTCATGTAAAAAAAACCCAACTTGGCTGGTATGGCAGGTCACCAGGGTTTAGCTGTGGGCTGAGAACCAGGAGGCTCATCCTCCTGCAGGGAGATTTTTGTCAGAACTGGCTAAATGGGGAGGAGCAAATGGAGGATGTCAGTGCTGGCTCTGTGTGTGGATGTCAAACTGCTTGGTGGGTTTTGGTCCTACATGATGAGGACTTGCAGAGCTGACTGGAGTTTAAAATCCATCTGATGGACAATTCTACATGTGATAACTTGGCATAAAGAGAGCCCATCTTCCCTTTGCTTATGATTTCCCTGTGCTTCTGCTACATAATAAAATTCGAGATCTCCATAATTTGTACATGAAGTGTCCAGAGCAGATGCTGTGCTGTTACTCTGCCTGACACATTCACTCTGCTGCCTGGGCTACTGCCTTTTCCAAGACCTTTGAATTAACTAGATTTTGGGGTCATCAAGATTATTTAATGTTATTGTCATAAATATTTGTACAGGACTTGGTCAGTGCTTATATAAGAACTGAAAGTCAGTAATTTGTTTGAAGAGGATGTGTGCTTTAATGAACTGCCAGCTGAGTGTTAGAAATAAACTGTAGCAAAAGTACTTTCCTGTTTTTCTATTTTTTTCTCTTGCAGTTTGTGGAGCGGGGAAAAAATACTCTTTGGATTGTCAGTTGTTTAGGTTTGTTGGTTATGGCTGTTTAAATTTTAAATCACTTGAAAGCTCTTTAAAAACAGGGCTGTTCAGTTCTAAATAGCTCTGTTGGCTTATCATTTTGTCCTCAAAAGATGAGAAGCTGATCTCTTGCATCTTAGTAATAATTTTGTGTTAAACCATGTTATCCTTTGAACTGTTTGTATGCCAAAAATGAGAAGTTGTTATTGTGTTAGATTTTACGGTTGATTCTTGGTATAAAATTCCTTTATTTCCCCTTAATTTTCAAAGTGCTGTGCTCTCAAATACAAACAATCAGCTCAAAATGCTAACAGTATGAATCTGTTGTTTGGAAATGATGAAGGTTATACATCATCCAATCTGCTGAAATGTGTTAGAAATTAATAAATATTTGGTTTGCCTCTAGCTCTTCTTAGAAGCACTGAAATCAGCATTTTTTTTTATGGAGGGAATTTTTGCCAGGCTTCTCAATGAAGGACAATCCCACAAATAAGCCAAAATCTGGAGGCTGCCAGGGGGTGCAATGTGAGTTCTGGCAAACTTGGGTTCTTTCTTCTAAATCTCTTAATTAGCAGAGCAGAGTCTCCAAGCTGTTCTTGGAGAGCTGCTGCCAGGCCAGCTCACATGCAACAAGCCCCCAAATCCAGTGGGATTAGGTCCCAGAGTACCCTTTAGCACCGTGATCCCACAGACATTTATGCTGGAAAAGCCCTCCCAGCCCATGGAGCCCACCCTGTGCACGATGCCCACCTTGTCCCCCTGCCCAGAGCACTGTCCTTCCTTGGACACCTGCAGGGCTGGGCACTCCACACCTCCCTGTGCAGCCCTTTCCAAGGCCTGACCACCCTTTCCAGGGAGAAATCCCTCCTGCTGTCCAGCCTGAGATGATGCTGTACCAAGTGCCTGTGTGGTTCTTCATGCTGATCCACCACCACTGCAACGTGCCAGGCTGGACAGACTCCCTTTTGCTGTGCCACCTGCTGATGCAGAAGATTTTGGTGCTCTTGGGTGGTTCCCAGCTGGAGCCCAGGCTTGCAGTGATGTGTGACCTGCTGCAGGAGCAGGAGTTCAGGTGTCAGGAGATCCCTGTTCAAGCTGTATTCAAACTTAATGTCCAAATTAACAACTTTACTGGTTCCCTAATAAATCAGTTCTCTGGTTTTGTGTTGGCCAGGTGAGTCTCTAAATTTTGCCTGTATAATCTCGAGGTTTGGTGATCTTAGTGCAGTTCTGCTGTGCTGCAGAGGAGTCCCAGAAAACACACTTGGTACCCGTGTGCTTTGAGAGCCTGGTGTGTACAATGCCCTACAAAGATGAACTATGTGAGGCTTTTTCCTTTTCAGAAAAAGAGCAGAGAGGAGACATGTGGGGAAGGCAGTGGAGTGGAGATCCTGGAGAACAGGCCCTATGTGGATGGCCCAGGAGGCAATGGACAATACACTCACAAGGTGTACCACATTGGCATGCACATCCCCAGCTGGTTCCGCTCAATACTGCCCAAGGCAGCTCTGCGAGTCGAAGAGGAATCATGGAATGCTTATCCTTACACAAGGACAAGGTAAACTGCTCCTCCCTCTCCACTAATGCCCTTTAGAAAAACCAGGGTCAAGTCCTAAAATTCTTAGGCAGTGCTTAATCTCTTGCCCGGGCTGAGTTCAAACATCGCTGGAGAATTTGTGGCTCATTGCTCTGAAATGTTGAGCTGTTTTGTCCATCAAAGCGTGGGAAATCTTGAATGGTTTTTATTTAGTCTTGTATCCTGCACTGCATGTTCTGCTTAACATTGCAGATATCTGCTAGCTCAGGGAAGTTATAAATGTACCCAGTGCCAGGACAGATGTCGTGCTGAATGCTGTCAAGGAAGACAGGATTCATTTCTTCTGCAGGGGAAAGAAAAATCTTAATAAATATATAAATAAATCCAGGGCTTCTTTTCTGGGAACTGTCTTGCTGTCATTTAACCAGCAAATAACAAACCTACATCTTATAGTTCTCACCCTGAGGAGGGAAGAGAGCCAGAGGCTCTGAGGAGCCCTCTGGGACCTCCTTGTTTCAGCTGATTTGGTCTGGGAGTTCTTCAGATAGCCCGGAATAAACAGCCTTTGTGCCAGTTGCTCTGGTTCAGAGCATTTGCACTTTGCCAGGTTTACATGTCTGATACTGCTGACATCTTTCATAATAAAAGGGCTTTAGTGGGTATGTTTACTTTCATCAAAAGACCTGGAAAAGTTTCCTAATTCTGTTTTAGCTGGTTTGTCCAAGTGACACCAGTCCTGGGAAAGGTGGGGAGTCAGTGTTTGCACTCAGGCCATTGCCAGTGCCTGAATAGAATGGAGCTGCATGACTTTGAAGTGATTAAAGTCCACTCCTAGTCCATTTTTATCTCTTCTCTTGAAGTGCCCATGAGTCAATCAGTTGGCCAGGAAACCTGTGCTGCACAGAACCAGTCCATGTTTTATCCTGCCATGGATTCCAGGCAGGAGCTCTGCTTTTCTCCTTGCACAGGAGCATTTCCAGGGATCCCTGTATTAGTGTGTGTTGTAATGCCACTTGTTTGTACAGTGGGTCCAGAATTTATCTCCTTGCTGAGCTCCAGTCTTAAGGAATTACTAAAGAACAATCTCCTTAGTCTGTCCAGTCAGTACTTTTAAGTACACTTGCAGGAAAACTTGAGTGAAGGCTGGCTGGGATTTGAGGCTGATCTACTCTAAGCTCTTGTTGTGGCTTTCAGGTACACGTGTCCTTTTGTGGAGAAGTTCTCCATTGATATTGAGACATACTACAAAACTGATCCAGGAGACCACAGCAACGTGTTCAACCTTTCTCCTGCAGAGAAAAGACAAACCATTCTAGGTAAACCACCTTTTTCCTCTACTTTTTCCTTCATTCTGCCTGTCCATGCACCCTAAACACATACCTGCACCTTGTGGTGTCTCTCTGGGTGGGGTTACATCAAGCCAAGTGAGGACACCTGAGTTCTCTTCTCGATTTGATGTAAATCACATGGAAATTGAATCCCCCCATCTGTAAATTGAAGCTGTTGCTTTGCCATCTTATTTATGCAGCTCCAGAGAGGAGTAAGACGTCTTATAAATTTGGGGGTAATAAGTAGAAACAAGCAGAGAAGAGGAAAACATTGCTGTATAGTTGTGAACATATTGCTGTATATTTGTGGAAATATTGCTGTATAGCTGAGAAAATATTGCTGTATATTTGTGAAAGTATTGCTGTATATTTGTGTGGCTCCCCTGTGGATGTGGAAATGATTCCTATCTGCACTTTTGAAGCAGGAAGGTGCATTTCATTTTTTGCTCCCTGTCCTTCTAGTCTTGTCCTCATGGCAGTTACCACTCAGCTTCATAGCTGGCTTTAGAAGGTAGAGGTAACGTAAGGATTTTATGAGAAAAGGCAAAAGGGAACATCATAAAAAGGCAGAGAATGACAAGTGTCACAGCAATTCTTCTGTCTTGCCATTCCATCCTGGTCCATGCCCACAGCCTTTTCCAGAGACCTGCTGTGTGACAGGGAGTGCTGACAATGACAGCCATGCAGGACTGCAGCATCCCTGGCATCAAAGCATCCCTTGCTCTGGAGCAGCCTTGAGCCTGGAGCTGAGTGCTGGCAGCCCTGGGAAAGGGGTGCCAGCTCCTGGAGCCCTGTGGGACATGGCCATGACCCTGAGCAGTTTTCCTTGAGTGTTGCATGATTTAAACTTCTTTGTTTTGCACTTCACTTCGACTGTCCTCATTCCTGAGCCTGCCTGATGAGGCTTTCAGTGCTGAACAAACAGGCTCGAGTCATGCTGCCTCCCTGAGAGGTGTCAGCAGAGCTGTCATTCCTTGGGAAGTGTGATCCTGCCCTTCAATCCAAACTTCAGATGCTTCTGCTGAGCTCTGGGGTGGGGGCTGCAGTTCTTTCAGATATGTTCATTCACTGCACTCCCAGTTTGTGCTTTTTTGGTTGTTAATTAGGACTTAATTGAAGCTTTCTGCCTTCCTCTGTACATCTGGTCTACCAAGAGCAGTGAGGAGTTTGATGGCCTCCAGAGATAAGATATTCCAGGGGTAGTGCCTATTCCATAGCAAGGCAGGTGTGTTTAACTGTCTGGGATGAGACAGCTGGAGTACTGTGAGTGATAGTAGAAAAGCTGAAAGATGGAATGTGCAACACAGCCTTGTGGAGCTGGAAAGACAGAGTGTGCAGAGCTGCCAGAGTGGATCTGCAGTCACTGTGGGCAAAAACATCTCTTTGGAGCAAAGCCTCTGTTTGCTGGAACTGTGTGTGCTCATTCCTCTGGCAGAGCTGGTCTCTGCCCAGCAGCAATGCATAAACAGTTTAAATATCAGTTGTTTAAGTGTAAGTAAAAAGAAACTAAACTGCTGTAGTGCTTCTGGTACGTACTAAAACAGAGATCACTCATGAAAAATGGTGTTTTCTTCTTTTGGTGAGGAGAAGAAAATGTCTAACTGTTCTCATTCTCTCCCTGTAGATCCTATTGATATTGTTAAGGATCCTATCCCTCCACATGAATACAAAGCCGAGGAGGATCCAAAGCTGTATAAATCAGTGAAGACTAAAAGAGGGCCCCTCTCAGAAGACTGGATTCAGGAGTACAAGAACAACCCTGGGAAGTACCCCATCATGTGTGCATACAAACTGTGTAAAGTCGAGTTCAGATACTGGGGGATGCAGTCGAAAATCGAGCGCTTTATCCACGACGTTGGTGAGCATTTGTAGCCTTGCACAGTTCCCTGTCAGCCCCTTGATGCTCTATCTGAATCAAAACACAGAGGTGAGGTGTGTGCAATGCATCATACCCCGAGAAATGCCTGTGAGAGTCTCAGATCTGATGACTCTGTGTCAGCTCAGGAAAAGCCTTGTTATTCCATCACTGAGAATCGTGGTATGAACAAATCCCAAGCACGTGTCCCCACTGAAAGGCTTTCAAGTCCTCTGTAGGCAATATCTTGCATTCTCTCTCTTTTTTTAGATAAGGATTTGTCTGTAAAACTTGCCAGATCATTTTCAAAATCTTTTTCTTTATTGTGACCAAAATCCATCCTGAAGAGCTGCCTGAAGAAATAAGCTTTACTCCTGAGTGCTTCCAGAAAGCCACTCCCTGGAGCATCCCTGGTTTCTCCCTGCCCTGTGACAGGGCTGGTGGGTCTCTGCCTGGCCACCCATCTCTGGGCTGTGAGCCGTGGTGGGTCATTGACAGCTCAGAGGTGTGAGTAAATGTGCTGCTTTAAAGGATCCATCATTCTTAGGTCAGGGCTTTTAGGGAGGAACTGGCTGTGTAGTAACTGACTGGTGGCAGTGCTGGCAGTAATTTGTTCTTTGCAGAAAATCTATAACACAACTGATACAGTTTCTGAGCCTTGCCACAAACGACAGGATCTATGGCCAGGTGGAAAACCTAAAGAAAGTTTTAAAGAAGCATTTCCATCTCCAAACAACCCACAAAAAGGCAGATCTGTGACTGTGCTCTGGCCAAGAGAAGGCCAACAGAAGGCTGTGTAGAGAAGAGAGTGTACACAGTAAATCCTCCTGCATGATCTCTGCAACTCTCCTTTTGATAAGCAAATCTTCCATGAAGTGCCTGATTGTGGCATAAGTAATTTTTATGGCTCTTCATAGTCATAATTGTGCTTCTGGAGCTAACTGATAGAGCAGTGGAGAACAGTGTGCTCCTGTGCTCTCTCTGGATGCTCACAGGTTGTTTTCTCAAAGCTCCTTTGCTTCTCCTTCCCCCCAGCTGGAAGTTTCTCCCTGCTGCAGACTGTATTACAAGTGCCTGTGCCATGAGATCCCTCAGTGGTTCGGTGACATGGGTTAATTTAGTGTATGCTGGAAAACACGGGGGCAGAATAACAACTCCATTGTGTGTGTAAAATGGAAAAGGAGCACGTGACTCTTGCAGTTGTTCAGAGGTGTTTGGCATAGATTAAACTGTGGTCCCTCAGAAACATTTCTTTTGTGTTCCCTGAAAGATTGCCTACCATTTCCCTCTTGATTGAGGTTTTGCAGAGAGCAGAGCCAGCTCATTGTCTGCCTTTCAAAAGCTTTTCCACTCTGTTATAATGATAGCAAATACTGGTTTTCAGAGTGGTTAAGATGCATAAAATCAGAAAAGCCTTTAAGGCAAGATGAAGTAGAGTGAGTGAGCAATGAAAGCAAAAGCTTTGGGTACCTCCAGGAGCTGTGTGGCCTCCCCCTGCCAGGGGGAAGCCCCCAGTGAGTGGGCAAAGTGCCACAGCATTTGGACCGTGGCCAGCAAGGTATGAGGATGTTGAAGTCGGAAGGATGTGGCTACAACAGGACTGACCAGGCTTGGATGCTGATCCCAGTTTGGAGCTTTGAGCTGGTGACCAAAAGCAGATGGAGACCTGTGTGCATTGTGCAGGTGATGGTTGACCAAGCTCCCAGGAGCCAGAGATGTTCTGGTGGGTCAGCCCCTCCTTCCTTGGCATTTTCCTCCTCCTTCCTCTCTTCCCAAGCCCTGCACATTTATTTCTTGGAGAATGAGCCTGCTCTGTGCGGGGTCACCAAGCCAGCAAGAAAACAGAGGCAGAAACAAACAGCAGGGGCAAGGTCCAAGCTCTGCCCAAGGAGAGGAGCAGTTCTTAGTGGAGCAAACTAAAATTAGAGCCTGGGTTGAAAAAAGAACAGGTCTGAGGTAAGTGCTGGATGGATTGTACAGAGTGGAAAGGCTGCTGAGCACAGAGGGAGTTACTCTGGGGGATGGTGTTGAAACGTTCCCAGTCTCACTGAGCACAACAACCATTCTTTCCCCTGACTAATTGGACAGTTACTCAGTGCTTTGACAGCCTGAGACACAGACTAAAATTGTGATTGTGGGCTATTAGTCTACTTGGCTGTAATATTTGTATGCTTTTTTACTCCTTTCCCATAGATTTTTAAGTTTAATTGGGCTGGCACTGCATAATGTTCTGCTCCCACTTGCTTCCTAATGGTGCACGTGGGCTCGGAGGCTTTTGTTGTTAAACAAGTGTGTGGCCTGTGTATGGGTTATTAATTCTATACTGTGGCAAAGGGTGTCCCAGCCCAGGAACTGGGGCTTTGTCTAAGCCATGGTATCTTAGGCTCAATATGCCC
This sequence comes from Xenops minutus, assembly GCA_035221455.1. Taxonomy (NCBI): domain Eukaryota; kingdom Metazoa; phylum Chordata; class Aves; order Passeriformes; family Furnariidae; genus Xenops; species Xenops minutus. Next base: position 11,814,907 of record JAWWEE010000034.1, on the reverse strand, counting down.
AAATTGCTGCACGGTGGTGAAGTGGTTTTAGAAAGCTTTTCTGCAGAAGTTTTGCTTCACCAAAGCACTCCAATGACCAAGTTCATCCCCTGCCTGTTGGAGCCCAAAGGCAGAGTTTTGTCTTTCCAAGGGGAGGCAGGTTGCAGTTGGAATAATGTGGATGTGACCAGAGAGGGGTTTTTGTTAGGGATCTGAGCAAGGGAGGGCAGGGAAGAAAGGAGGTCACTGCAGGAGGCCTTTGATATGGGGTCCATTCGACCAGAACCTCCTGACAAGGTTATGGGGTCATAAATTGCCAGGAAATGCTTTGGGATGTTAGCTGTGGGTGCAGAGTCCATGGGCACAGGAACAGTTGCTTTACATGGATATTGAGGTGGTTTGGAACAGGATTTGCTGGTGGGTTTTCTAATTTATTTGAGGGGGTTTTTTTGTGCACTGAGTTTTTGTTACATTTACTATTTTTATTTCATGTTGAAAAGCAAACCCAGAACTACAGACCATTTAAATTCAGATGAAGACTTCTCTCTCTCCTGGCTTGTCTCATGGTCATTTACACTTCCTTTTGCACGGTGAAGTTCAACACCACAAATCCTTTGCAAGAGTCAACACCTCATGCATGCAAGCAGCCTCTGAGATGCTGAGGTGCTGAGCTGAAAGCTGAGTGATTTAAATGTTTGCTCCCTGCTCAGCTCTTCACAGATGATCTTTCTGCACAGAGCAGTGGGAAATGTTGTAATTAAATCAATGTACAGTGACAGGCACTCCTGAAATCTGACTGCACGTGGGCATTGGTGCATGGGTAGAATTCTTGTTTGGTTGGGTTTTTTTAAACCAAAAATTGCCCTGTAGAGAAATAATAGTCTAAACCTCTTCCTATTTTTCTGATTGGCTCCAGTGTGTTGCCTGCCAAGGCTGTGGAGTTGTCCTTTGATTGTGGGGAATGAGACCCAGATGAGTGTGGGGCACTCTGGGGGCCAAGCAGGAGACATTTGCACCTCTCCTCCTTCCAGAGAGAAAAGTGGAAGCGAGCTGGGCCACAGATTCCTTCAGCACTGTGCTGATGGACACTTCTGATCTGGTACAGAGAATTCTTCCCAGGTCTGATCTCTCTCCTCCTTTGCACTTTTCAAATGAGAAGAACTTGTTTTTCTCTAAGATTTTGATAGAAGGTTTTTTTCCCCATGGCACAGGGAGGGAAGCAGGTGAGGTCAGTCATTTGTAGCTGGTTCCTGATTTTCTGTAGCTGCACAGGGCACTTGGTGTGTCTGCTGGGTCTCTCCTGCCTGCTGGAAGGCTGGAGCTGAGGCTGAACAGGAATTCAGTGATGTTCCCCCTGCTCTGCATGAAGGAGCTGCTCAAGTTCTCTTCCTGAAGAGAAAGACTGAAGACTTTTTCTGCAAGTCATAACTTTTATTTTTCCACTTCTTTTGTACCTGCACAGCCTCATTCTCTTCCAGGTTTTCTCCCTGTGTTTAAGGAAGATAAATGACACATCCCAGTGAAGGCCAGAGGCTGGGAAGTCATCTGGCTTCTTGACTTCCTAACTAAGCTGGAGGGGTAGAGGCACAAGAACCATGAAGCTCTGCAGTGCCATCCTATTTTCAAAGGAACCAGGCTTTAAGGGAGGATAATTTGGGATGTCTAATCAAAGCAGTGGGAGCAGGGCACACAGGGAGGTCTGGGAGTTGGCAGGAAGCAGTACAGGCGATTTTTGAGATCTGAGGAGGCAGAGAGGAACTTCAAGAGACTTTTTCTTTACCCCCAAGTGGTTTTCATGTTCCCTGTGATGTTAGTCCATTAAAACACAGGTATGTGCTTTGGCATCTGTGCCTCTACACAGAGAATTTCTGAGCTGCTGGTGCACTGAGAGATCAAGGCTGGCTCTGGGAGTGTGAGAGGAGCCTGCTGAGCCCTTGAACGGGGGAAGCCTTGGGATTAGAGCAGGGGGACAGTCACTTCTGTGTGGGATCACAGGCTGTTTGCAAGGTGTTCCAGGCAAGGCAGAGCAGTGGGCGATGTGGAAGTCCAAGTAAACTTTTTATGTGTTTAACACACCCCTCTTCCAAAAAAACAAAAAAAAAAAGGCGATTTCTGGAAACAAAAGGGATATTTAGGCTGAATGTCACAGGGACTGTGGCAGTGGGGAGGTCTGAGGTTTTCTGTGCAGCACTGAAAGAGATGTTGCTGGAAACACCTTGGAGACCCTGCACACAGTGGGGCCATCCCACTTGGGCCATCTCCTGGAGGTGGAGGGGGATCATGTGGGACGTGTTTCCTCATGGTGATGCTTAAGGAGCTCCACCTGCAGCTCCCAAACCCTAAATGATTTCAGCATGGCCTGTTATTGCCCTCTATCTTGTAATAGCACAATCCCACTGACAACAAATCCCACTCCTGCCTTTGGCATGTCCTTCAGCCCTTCTCTGCCTCAGTTTCCCAGTAATTAAAAGAGGGGCAATATTAATTGATTATTTATTTTCAGAAGGGCTCCTGAGGATCAGTTAGTTGATATTTACAGAGGCTTTAAAAGCACCATTACTGCTGTGAGCTATAATAAATAACAGTTTGGAGCTTTGACCTATTGTGGGCTTTTAAGGAATAACATTGGTGAAAATCCTGAGTGCCTGTAACGTTTTTAAAAGTCTTGGTGGTGTGATGACGTTGGCCAGAGAGTGTTAAGTCTTGAGGAAAGTGTTTGTTGCCTGGTGAGGTGTGTTGGTACTGAGGCAATTCTTCCTTTCAGATATGTTGAAATATTTTAAATTGGCTTTACCCTCTCTGTTTCTTTCCTGCAGCAGAAGACAGATGGTATCTGCAAAATAAAGCATCTTTATTCCCTCCCTTGCTCTGCTTTCCATCCCATCATCCCAAAAGCTCATATTTGTGATGCTGTTTCACTGATGTGTAGGACCCAGGTGCACAAACCAGGTTTCCAAGGAAAGGAGAGGTTTTAGGTTTAGCTCTGCTGCTGTGGATTGTGCTTGTGTCGTGTAACAATTGGGGTGGGCTGCATAGTGTTCATCCAGGAATGACTTGAAACTCTCCTGGATTAAAAAGCCCCAATCACATGTTGGGGTTTTTTTTTCCCCCTTTCTGGGGACATACTTCACTGCAACCAAAAATTCAGGGGATTGCAATTACAGCAATTACAGGCACCCACAGGACAAAACCCTCCCTCCAGCCCGAGGAAATCCCTCCCCTGGTTACAAACAGCCACAGCAGCCGTGGCTGATCTCCCAGGGCACGCTTGGTTAGCAGGAATTGAGGGCAGGGAGTACCCAAAGGGCCCAAGTTACCCCCCTGGCTGTGTGAAGCTCCTTCACTGCAGCCTCCTGGCACTTGATGTCCCTGTCACATCCTTGCCATGGCGTGCTGAGGTTTTGGGGAGGGGACCCGTTGGGTGGCAGGGGTGGCAGCCCTGGTGACACCCGGGCTGCTGTGGGTTTGCAGGGCTGCGGAAGGTCATGGTGCGAGCGCACCGCCAGGCGTGGTGCTGGCAGGACGAGTGGTACGGGCTCACCATCGAGGACATCCGGCAGCTGGAGAAGGAGGCGCAGCTGATGCTGGCTCAGAAGATGGCCCAGTTCTGCAGTGACAATGACCCCGAGCAGCACGGAGGCAAAGATGTCCCCGGGGAGAAGGATGTGGAAGCCAGCACAGTGTCACCTGCAGACACAGAGGATTCTGCTGCCAACAGCGAACCAACCTCTGGGAGATCCCTCACCAAGCAGTGGTCAACCTCTTCCAAGTCCTCAAGGTCTTCAAAGAGAGGAGGTAAGATGACTTGCTCTTCTCCACTGGGCTTGGGGGAGGTCACACCGTGTCTCCTTGTGTCAGGCACCTGTGGGACAATGTGTGTTTCTCCTGGGAGTGCTGTTACCTCAAATGACCTTCTCTGCTGGTGTTGCAGGCTCAGGCTTCTCAGGTGGCCTCTTTTGGGTTTGGGAGTGTTTCTAGTCATCCCATAACTGTGACTCTGTCATGTGGCAGAGTTCCTGCCACTGCCAAAAGCAGAGAAACCATGAAAACGCCACAGAGGAGCAGGCAGGAGTGGCAGGCACTGTTGAGTCTCAAAAGACAACCATTGGCACAGAGTGAGTTCTTGCTACCCATGAGCCACAAGGCCCTTCAGTGGTGCTCCCTGGGGCATGTCTGCTGTGTCACAGCAGGTGCCTGTGCTCCTTGGCCAGGGTTATTTGTGATGTTCACTTCAGGAGGGTTTTTGGCTCCATGGGCTGCTGTACCTTTTCAGCTCCTGGGGAGATTGAGGCAGGAACCCCAAAAGGTGGGTGGGGGCTCCTGCCTTTCACTGGTGATGATGTGCAGTAGCTGTTTGGAGATGAAACCTCACCCTGGGGTTAGTTGGGCCCGTGGATCACCTTTATATTCCCTTTGAAACACCATTCAAGAAGCTTTCAGAGTTTTGATGCCCTGTAAGGACTCAGCCTTGGGTCCTGGGTTTTGTTGTCCCTCCCCTCTCCCTTGGCAGAGGCTCCTGGTTTTGCTGGCCTAAACTCTTCCCCTGCTCAGACTGGGTGAATCCCCAGTGAATTACAGCCAGAAGGATGGACCCCTCAGCAGTTACTGCTCCTTCTAGCCAAGCACAGCTGGTAGCAGGGTTAGAGCAGCTCTCCCTGCAAGAGGGGAAAAAACAAATCTTGATTTTTCTGAGAACCCCAAGAAGGCAACATTTCCTCCAGTGACAGTGGAAGGGAACATTCGGGTGAGTGAAGCTTCTCCTCCTCTCCTATGCCCTAAATATTGTGAGTTGAGTCTCCATTTTTATTTCCCACTCCACCCCTGATTTCATTGGAGTGAATGAGGGAGGAGCAGTAGTTTTACCTTGCAGTGACTCACTCGAGTGAGCCCCAGGGAAGAACCTACCAGATGCTTCATAAATCACTGCATAAAGATAAAAATGCTGGCTACTTTGCCTGCACCAGGATTTGATATTGATGTCCCCATCTCCCATTATGCTCTTTGTATAAACCCCCTCTTCCGCTGCTGACACGTTCACTGGAAGCTGGAGTTTCACTTGAAGGTTTTCACTGGGAGCAAAGCATGAATTTCTTGTCAACTGCAGGATGTCTCAGCTTTTACAAGAAGAAGTAATGAAAGAAATTAATTGTGATGTGCTGGGAAGTACGTCACACAGATATTTTAATCCTCCTCCGTGCTGGCACTGTATTACCATATGGAAGCAAGGAGGGCTGTCGCGACGAGCTGCCACCTCCAGCTGAAAGAAATGCCTCTCCTCCCGAAGATCTCAGCCCTTTCTCTACCACCTGAGTGAGACCTCTGATAGCAGGGCCCTTGTCACCATTCCAGATGTTATTATAGGCTCTATTTTTAGCAACTGTTCTGCGAGTGCCTTGATGTCACTCTGGCGTGAATGAGCTCTGCTCTGCCAGCCCCCTCCTTGCTGCTCCCTGGGGGTGGGTGGTGGGTACTGGGGGCTGCTGAGCTGCAATGAGATGATTCTGCACAGAATCTCCCTCCTCTTCCCATCTGACAACCAGATTAAAAAATGAGAAGAATTTTCCTTATGTATTTAACGCTGTTGGAACAATAGCAAAAAAGGGCTGGTGCAGCTGTCACAGTCAGCGGAGCCTTTCAGCATCTTGGATGTGCTAAAGGAGGATCTGTGAGTCTCCTCAGGTTTTTGCAGGGTTTGGTGGCTGCTGCAAGTGCTTTGTGTGTGACAGGCACGAGGGGACAAAGCTTCTCCCTCGTGGTTCTCTGGAAGGTGCTCCCTTCAGCAGGTGGCTCCTCTGTGGTGAGTTCAGCCCAGAGGAGCTCAGGCTGGATCGTTGCTAAATTAAATCTGAAAAAAAAAAAAAAAGGAAAAAAAAGGCATAATATGATTATATTTAGCACAGGGAACTCTGGAGGGGGAAGTGGAAGGGAGCAGGTAGGTGTGAGAGCAGGAGGGCAGACAGCACCAAAAGGACTGTTGGGTTCTCCTTGCTCCATCAGGATGGTGCTCCGACAGCTCCCCATGAAGTAGTTGAATGGCATGTTGTTTAAATCATTCAAGTTTAAAGTTTAACTAGATCTCTAATCCAGTTTGTGTGGAAGCAATTTCCTTCCAGAACACAGATTATTTCTCTCCAGGCTGCTCTGCTTCGCTCCCTACCCGAAAGTTAGCGGAGCAGGGGCACAGTCTGTGCTCATGAGTGGCACAGAGAAAGCTCCAATCAGCCTCCCTCCTTCCTAATGGCAAACTTTAAAACCCAGCTGATTTTGCACGTCCCACTAACAATTATAAATAGCTGCCATTCCAAAGAGCAGAAGAGGGATCCAAGCAGCAGCTTGCTTTCATGTAGCATCTCGCTGGCAGGTTCCACCAACAGTAAACAGGCAGGAGCTGTAAAGCGGTACACTGACATCACACCAGCATCATCGGGGTTTGGGGTTTTTAATATTGCAGCAGGCACTTTCCAGAGAGAACACATGATTCCTCCTCCAGCAGAGATCATGGTGGGAACTCTCCGTGGTGCCGCCGTAGCGTATCGCAGCAGGCTTTTCTGTTTCTTCCAGCAAGCCCCTCACGCCATAGTATCTCCGAGTGGAGGATGCAGAGCATTGCCAGGGACTCAGATGACAGCTCAGATGATGAATTCTTTGATGCACATGGTATGTGAAGCCTCAGTCCCCGGCGTGTCTTCCCCGAGGTGGTGGGGTGAGGGTGGGGGCTGAGCAGGGGATGGAGAGACACTCAGGGCTTTGAAGTCTCTTCCTCTCCAGCCATGCCACGGGGCAGGTTGTTCCAGCATCACCCAGCAGAGTCTTACCTTGAATGCAGCAACCTTTCTGATCCTGCTCTGTTTGGAGGGATGCTGAGCAGCCTTGGAGCTGTGTTTGATTCCATGCAAATGAGTGTGGGCAAAATCCACAATGCTAACTGGGCTGTGGGTGTGTCCTAATGATTCACTGACTGTTTCTTTTTCTAATTTGTTTTTTAATCAGTAAGAGGTATGATTAATTGTCCTGTCTGGACCTGAAGAGACTCAAATTTGCCTTTATTAATGCCTTATTCTCACATTGCAAGAAATACAATAGCGAATGCAACAAGGTACTTCAGCTGCCAAAATTAATCGGTGCTGGTTCCAGAGTCCTCAAAGCACTTTTGATTATCTCTGTTAAGAGAAAACTGTGTTATCTTTTTTTGTGCCTCTGTGTGTGGAGAAGCTTTTGTTCCACTGCACTCTTTTTATATATTGTGCTTAATGCAAATTTAAGCGTGAAGGGCTCCGTCTCTGCTGACAACAGATGGACTCTTCTCCCAGCTTGGCTGATCCAAGTGAGATGTGCAATATGTGCTGCTGAAGTTGGTGACCTTTCTGTGAAATGCAGTTGTTAGAAGACGACGCCTCACTTTTGTAAAGCACAGTTTCTCTGGTGTTCTGCTAAAGTTCAGCCTCCAGAAACTGATGGTATTGTGTGCCAGAGGAGTTCTCCCATGGATCTCAAATTGTGGGCTAGGAAGGGGCGTGTTAGTGCAGTGAGCTGAAAAGGCTGGGACATGGGTAGGTCAGAGGATGAAGGTGTGCCTCTTGCCTGGAAGGAGAAGGACCAGCTTATTCTAATTGTTTCTATTTATTAACTTATGTAGCATTTACCCAAAGCATGTAAGGGATTTAGTGTAGCAATACCCATCCAAGGGAAGAGCAGTGAGTCATGGAAACTGCAGCGTTGCTATCCACCCGCTTTTTGCCTCTTTAATTACTCAGTAATGAGATGGGGATGGCTCTGCCTGGGATCCAGGGCCCCAGGGAATCCCTGGCATGCTCCTAACAGGCCTGGGAAGGGGGATTACCAAAAATGAGCCTTGTGCACCTCTGTTGCAATACTTCAGGAGCTAGCTAAGAGTAAAAGCAGCTCCTCTCATGCAACAGGCAGTCTCTGTGTATGTCCTGTTGCTCCTCTGCAATCCACCCAGTTGGGTTGAAAAGTGTGCCCAAATCTGGTGGGATTTTGGCTTAGGAGTTAAATCTTGGTGTGTGTGCAGTTGAACAGAGCCCTGTCTCTGGGAGGGACCTCTTGGTGCCCCTTGGGCTGCATGTGACACGTGGCAGCCCCAGCTCTGGGAACAGGGACAAAACTCCTCTTGCAGCTCCTGCTGCAGGGTCAGGGTGGGTGCCATGGGAAGTGGCAGGACCAGGATGTGAGTCAACCCCGAGCAGGGCTCCCCATAAGGGCTTCCCATGCACACATTTCCTCAGAGTGCAGTGGGTGGAACCCCAGCCTGAGAAGATTCCTCGTCTCCAGCTTCCCACTCAGCCTCGCTCACCGGCGCGCTCTGGGAGAGATAGTGACAAATGCAGTGATATCAAATATCTCTTCTGTAATAAATGCTAATAATGGGAGTAATCCCCTTGTCAGGGATCACTTGAGCAGCAGTAAGGGCTGTAATTAAACCTCTCAAGGAATTAAGTTTAATATTTAGATGAAGTTGCTGCAGGAGCTTTGAGTGCAGTCGTCCTCTTGATTCTCTGGCAGCCCGTGCCTTCCCCTTGCTCTGGACAGGTAATTCCACTCTCCCTTGTCCAGGGAAATGGGGATTGACTCGGATTTTTTCCATGGCTGAAAAAGGAAATGGCATGCTGATGCAAAATGTCCAGGTTGCTCTCTTTTTATGGTCAAAGTTGAAATAGAAACTCCTAAAAATAATTGGTCTTCGCCTGAGTCTGCACTAAGTTCCCATCATATCGTTTGTTTTTTAAGCTGTTACTCAGACTTGCTGAAAACATGAGTATATTTCATAATCTTTTTGTTTCCCATTGTGGGATTCTTTCAACTAATTATTTTCTTAGTAACTGTACAGCAATAAGGAAGGGGAAGTCTTAGGCTGAGACTCTGAAGATTACAGCTTTTAGATCTACAAGACATCTGTAATTACTGCTGTTATTACATTTATAACTCTTTATTAAATTTACAAGCCTGAAATTTTCAGGAAAGAAATGCTAAGCACAGAACAATAAATAAATTAGAAAGCACTTAACCTTCATAACAGTAAAAGATACATCCTCAGTGGAAAAAAGGCAAAGAGAAAGAAGATTCTCTCTTTTGTATTACACTCTCATTTCAATTACACTGCTGGGAACACAATATTTTGAGGAATCTTATTTATCACTTGTAGTTGAACTGAGCCAGGGGATGGGGAAGACCCTGAGACAGGAGGGAAATGGCAAATACACATATTCAGTGTGATTAAACAAGTCTCATCTGAGGGAGTCAGCCTGGGGAGTTCACATTTCCTCCTTGCTCCTGCCTTTTTAGGTGTTTAGTCCCATTCACATCAGTGATCCTTGTCTCTGCTTCCCTCAGAGATATCCCAGAGCTCCAGGCAGGTCTGGGAAGATCCCAGTGGCAGACCTGGCTTTGTCCTGCACTGGAGCATTCTGGCTGTTTTAGCACCATCAGAAAGAATGGCAAGAATAAGGTCAAGCTTGGTATCTGAGGTGGTAGCATTAAAAATCTGGGTCATTCTGCCCATGCTTTGGGAGCTTTGTTTGTTAGAAACATGCAACTAAAACATTGGGTTTACTTTTCAAAAGATGCTTTGGTTTCTGTATAACAAAGCTGGTAAAGTATCCTGGTTTATTATGACTTAAGCCATCCAAATGTTTAAAAATTACATAAAGTTCTGGGGCCTTAGTTTGATTTAAAATTCTGTTCTGTGCTCTTGTCTGTGTATGTATTTTTGTGTGTGACTCTCAAAAAATCTGTTTTTTAAAGAGGACTTGTCTGACAATGAGGAAATGTTCCCGAAAGAAATAACCAAATGGAGTTCCAATGATCTGATGGATAAAATTGAAACCCCCGAATGCGATGATGTCCAGGGTAATTTTTTTTTTTAAGTACAAACTGCATGTGGTATTTTACAGTATTTCCAGGCAATTGTTACAGCTGCCTTCTGAGCAAGGTAAAACTTGTTATCCTCATCTCACAAAAGCTGAGACAGGGCATAAAAATGACTGCCCAGTGCTGCTGAAAAAGAATTGCTCAGTGGGAGCTGGGATGGCTCTTGATTCTCTTTTCTTTCCCTTGTTGGCTCCTTTGTGTGACAGCCAGGATTCTCTCGTATCGTGATGAAATATTCCAGCTCTGTCTCAAATGATTTGAATTTCTCCTGCCTCTTCTTTCCTTTTACTCCATCCTTTGTTCCTGACTGTCTCTGCCTCGGTTTTATTTTCTGCTCATCATTATGAGATGGTGAAAGGAAGCTGTAGCTCCTCAGCCGGAGCGATTCATGTGGCAGCACGGTGGAAGATGACACTGGTACAAAGTCAGTCTGTGTAGGCACAGACACAGGAACACATCAGATCTCTGCTCCCCAGCACAGTTCAAAGAATTCCTTTTATTTCCCCACAAACCAATCGCTTCTGACAGTGGTGCAGGGATTTCCCATTGTTGCCATCCTTAATAAAACAGCAATACTGGATCGCTGTAATGAGAGCAGAGCTCACTAATGCCCTCAGCTCTTACCAAGGTTGGGAGAAACTGCTGGAAAATAAATGACCCAGCATTGCCCAGGCTTCTCAGGTGGAAGAAGGCAAGAGGGGAGGGAGAGGGCAATTTGGTGAAATAATGAAGGAGATGTGAGGCAGAAGAGGCTGAGAGGCACTGGAACAAACGGTGTCTTTATGGAAGAATGTCTTTGCCAAAGAGCATCTTGCAGTGCTGACATTTTACACCTCTGTGCTTCCAGGTGACTTGTACCACGAGACATCAGCAGAGTACCAGGTTGGCTCCAGTGAGGAGAGGCTCAGCATCATCGAGGTAAGTGCTGTGTTTCCTTGGAATGAGGTCCTTTGTTGCTGGAATACGTCTGTGTGGGATAAGTGGGGTAAATGGGTCCCTTTTGAGTGAGTGACATTTGTCTCTGTGTGTCTCTGAGCTGCACCAGCACTTGAGATTTAAGAGACTGAGGGGTCTTTTGTACATCATGTAGAAAATTCCCTATAGTTTACAGGCAGCAGCAGGTATCCAGCTGGACAAAACTACTACTCCTGTGGGGATAAGTGCAGCCTGAGCCATCCTGCTAATGGGAGTGGGAGAACAGGTTCCTGCAGCACCAAGGGACAGGGGACATGGCTTGGCTGCAGCCCACCATATGGGGCTGCTCAGGGTCCTGTTTGGAAACCAGTTACAGCACAGCCTGTGTCCATGCTCTGAGTAAAATAATAAACAGCAGCACTGTCACCCACCCCAGCCTTCCAGACTTGCATATTTGGGCTTCTGGAATTCGATGTCCTGGTGAAACACCCAGGAGTGGCTGTGCTTACCCTGCCTGTGAAGCACCTGCCTGTCTGTGCTGCAGAGTTGGTGCTGCTGCTTGCAGAGTGCCAAAGTTCTCTCTAAGTGGTGTGTCATACCCATGAGCGTGGTTTTGGAATGACTCTGTGTGCCAGACTCTAAGTTCATGGTGATTTGGCTTTTCCATAATAGACTGAGAGCTCCAGGGCCATGGGGAGAGTGGGTGGCTGGGATGGGATTGGCTCTGACTGCCTCAAGATAAGCAAAGTCACAGCCCTAAGATTGCTCTTGGAGCCCAAGGTAGTGTGGAGAACTTGTCTTCTTCAGAGGGCTGTGCAAACTCAACCCCCTCCTGTTTCTGCCTTCTTTTTAGGAAAAGAACAGACTTCAAAGCAGGATGAAAAAGACAGTTATTTGTAGTTGTTCACAAGCTGTCTGCTAAAATAGCATGAAATTCCTCTGCCACCATTGCAGTGATTTTCAGGTTAAGAGCTTCCCTCGCTGAAAGGTGGTTCATATTCAAGGGATTGGGTGTCTTAAGAGACTCCAGATCTTACAAGGAAGTTCTAAATAGTCACCTCCACCCATAACCTAATCAGCAGTTCCCCAATCCCTTCGACAGCAGAGGTTAATGAACTGAAAGGGAAAGGTGCCTCCAAATGACTGCTGATAACTGGTGACTCATGTTGGTTTCCAGATGAGCACTTAAAACGTTTGTCTGGAAGCAGGAGAGGTGCTGAGATGCCTGCAGAGCTCCTCCTGTGCCTCCAGCCAGGCTAAAGTTCCCTGGGCAGGCACTGGAAACTGGAGGCAGGGGAGGTTTAAAGAGCCAGGCATTAATACATTGGAATGGTGCTGAAGAATTAAAGGCTCGAGGTCTGGAAAAATCTTTGTGACAGATTTGGATGTGAATTTTAGTACTTGTGGTGGGCTGTGTATTAAGACATGCTTTAACATTATCTGGTAAGAGTGTGAGCCCGTTGTTAGGTTGCTAATATGTGCCTGGGCATGCTTTCCTCCCACCAGCAGGGCTGTCAGGGACTCCATCACTGCTCAAAGGACAACAGGTGACTAAAGATGCTAAAATTAGAAGAATTTGCCAAATGGAAAATGCTGCTGCCCTCCAGCCCTTTCTCACCCCTCCTAATGGTTATTTCTCTGCTTCAACAGGGGCTTGCTCAGGATGTTCTCAGGTGTTGTCTGTGTGAGCACAGGGTCAGGCACAGGAGTGTTTGCACATCTCTCAGTCAGTGTGGGATGGAGGATTTGAGTCCATATGGGAGCTGTAAACACTGAAAGCCCCGGTAGCAAAGAGATATTAAAGACAGTTACTGCTCTGTTGTGTTATAAGGTCAAATAGGTGCTCTTTTACCTGCTCCTGGGGCATCAGGGTTGGGCTTACAGCTGTTCTGGCAGGGCATTTGGTGATAACCCACTCTGGATACAGTTCCCTCCTTCCCCCAAAGCACAGCTTGTCTCTTTAGGTGAGGAACTGGTTCAACACAATCAGCAAAATTGTCTGGACAGCCAAGTTAAAAGCCTTCACTGTGTTCATGCAGCAGTTTCCCAGCCAGATGTTGGCTGGTGCTTTTGTTATGGGGTCATGAAGTTTTTTTCTTTTCAGTTCCTCTTTTGCATCAGTTTATGCAAATCTGAAGTCTTATTTATAACTTCTGTTGCAGGCAAACATGCAATGACTGACCTTCCTGCAACTTTTCTCAGTACCTTGCCACTTGCTGACCTGTTTGATCCCATTTGTTAATGTTACTGAATGTGTTTCACTGCTGCAGCTGAGCTCAGCACCCCCCAGAAAGTAACACCCATCTCTTACTTCTGTATTTTTCCACCCTAATGCACCCAAGCAATGTCTTTACTGCTGCCATGTTTTACCTGGATACAATTTTAGGCAGTTTTTTTTGACTTCCAGCATTCCTTCTGCTTCAGACAGTCAGACACACTGAGGCTGTGTGTGGATTTGTGCATGGACATGTGTAGGATAAGAGACCTGGAAGGAGTACTCAGGTCCTCAGCTGTGGTGTTCAGGTGTATCTAATGGCCTTTGCCATAAATTAAGCACAAATCAAACCTCTTTGCAAACAAGCCTTTTCTTTGTGCTCTCTCCCATCCCCACTAGGATGAATCAGTGCAGCCATTAATGCAGCCAAGTAAAATCCATGTCCTCCTCCTGGTCCTCCATGGAGGGAACATCCTGGACTCAGGAAGTGGTGACCAGAGCTCCAAGCAAGGGGATGTCAACACCATCACGACAGTGTTTGACACAGTGATGAGGGTGCATTACCCTGCTGCTCTGGGACACATTGCCATCAAGCTTGTCCCCTGCCCAGCCATCTGCTCCGAGGCATTTTCCCTGGTGTCCAGGTAAGTCGATGCTCCTTTGTCATGGAGTGACACACCTACAATTTCACTCTAGGTTTTTTGGGGGGGTTGTTTTGTTTGGTTTCCCTGAAAGGTTCTGCATGTGTTATGGAAGGCTCTGACCCTGCTTTGAGAATGCACTTATTAATGTAGCAGCGAGGCATTCAATCTCGATTTCATACTTTGCTGCAGTGAATACAGGAATCATGCAGCACAAGTTCTGAGATTGATTTATTCTAATTAATCCAATAAATTCTAAGGATTTAATTCCTTGTCTGAGGGTTGTTCAGCCAGTGTAACTATGTTGTCCTTGAAGATTTACGTTTGATGGGAGGAAAAGATTTATTAAGCTCTCACCCATTCACAGAGGAATAAATGGCCTTTCTGTCTTGAGGCTTTTTTTTCCTTTTAATGAACCACAACACTGACTGTACTGTCTGCAAATTGTTTTCCCCACTTTTGGTGTCAGGCTGAATGTTTCCAATGTCTTTTGCCCTTTCCAGCCTCAGCCCATACAGTCATGATGAAGGCTGCCTGTCCAACAGCCAGGATCACATTCCCCTCGCTGCACTCCCTCTCTTGGCAACATCCTCCCCTCAGTACCAAGAAGCAGTGGCCACAGTCATTGTCAGAGCCAACCAGGCCTACAGTGAGTTCATCAGATCCCAGGAGGGCACCTCATTCAATGGCCAGGTGAGCCAGGGGCTGTTCATGGCCACAGGGAGGGGAACTGCAAGAGAAGCAATTTCCTTCTGCAACTCTCTTTGCCATTAATCTCTCAGGAGGGATGGAAACATGACAGTGCTGAGCTGCAATAAGAAAGTGTTGTGCTTTCCATTTCTTTCTTTCTGAGAGAGAGAGATTATTGCTTATGTTCTGTCTTGAACCTTTGGGATTCAAAGCATAGTCTGTGTTCAGAAATGAAGCTACAAAGCTGTAAAGTTAATCAATTTTCAGCATGACACACCTCTCTGGAGCAGGAACACTGCCTTTGTTACTAAACATTGTCTCTTCTCTGCAAACCAAGGCTGTTTCAGCAGTCCTGTCCTGAAGGGACCTTCAGCAGCTCATGCTGGAGCTCTCACAGCAGTGGCTTTACTTTTTGAGGCTGTGCAGCTGCTGCACCCCATGAAGGACCATGACTGAGCCTCCCACCTCTGAGCAGAGTGACTCTCCAGCCCCACGAGGGCAGAGCCATTGGACTGGCTGTCACATTGCTCTGCTCCAGTGTGATTTATCCACTTCCAAGCTTCTTCCAGCCAGTGTTGTGCCCAGGACCCAGCCAGCCCTCTGCTGCCCAGGGGTCTCAGTGCCTCACTGTGCCTGTCTGCCCAGTATCCTTGGAGCCAGGACAGTGTTATCCCTCAGCATACAAGTGGGCAGAAGCACAGGGAAGCTTCCCTGAAGTAGCACAGACAGCTGACAAGGGGGAAACAAGCTTGCTTTCCTGAGGCTGGAGTTAGCCCTGGGATCAGAGCTCTGTTGCTCTC
Source organism: Xenops minutus (assembly GCA_035221455.1). NCBI lineage: Eukaryota > Metazoa > Chordata > Aves > Passeriformes > Furnariidae > Xenops > Xenops minutus. The sequence continues at coordinate 11,799,779 of JAWWEE010000034.1, read as the reverse complement.
CCTTCACTCCAGCTGGCTGGTGGGGACAGCCAGGACACATCAGCTGTGTGAGATAAGGGCAGTCTGCAGGCTCTGATGGATGTTCCTTGACTGGATAGTCTTCCTGGGCATTCTGTTACTCCAGCCTGTGTAGTTGTAATCCAGCATCTGTTTACCTCTCAGCTTGTAACTGAAGTCAAGGGATGCTTTTCCTTTACTGTCTTTTATTTCCTTTTATTTCTCCCCCCTCTCTTCCCCTGCTTTTGCTGCCTTTCTCAGGTCTGCTTGGTAGGGGACTGTGTTGGAGGAATCCTGGGATTTGATGCCTTATGCTACAGCAATCAGACTGTGTCCGAGAGCCAGAACAGCAGCCGGCGAGGGAGCGTTGTGAGTGTCCAGGTAATGCTGGCTCCTGGTGGCTGCTGGGAACAGGTCTGGTGGCCACAGCCCCTCCGTGGCTCCTGTTTTTAGTAAGGATCTTCTCCTGGGAAAACAAAGACTCCATTCCTTACCAATGGCAGATGTTGTATATGTGTCACAATTTGGGTGCCTTCGCTCTGAACAGGGATGTTTCACCCTCTGGTGGGAGGCAACATCCACACCCTTAGGAAGTGGTTTGTCCTGAGATACTGCATTGTCCTCAACTGGATCTGGGAGCTGATGGGGGAAGGAGAGTGGAAGGAGAAGGTTATAGTATGAATCTATTCCTGATTCAGCTGTTAGAGTGCCAAATGCATATATTTCAACTCCCAGGATACCGACCTTCTGTCTCCTGGAATAACAGTGAACAACAGCTATTGTTCCAGTGGCTCTAATCTGGAGGCCAGCAGACACCTCAGCAGGAGCAACATTGATATTCCTCGTAGCAATGGAGAAGATCCAAAGAAGCAGCTGCCACGGAAAAGGAGTGATTCATCAACCTATGAACTGGACACCATAAAGCAGCATCAGGCCTTTCTCTCAAGGTAAGATTTAGGGTTTGGAAGGAACAGAACCAGCAGTATTCTGGAGCTGAGGCTGGTGCATCTGTGAAAACCTGAGTGTCACTCTGTCATCTCGCTATAAGCAAGGTGGAGGAAAACATTTAATTTAGATTAGAGGGCTGTTGATTTCAGTGTGTTGCATATGCAGGAAAAGAATTAATTTCTCTCTTGCTGAATTGAAGTGAGAGAATCCAGCTTCTTTCCTGACAGCCAAGGCAGTCAGGGAGCTGCTTCTCTGCTGTGCTGCAAGTGTGGGATGGAGGTCATGAAGCAAATGTAGAAATCGTGCGAGCGAAGTCGGTGAAGCAGAACCAGGAATCCAGCATTGGATTAATTTTAAAGCATCTCTGAAAGCTGGGTTTGAGTTATTCTGTCTCCTGCCAGGGCTGCTCCATTGCACCAAGGACATCTTTCAAATTTGTTACTCGCTGTTGATGCCCCCAGTATCACATTCCTAAGCTTCTTAAATGGACTTTCAGAAATGTATCCGTTTCCAGAAGCGATGGAATTTTAATGGCAGCCTTTCCATGGCCACTGGTCAGTCAGGGATTGCTTCTGTAAACCCAGAGGTGGATTTTTCTGGCTAAATCATCTTCTTCAGCCTGTGGAACTGGACAGCCCAGACCTTTTCCTCCAGCAGGCCTGGAGGAGCTGCAATAAATATCCTTTTAATCCCTCTTCCCCATGTCCCAGGAACTGGGGAGCAGTGTCCTCTCACAGCAAACACACTGCAGTGTCCAAGGCTGTCCCTTTTGCTTTGTGCTGGCCTGGAGGCTTTCCCTGCATTTTTCCCCTTCCTTCACTCCTTGGAATCATTGTTTGTGCCCAGGGATTGGTGTTGTCCTGCCATGTCAGGGGCCTTTTGTAAATGATTTATGGGAGAGAGAAGGTATCAAAGTAAATGTTGTTGGTGCACAGAGATAGAATATTCAGAAAGACAGCTGCATTTACAGGAACCACAATAAGCTTCCTGGCCATTTCCAGCAGGTTAATGAGAGGCAATCAGGCTCTCGTTCTTACCTTCTCCAAACAGCCTCCTGTATTACAGGAGAAAATATGAGTCGTGCAAAAATGTGCTCATTCTCCTCCTTGTTATTGACCTCAGGGGCACAGACTCAGTTAAGGGAAGCGAGCTGGCTCTTGATGCAGTTTTACACCTATTTTAGAATAAGTGCTGTGCCTGACATGGATAATGGATTGCACAGTTTTATTTTCCAAATAGCTTTGTGCTGCTCTTTCCTTTTCCTTCTCTGAAGGATTGTGCCTGCTCTCAACGTGAAGTACTTGTGGGTCCCTGACAAGAGGTGTCAGTACTCAGTGGACTGATGGATTGGTGTATCTGTAGTACTTTCAAGTTTTAAATCCTTTTAAATCTCCTTTTAGACCTTGAGTCTCTCCCAGAGCTCAGGAGCAGGATTCCCTCGGGGAAAGGGGCAGGTTGAAGCTGCTGTCTGAGCTCTCTCCCTGGTGCAGGGGAGGCTGGGGAGCAGGGATTCTCCTCATCCCCTCCTCGTGCTCACAGCCACCCTTGCAGAGCAGCACCTTCACCAGCAGAATGTCCCACTGGCCTCTGTCACCAGGGAAGGATTTTTGCCATCAAAACCCAAGCCCTGGTGTGATGTGGCTTCGGGCAGGAGATGGGCAGAGCAGAGCCAAGCCAAGTGTCCCTAATGGGCTCGGCAGACGGGCAGCCTGGCACACAGGGCCCCTTCTCTCCGTGCCCACTGCAGATTTCAGCCTGTGCCAAAGACACTCATTTTTATTCATGTATCAGACCTACCCACTTCTCTGGGATAATGCCCAGCAAGCCAGAGCAGCATCTGGAGATTACAATCACACATTTATTTTTAAATTCAGTCCTTCTGCGCAACTACATTATTTCTGGCTGTGCTGTACTTGTATTATTGTAAATGAGTTGATTTGCTTCTGAAATCCATAAGCTCTTGTTTAATTAATGCACACAGTACATCTGCTGCTTTTTAAAGGGAGAACAGGGCGCTGTAGGTTGTTTGGAGCATGACAGATTCCCAGCTCCCCTTGGCTCTCATTTCTTTTGATTGCTGAAAAGACTATCAAGTTCCCAGCAGAAGGAGAGAGCTGTCCAAATCGCTTAGCGCTGCGAGTGCTCTCGTTCTTCCCTTCCTCACCAAGAGGAGCTGGGTGGAACACACCAAAAACCCCTTGTACCCACCCTGCCATAGCCCATTTGCCATTGGGATAGTCCTTCCTCTGTGCCTTTGTTGGAATCCCGTTGCTGTCGCCTCGTCCTCTGCAAAGCCGGCCGTGTGCCGAGTGACTTTGCATTCCTCACACGCAGCAAACTCCCTGCCTTGCAGCCTCGTTAGTGAAGATAATTCAGGCTCCAGTGATAACTTAGGTGCCTTGTTTCAGGCATGCACCCTGGCCCTGTGATCCCAGGGAAGCTCGCTGGCAGCCCAGAGCCGGCACCGTGCTCGTTTTCGCCGCCGTAACGCGCCGCTCCTCTCGCTTTTGCCGTCCCTGTTTTGCCTTGCCGTGCCACTCGTGCCTGCCACGAGCGAGCTCACGGTTCCCCTGCCATGGGGAAGAGGCAGAGCCGTGCCTGGGTGCAGCTCCAGAGGGTTCATGGCAGCACAGCAGGAGCAGACAGCGCTCTGGCATCCCTCGGGAGCGGCGCTCGGTGGAGGAGCCGTCTCCGGCATGACGCGGTATTTGCCATCGTGGGGAAAACAAAGTGTGGGTGAAACCTGGGATTCTTCCCCAAAGTGGGAGCGTTTGCAGCTGCTCCTTGCCTGGCTGGGCTGGCTGACCCTGAGGATGTGAGTGAGCAACCACGCTGCTGCTGGGGGAGGTGGGGAAGGAACAGGCCAGCCCTGGTGAACTCGGCAGTGCTGGGATGTCCCTGCCCTCTGGAGTGGCCTTGATGAGCAAGTGTTGGATGTGAGAACGTGGCAAGTGCTGGTCACCACCTGGGGCTTTGATGTGGGACACCACTGGATTTGTGGCATCCCTGCCTTTGGGCCAGTAAATCTTCTATCCAGCCCAGCTGTTGTGATACCCATTTGTCCTATGTATTTTATAGAAGCTGCTGTGCTGCTTTTTGAAGTGTTTGCAAACACCCCGTTAAGGCACTGCTGCTGCTCTCTCTTCAACTCTGCCTCTGACTCTAACGAGATAACCCAGCGTGGCTGCCATTGGAATCTGCACAGCCTGGAGAGCAAAAGGAATTGCAGCTTTAGTGCCCTTGGGTGGTAATATAGGAGTTTTAGATGGGTTTTAGTTATTAGTTGTTCAAGGTTATTAGTTATTTGAGGTTATTAGTGTTACACATCTGTCGTTTCACATTCCCAGTTCTAGACTGCAAAGAAGCAACTCTCCCTAACAGGGAGGTGGATTCCCAGGCTTTTTATCTAAGAGTTCCTGCTGCTTCGTCCTCATCATCCAAGGGGAATGTGAATTCAAGTCTGTATTAAACCTGTGCATTGGCACACAGTGGAATTTTGGGAGAGGGAAGGGAAAGCTGGACGTGTTTTAAATAGTTCTTTTTAAATTCAGTTACCTGGAGTTGCTGGGCTGAGATTGAGAGCTGGTTTGGTAGTAACTCTACAGATGTGGCCTCATGGGCAGAAGAGAAGTGGGAGAGTCCTGGGTGCATGAGAAATACAATTTACCACGTGGCCACTGAGAGAATTACCCCAAATTCCCATTCCCAGTGAGTGCCCTCCACACACATGGAATCTGTGGTGCAGACTTGATGCATGAAGGTATTAGGAACCCTCCTGCAGATTTTGATCTTTTTTTCTCTTTCTCCTCCCATTTTCCTTTTCTATTTTCAATCCAATAACATTTGTCCAACTGCTTCCACGAGGAAGAAATGGGTGAGCACAGCTTTGTCTAATGTTGGGGAATGAGGTGGTGGAAGGAAGAGCCAGAAAGCACAGCAGGAACGGGTGTCACGGAGTGAATCACTGCAAACCTGCTTTTCCCCTGCTAATCTAGGAATCTTGGCTTGTTTGTTACTGTCTCTTGCAAATGACTGTCCTACAAGCAGCAACCAAGATTTAGACTCCTCACAGGAAAAACATTTTGAGGAGACAGTGTGTAAATGAACCCACTCAAAGCTTGGATTTGTACATCTCAGTGATGCCAGTGGAAACGGGGTCATTGTGGGTCCATTAGCACAGCTCCTTTGCTGAAGAGATAGGAATTCTATTCCCTGTCAATCACTGATCCAAGCTTTAATGATGAAAACACAGCATGAATGACATCCTGACTATTTCCTGTTGCTGTCCCAGTTTACATTCTAGTGTGCTGAGAAACGACCCTGGATCGAGGCGCTCGAGCAGCTCCACCATGTTGGATGGAGGGAGCATTGGCAAGTTTGAGTTTGAGATCACCGACTTCTTCCTCTTTGGTTCTCCCTTGGGGCTGGTTCTTGCACTGCGGAAAACTGTCATTCCAGCTCTTGACAGTAAGTCCTGGTGGGAACTGCTGAGCCCCCCTGGGGGATGGTGGAAGCACCTCCTGCTGCAAAGGCAGCAATTTGGTGGAACCCAAAGATTCCTGTATAATATTTATTGCACTGCAAGGAAGCAGATCACTGTGTGCTCTGGCCAGTAGGACTGATTGTACCATTTATTTGCTGTGTACTTCCAAACATTAAAAATACTGAGTCTATAAATACTGAATAAATTGTTTCAGTTGGCTAAACTGGGAGATGGAGGAGATGATAAATCCTTAGTGCTGTTTTTAACCCAGCAGTTGTCCTTTTTGCAGACAATATTTACAGTGTTCTAACTAATAATCTTTTGATGCTTGAGGTCTCTGGTTTTTTTCTTCCTCTTTTTAGTCTTTCAGCTCAGGCCAGCCTGTCAGCAGGTCTATAACCTGTTCCACCCTGCAGACCCATCTGCTTCACGCCTTGAGCCTCTTCTGGAGAAGAAGTTCTACCTTTTGCCCCCCTTCAATATTCCCCGGTACCAGAGGTTCCCACTGGGTGATGGCAACTCTGCTGTCTTGGGTAAGTCACTCTGGATCCATGTTACCTGTTTAAAGGGTAATATTTACATTTTACATGAAGTTATCAAAGCAATTGGCAGTGATACTGGCCCTGTAGCATCAGCCTAGTTCTTGGTTTACCAGAAAAAGAGTTTTCTTCCAACAAAATCAGTGTCTTGTGTCCCAAATGCCCTTTGTTTGTCACATAAGGGCCTCCAGCTGCTGAGAGTCCCAAGGAGGTGACCCCTCTGTGAAGGTCCCTGTTTTACACCCCAGCTAGTGTTTGTCATTGGGACTGAATGAAACAATTAACTTGGCAGAGTTTAGGACTTCAGTGCCTGGAGGGCCACTGAGGATTGAAGGCACCAAGAAAGTGGTGAGATGATGAGATGATTTCCTTGGTTCCATCCTGTGTTTTTTCATAGGACAGGCTCCTGCAGGTCAGTGGGCTGGTGACAGTGCCTTGCCCTTCCCACCTTGCTTTGTCTTCTTAGGAAGCCTAGAATTCCTCTGCTGTCTGTGGCCTCCTCACCTGCTCTGCCCCAACTGGAGCAGTAATTAAGTCCAAACCACTTGTGTTCCTGCCCTGCCTGACCATGCCCTGCCTCAGCTCCCATTGCACCAGTGCTCTTACAGTTGGGGTAGCAAAGTAAATTGTGTTCCCTGCCATCCTCACCTCCCTTCTGTTGCCATTTCAGTGCAGGCTCCCATTGCAAGGAGCTCTCAGGGAAGCTCAGCGCTGTGCAGAACTAAATCTGACCTTTTTACTTCACCTGAAGCTTTGGTTCCCTGCAGGGGCAGGACTTTGGGACAATTGCAAGAACAATTCACCATATTTTTTTTCCCTCGGATAGAGGTTGTTAGTCCATGGCTGATTAAATTGCAACTAAGAGTTGCTGCTATAAAGCTAGGCATAAAACACACTAGAAATCCTGCCAACAAAGCAGAGGAGAGAAACAAAGCCATCAGGTAGAAAGATTGGGATTTGGTGGTTGTTTTTCCCCCAAGCCCTGGGAGGATCCCATTTGCTTAACATTTGAATCGTGCAGGACTAAGTGAAGAGGGCTCATTACCTAGAGCTGAACAATTCTGGTGGTAACTCTGCCTCATTTTAAAATTCAAAATCCAAAGCAGTGGTCTTCTGTGTAGCAATGTCTTTAAAGATTATAATTGCTGAATCTAGAGGTCTGGTTTGTTAAATGGGCACAAACTCAAGCCCATGTTTAATAAAGTGAATAAAATACTTTCTGCAGGCCCCACTCACTTGTCAAATTTAGCAAAGATCTTGCAGCGACACTCTTTAAAAATGGATCCACCCACAACTGCATTTGTACCCAGGCCAGTTACAACAGCTCAGGGATCTATAGCAACTTGAAAAGCAATTTGCTTTTTGGGTGTATTCTGGGTGTCAGCTGCAAGGGGCTGCCTAAAAAGAATGACACCTGATCATCTTACCCTGTTTCTCCTAAATGCTACATCCCAAAGTCCCTGCTCTCACTGAACCCAAAGGCAGAGGCCCCACTGGCACTAAACAACCTGGGTTCTGGTTATTGTTCTGTGCAGCAGCAGGGGCTGTAGGGAAGTGCTGTGTCTGCCTGGACCTCTGAGTTGACTCTGCTTGGAGAGACATTTGTTATGTAGTGGAGAAGAGTTAAATAGCAATTACCTCAGCTGAGAGGGGCAGAGCCATTGCAAAACCTTTCCATGCTTGAGCCTTGCTATTTTAAGAGAAACTGCTCTGCCTTAATGAAAAAAGTGACAAAAACCAACTTGAGATTCTTTTGCTGCAAGACAAAGCCTCTTCATTTGCTTATCATAAAGTAACAGGCTATTGCTACCCATTAGAGTCCAGATTTCCACGTGCTCTACACATTTCCCAGAAGGCCTGGCCATGATTCACCAGCCACTGCTGAACTTGGTGTTCACTGTAGGGCGCCCCAGCAAAGTTAATTGCTGTCATAATTAAGCTGTATATTTTGTTGATCATGTAAAATTCAGGTGCTCCATTATAATTAGTTCTGTACAAAACCTTCTGTAACGCTGTTCATGCACATCTTATGCAGATAGTGGGGCTTTTTTTAAAGTCCACAATTCAGAAAGCTGCTTACACTGGTTTTTTTTTTTTCCTCCCCCTATTTTCCATCTGTACTAAATGCTGGTCTCTGTTCCATTTCAATGAATTAGCAGAGTAAAATCAAACTCACATCCCTGCTTACTCCTGTGCCTTGCACTGTGTAGGCTGTGAGTCTGATTCTCCCATTACATATTTTTTCCCCTTGTAGTAAAAAGATTTCTCTGGTTCTGCTGGGTTTTTATGGATTTGGTTTATTGGAAAAGTGAGTTGAGAGGACTCCCTTTTGTTGTTGAAATGCCATTGTTGTGTTCTCTGCTCCCAGTTAATCTCTGATGTGGGTCTGTTTGGAAAGTCACCCCTGTTTTGTTTCTTTTACTCTATTTGAAGGTTGTCTGTTCATTGAAGACTCATAGTTAAGTGCTGGGGTGTAACTGTTTGTACGTTTAACACTTTGTGGCCGCATGTCTGTTGTTCTTTGTCCTTCTGTTATGTTGTTTTTTTTCCCCATCTGCTTCCAGTTGAGACAATCCAGAACAATCCCATCCTCCTCATGGAAAGCAGCCCTCTGGGTGCTCTCCAGCACCAGGACAGCTTCATGGAAACGAGTATCCCCGTTCCCGTACTGAATTGGCAAGATGTTTCCAATAAAAGTGCTGGTTGTGCTGAGTGTGTGTAATCTACACTTCCCTCTTGTCTGTGGTGTTGGGTTCTCGGGGTGCTTCTTGGAGATCACACTGTTGCCTCCTGGGGTTGAGATCCTCACGCTGTGTCTCGGGCTGTGCCACATGAAATAAGCACTTGTGATCACACCCGGGGCTGGGATTACAGCCCGTGTCACTCTGGTGTTGGGGCTGAAGGGGACCTGCTGGCCCTGGTACTCATGTGGGCACATCCTTTGGGAAAGGCTTGTCAGCAGCCAGCACGCTGAACCAGCCCAGAAGGCCAGTTAATGCCTGTGTCACAGCAGGTTTTGTCCCTTTGAGTATTCCATGTCTGGACACTCCTCGTGGCTCTGCCCAACGCAGCGACTGAGGCTTTCACACCCCAGGGTGGCTCTTTGTGTTGGCTTTTTTCAATTAATTTCTCGTCTTCTGCCTTAAAAGCAAAGTTTGATGCCTTTGTTTTGCCTTACCTTCCATCACAAATGCTGCATGGCCTCGTTTATTCTGGTTGTGGCTGGTGCTGCGTCTGCAGTTTTGATGAGACTTGACTTTGGTTTGGTTTTCTCCTCCCTGTGTGTCTCACTTGCCTGTTCTCATCCCTTTCTCAGTGTTCTGCATTGAGAGCTGGGTTTGCTGCCCTGTTGTCTTTAACAAGCTGATCCTGTGGGACATGATGTGGTCATACAGGATGGTGGCATTCCTGGCCATCCCGGGTCGTCTCTCCCTTTGTCTCTTGAAGGTGTAGGTGATTTTCAGGTGTGCAGTTGCCACGTTGCCCGTGCTGTGAGGTTGGTTACACAGCAGGGGGAAAGGATCCAGTACTGTTCATTAACTGCTCTGGAGGTCATTAATGAAATGCCATTTAGCTGTGGTCAGGACAGCTTTTGAAAGCATCCCCTGCCCATGGGCCCATGGCAGGGGGGTTGGAGTTGGATGATCTTTGAGGTCCCTTCCAACCCAAACCGTTCTAGGATTCGCTGATTCTCTGCTCTTCACCATGTGTGTCAAGAGCACAGCGTGGCCAAGCAGTGCTTGGCTTGGCTGTGGCAAGTGCTGAATCCCAGTTCAGCCACTGGACTGCAGGAAAATTCCAGAATCATGAAAAAATGCAGACAACAGAAATCTCTTGCTCTTGATCTCAGGGCAGCAACTGCAGAGTGCCCATCACTGAGCAGTGACTGTGGTGCCAGCAGGGTCTGGACAGTGCTGAGCAGCTGGCTGGCTTTTCTGGTTTTTAGGTTTTTTTTTATTGAACTCTACATGTTTTTTGATTGTTTTCAGTATTTCTTTGTTGCTTGGGTGCAACAGCTCACCCTGCAAATGGTACATATCAAAATCTGTCAGCCAGGTACCCCAAGGACTTAGCTGAGAGGATGGCCCTGGGCTGTTCACTTAGTGGGAAACAGTGAGAACATTGACAAATGGGTCCATAAATGAAAGGGCACAGCACCAAAATGAGTATTAAACATCTGTAGGTAGGCCAAGAAAAAGGTGATTTGGCTTCTCATGTCCCCTGGCACAGAAGTGCAGTTCAATCTCAGGTGGCTTGAGCAGCAGCAGGTGCTTTGGTGGCAGGGAGGGTGCTGAGGGCACTGCTCCAGCCAGGTGTCCTTGTCTTCTCTCTGATAAAGTGTGTCCTGAGTCACAGCACAAAGTGCCAGGGCAGTAAACCAGGGCACCTCTGCCCTTATCTAGTGGTGAAGGAGCAGCTAATCTTGATCAAAGTCTTGCTGCTGCTGCTGGGCTTTCTGGCTCACCCTGGGCTTGCCTGGAAACCTCCCCATGGCTGTGGCTGCACCTCTGCAGTGCAGGAGGCTTCAGGGGGCTCCCTTTGGGAGTGTGTGCTGGCATGGCAGCATCTGGGACATCCCTCCCTGGCCACCACGCTCCCCAAGGAACCCTCTCTGTTTTCAGAATCACTGCCCGAGGGATTTGGTGCAAAGAATACACAGTTGGGAAATCCATTGTTAGGTTTGGGGTTTTTAATGCAAGTCAGGTCCCAGGATTTTCTTTGGAAGTCACAGGTTTGGGGTGGAGGCAGCTTGTCTGAGGGGGCAGTAATGCATCAGACAGGTTTTTCTCCACATTTCCTGCCCTGCCTGTTCCTGGCACTCATTTTCCCGAGAAACTCTCTTTTTTCAGGGACAGAGGGTGTGTGGCTTGGGCAGGGTGAGAAACACAAGAGCAGCCTGAGTGGGCTGGAGCACAGGGGCACTGCTGTTGGGTGGCACCTCGTGCCCTGCAGAGCAGCCACTGCTGTGGGTGACACTGAACCAAACAGTTCAGTGATGCTAAAACAATCCAGCATTTTATAGGAGTGGGAATTATTCCTCTGGTGCCACTGGGATGGGGTTGGAAGGGCTGTTCAGGCTGAGTGTTTTTCCTGCAAATTCATTGTATTCCAAAATACTTAAGCAGGCTCAGGAAAGCGAGGCTGGCTAAAAAGAGCAAGCCCAAAATACCACTGTTTCTTCCTTTATTCATTTTCTGAGTTCTGCCCAGGCAGCACCACATTTGGCCCTGATTTTTCTCCTGTGGAGTGTTGCTGGAACACCCCTAAGTGTATCTTCCAGCTGTTTCCTGGTTCAAGCCACACATGCTTTAGGTTAAGGGAGACAAAGGAGTTCAGGCTTCTGTGGGAGTTAAATCTGAATCTGAGATTTCTCCTAGCACAGACAAAGCCAAACCTCTCCTTGCATCTGAGCAGCTTCAGGGAACCTGCTGGTCATCACCTCTGCTGGGGCACCCATTGGGTGACACAAGTGCAGGAGCACAGAAGGATCTCACAGGCCAGAGAAAGGAGAGGGAGGGGTAACCAGGGAAGGGATGAGAGGCTTGTCCCAGCTCCTGCAGCAATGGGAACGAGACCCTTTACACTTGAGACCTTTATGGGGTCAGTGCAGCTCCTGTTCTCTGCTTGAATTGCCCCCTCTTGCTCAGGCTGGTGTTTTGTGCAGCCAGGAAACACCAGTGGCCCACTGGGACTGGCTGGGTTGTGGATGCTGGTCCCAGCCTTGACTGGCAGCAGCTCGAGGCAAGGTGAGAAGAGGGGGAAAGTGCTGCCCAAGTGCTGCTGCTAATGGCCTTTCAGGCACAACGTGGGCAGTGTGTGCAGCTCATCATCAGGTCAGGCTCCTGCTAAGGCTCAGATCTTGCAGTCCACAGAGCTTTTACACAGAGCAGCTTGTGGCCTGATTTTCCCTGCAGAGAACAGAACTCTTCTACCAACACTCAGCCACACATTTTCTGCTTCATACATTCCCTCTCCCTGGGCTGCAGCAGGATTTGTGTGGGCACAGGCACTGCTGCTGTGAACTGAGAGATGGGAGGGAGAAAATCAGTAGCCCCAAGCAAAAAAAGATGGATATTAAAATAACTCAGTTGCCAAAACAACGCCCTGTGTCAGCTGCATGCTGGGATTAAATCCAGGGATACCTTGACTGGCTGAAATAGGGGAAGGGTGTTGGTGTGTGGGGGTGATGCACTCCCATTCCCCATGGCATCTCCTGTGCCCTGTCTGGCACTTGGGATAAAGTTCAGGTGCTGCTCCTCAGGTGCAGCAGAGATGGGCAACCTTAAACCTTCAAAAATGAATAATAAATGAATAAATTGCTTTGCTTTTGCATGTTCCTGCCATACTGGTGCTGCCTGCTATGAAGCACCTGGTACTGGCATTACAAAGCTCTGCAGTGCAGGAGCTTGAGATACCCACTTAATTTGGCCTCGTAGCATCCACGGAGGGGGGGATGTTCTTACCTCTGTTACAGAGAGAAAACTGAAAAGCAGAGATTTTATTGTGACTTTCAGCATCTCTCACCTTGCCAGGCCTGGACATTTGAGGTCCTTTTCCCTCCAATCTGTGTGAGCATGACTTTAAACCCTCCTTTTCTGTATTTATGTACCAAGGCCACACTTGGTAGACCTCAGGATGGGCTCTAAAAATCCAGACTTGTGCCAAAGCAGCTGTGTTTTCACAGGGGCTGAGCTCCAGTGGGAGGTGCAGGTGCTCAGCACCAGGCCCCTTTCACTGGCTCTTACTTTGGTTTAACGTGTGTTGGCTGTATCCATTAGCAATAAAATACAGGTTCAAATTAGACCCTGCCAGGCATGAAGATGTTTTCTTGATATCTTTTTTCCATTAGTGTTTTTATCTTGGAGAAGTTCATTTAAGTCTAAATATTTCAAGAAAACAAATATCCCCCTTCTAAGGTTGTTTTTTGTTGTTCTCCTTACCTCGGTTATTTTGTCTGGATGTGAATATATAAAATTGTGTATACTCACATCTGTTTGTATGACACATGCTTGTTATTGCTGCTTGAATAAGTCTGCCTGGGTTTTTCTTTGGATCTGATTTTTGAGCTACTTATGTTGCTTCTCTCAATCAAAGACTGCTCCTCCAGCCCCCCGTCTCTGCCTGCTGTGCTGTTTGCTTTCTTTTCAAACCAGCGCTCCGATGATACGTGGGGTTTTTCTTTTCATTCCCATCACTTCTGAAAGGTTTTTGCACCTCCCAGCTTTGTTTGCCTCCTTCCTTCCTCCCCCCCACCCCGAGTTCATCTTGCCCAGCCTCTGTCTGTTGGTCTAATATTTTGATTTCCCTGTTTCACCTTTGTAGCAGATGTTGTTCAGTCTCATGGTGGCGTCTTCATGGAAAACGCGTCCCTGTCCACCACCCCCATTTCAGCCCCTCAGTTCAGGGGCTTCCGGAGGGCCAGTGAGATCAGCATTGCCAGCCAGGTCTCAGGAATGGCAGACAGTTTCACTGCTTCCAACATAGCCAACAGTAAGTGCTCCACCCCGCCGAGACCCCGCTCTGCTCTTCAGCCACAGCCCCGCAGCGTCTGTCTGTCTGTGTGTGCGGGGCTGTGCTCCCCACTGACCTCCAGGAGCTGGGGCTCCTCACCTCCCCTGCTGCTGGCACAGCCAGTGCCACGTGTCACCACATCCCCTGCAAGGACAGCTGGTGTATCTGATGGGCGTGCAGGCATCGCCGCTGTGTTTTGCATGTCGGAGCGTGCTGGTGATAAATGGTTAAAAAATATGGTACTTGCTAATTGTGAGCAGCCTTTGGCTGTTGTGTGGGGTGAGGGTTAATCCAGAGGGATGTTCTGTGCTGCTGTGATGAGTTTGTGGAGCTGGTCAGGATCAGCACTGGCAGTGCAGGATATGGCAAGTGGCTCAGAGCACATCCCTAAACGTGGTCCACAGCAGAGGGATGAGGAAACCCCTCTGTAACAGGGCAAGGACAGGTTTGTCCAGAACAGAACATTTATTACTTTGCATTAGAAATTCAGCTCTCCTGTAGCCCACAGGGCAGCTCACAGTCAGCCAGTTATGACCCAGAGCTGAATGAGGACTAAAAGGGATTGTTTATTAGTTATTTTTCCCCCAGCCCTGTATAATTTCTCAGCTAATACAGCAGAAAAGAAAAGACTTTGTTAAGGGTTCATCCCCTTCTTGATTTCAGCTGAGGTGTGAGATGAACACTCTGTGCCCTCAGGGACCTCTGATATTTCAGGCCAAAAAGGGCTGAAAACTTAAATTAAAAAACAAAACACAACAAACAACCCCATACAAAAAAATCTTGAGCCCAAACTCTATTCCCAGAAGGTGGCTAAAATTTAGAGACTCCATTCCTGGCACGGGCTGTGAATTACTCCCTCCATAATTAATTGCTGAGGTTAATAATGCTCCCTGAGGCAGGTGTGAGTTGCAGAAGGTCTGGGGGTGCTGCTCAGGGCTTGCTGTGACCTCTTGCCCTGTTAGAGGTGACAGTCAGCAGCAGGAATGAATCCTTGGGCTCTGATAAATGAGGTTTTCCTTCCCAAAGCACATCCGAAAGCCGATGCCATGCTCCTAATGCATGTCCCTTCACTGGTCCTGGTAAGACATCTTGCCAGGTGCTTGCTAAATATGAATCTGCTTGGGAAGAAGCTCCTGGGGGAGCAGGTGTTGGCTTGGTGGTGGTTTGTGGTGGGGGGTTTTTGCTGGGGTCATGACAGAGGGATCCAGCCAGAGCACAGCACTCACCTCTCTGCTTTCCCCACATTCTCCCCCCTCGTGTAGCTTCTGCTTTGTGGAGTTCACCCCTCCACGCATCTCAGAGCCCTCAGAACCTGTTTGTGAGACCAGGGAGGGTGGCTGTGCTGGGCTGCAGGTGCTCCCTGTCCCCGTGTGCAGCTCCCATGGCTGTCACAGCCCTTCCCTCCACTCCCAAGTGTGACATGTCCCTGGAGCAGCCTTTGCTCTCAGCCCCATCAGTGTGGTGGTACCGTGAGGCCGTGGCATTGAGGGTTGGACAATCCGTGTTTGTCCCCAGGGAGAGCTGGAGGAAGTCCAGGGGGGCACCACAAAGCCATGGCTCCCTCCAGGGAGCCTCCCTAGGGTGCAGCTTTCCTTGTACTGTGAATTTCTGGAGGATGAAATCAGTGTGTGCCATAGTAATAAGTGTAATTTCTGCTTTTTTTTATTTATATATTTTATTTTTCCTTTTAGAAACCAAACACCACTTTAATCATTGCAGAGGGTTTAGCCTTCTATCCCAACTTGCCCTCCCTCACAAATCCCCCACCCAAACCTCATTCAAGAGATGTAGGCAGCATAAACATGAAATCCCTGTGAAGGGAAGGAAGCTCAAAGGGCCACGGAGCCGGGCTGCGGGCTGTGCTCTTCGGATACCCGACCTGGACATCAAGACAGGTATTCTGCAGAGATCCACTCCAGTCGACCTCCTCTCTCATTCCAGACTCACAGAACTTCACCACAAATCTCTGCATTTTCACTGAGGCACTTGCAGTTTCTGGTTGCCTTTTAACAAGTATTTCTGTCACTCTGCTCCAAAGATCGGTCATAACACGGCTAACAACTTGGCAGGAGCAGGAGTTCTCCTGGGCAGAGCTGTGGGCACAACGCTTCTGCCTCACCACTTTGGAGCATCCTGTCTGCTTCCTACAGAGAATCTGAATCTACCCAACCTGGGGACTTGCATGAGAAACAAAAGGTTGGGCCACGAGCAGGAGCTGTCAGTTCAGAGGACAGGGAGTCAGAAATGGCTGTGAGGGGGTGCCTGTGTGCTCTGGAAAAGCCATGTTGATCTGTCAAACACTCCTCCTCCTTCTTCCCATGGCTCTTCACCCAGGGACCACCAGGGTGAGGGAGGCCTGGGCCAGGGGGCTGTGCTGGTGCCATATCCCTCTGCAGGTCAGAGCTTTGTGCAGGTCTCTGGAAGGAGCTGGTGGATCCATTTTTTCAGTTCAGCATCTGTTCTCCTCACCAGCCAGATTTCCCGTCACAAGAGGTGTGTTGGGTCTTACCTTAAACCTGGCAGCTTTCCTGGAGTGCCTTAAAAAGGGAACATCCTCACAGAGGGAAAACAAAGCTTGAGGAAGCCCTTGTCAAAGCCCCAGCTTGCATCCTGCATGCAAACACAGCTCTTCCTGCTGCTCTCTTGATCTGATCCATTTTTCTCTTTCCTTGGCTGCTTTTCCAGGCCGGAGCGTGTGGGCATTGAGGACTCCTCAGAGTGGGAAAGCAGCCCATGGCTTTGGGGTGTGAGCCTTTGGGCTGAGACCTGCTCATTTCCAGGGATTTGGACAGGATGTGTGCATGGGCAGAGTTTGGGGCACTGTTGAGGTGTGGGGGGTCCCGGGGGTGAACAGTGGCTGCTGGACACGTGTGTGTGAGTTGGTGCTCCCTGAAACTCCTCTGTGGTGTTTGTAACCTCCCCAAATCCCAGTGTGTTTTTCAGTCCCTGTGCAGTGGAGCCCTGATGTCCCCAGGTTCTTGTCTGGTTGTCCACCACAGAGGCTGGGCTGGATGACTCACTTGCCTACAACGTGGTAGCCCAGGAGGGCAACAAGGACTCCTTAGGGACTGCCAGTCCCATCAGCACGTGCCATATACCTTGTGGTGCCTTTTAGCATCTCTCATGCATTCCCAGTATCCAGATCCTCCTTAGTGTGGCCAATACCTGGCTGCTGTTCCTTGGTGAGAGCTGAAGGACTTGGAAGCAGGGCTGGACATGGCCTGGGCATGTACTGGAGTGGGCAAAACACACACGTCCTTTCTCCCACAGCGCCAGGGAGGTGCATTTCTGTCTTAGATTTTGGCATGTGGATTCCCAGGCTCATTGCACAAGCCTTGGAGCCCTTCCCCGAGGTTGGACTAATGGCCCTTTAACACCTGCCCTCCAGTGCCTTCCTGTTTGCTTAAACAAAGGAGGGCTGGTGTGTGGTGCCTCTGTGTGTTCCTGCCTTGCTCTGACACACACCGAGCCCTGCGCTGGCTGTTCCTCTCGGCACTGTGACCATCCAGGGAGCAGCCTGAGGGGCCAGAGCCTTGAGGTCAGGTCCCATTTGTGCTGGAGACCGTGTGTGCACGTGAACCCCCTCGGTCTGAACGAGTCTTTTGCTTCCAGTTGCTGCCAAGTGGTGGGGCACCAAACGCATCGACTACGCCCTGTACTGCCCCGATGCGCTGACGGCGTTCCCCACGGTGGCCTTGCCTCACCTCTTCCATGCCAGCTACTGGGAGTCCACAGACGTTGTCTCCTTCCTGCTCAGACAGGTAGGGTCGTCCTCCCTCCCCCCAGCCTCCCTTGGGTTGAAAAATATTTGGGGCTCTTTGGTTTTTTTAATGCTGCACCTTCTGTAACACCGTTGATGCCCCCATGGGTCTGTTTTCTTCTTCGTCCTTTTGTTCCTCACCTGTGGTGGTGCTGGTGGAGCTGCACACATGGGAAGTTCCTGCATGTGCTGTCACACCTGGATTTTAGCAGCAGAGCAGGTTTGAGTTGGGGCTCACCAGGGATCCATGGAAAGAGCTCAGGGCAATTTCCTATGAGATCTTGGTGGCAAAGGTCAGTAGCACTTGTTTTGTGAGGTGATCTGTGCTCTGTGTGCAAAGTTGGATCTCAAGACTGAAACTGAAACTTCTCAAAGTACAAGTAAAAACAGCACCAAACCCAGTAAAACCAAAGGAGAAGTTTTATATTAACTTAACATAAATTGATAGGCAGAATTCAGTTCCCCATTCTGCCTTGCTAAGTTATTGTGGTTTCCTCTGGGAACTCGTTGGGATTTAGGTTGTGTTCCTGCAGCACAAAGCAGTTCTGGAGCCAGGGAAATGGGGATTGCTGGTGTCTGAAGTCTGGCACCTCAGATTTTATCAACCTGCATTTGGCCTGAGATTCAAAGTTACTGTTTAAAATGTATTTTTTTTCCCCTAGAAGAAATATTTTCCCTTCAGTTCCTTGGGGATGAGGGGGAGTTATTTGCCTTACAAAGTCCCAGCTCCTCAGGGGAACGATACTTAGAGTGTGGAGTTGGAAAAACCAAAACTCAGAGCAACTCTGCAGATTGTGTTGCCCACTTGGGCCCTGGGTTTGCTTTGTGTCAGCTCAGCTGTTAAACCCTCCCTGCTCTCTTCCAGCCTCCTCACTGCAGCTCTCAATTATTTATGGCCCTGTTGGCAAACTTCCTTTCAGTGTTACCCTCCAAATAGTGTGAGAACCATAAACAAGAGAAATGTCAGTGCTGTGGCAGCTGAGCAGCAGCGATAATCCAGGGAGACCATCTCTTCCCAGGCTGTGTCCAGCCCAGGGAGACATCTCTGTGCTTGCACAGACCCTGCTGGATGGTCCCACATCACACTCAGCCTAACAGGGCTGAAGAGAAGAGAGAACTGTAATTGTGCATGAGGGGGAACAGTCAGGACAGTCTGTACACAAACTGCTCCACTCAGGAAACAGCCAATTACTCAGCATGCAGCCTGAGCCTGGGTTTGTAGCACAGGGTGGTGCTTCAGATCTTGTGGCTTCAGTACCTGGAGGTCCCTCTCCACCCATTCTTGGCCTGGGTAGTCTGGCACCCCCTTCTCAGTGCCTGTCTCTGCCTTGACCCCGGGGTTTTTCTCATTCCTTGTCTTCTTGCTGTGCTTCCTGAGCCCCACACCACTGTTTCCCCTAATAAGGACTTGTTTCTAATGGCCTTGGACAGTCACCTCTGGGCAAAATGTAAAAAGCTGTTGAATAGTTTTAGCCTCCAAAGATTAAATCTTGTTAAAACAAGGCCAAATAGGACTCAAAAATAGATTCACCATTTAAATAATTTTCAGTAAAACTTGTTATGTTGTTTACATTGGATTTCTATGAGCTCCCTCCCCAGCAGGCTCATCCTCCCTGGGGTCCTTTTTCCATTTCTCTGGATGAAAACCAGCAAAGGGAACTGGCCTGTGTCAGCCGAGCTCAGCTGGAGAGCTGTTGACCTCACAAAATATGTTCAAGACCTTGTAAAAAAGCCCACATTTAAGAGACTTCTGAATTTTGGGTCACTAAGGACCACTGCCAGTTTTGGAGCTCTGTGTGCAGGGTCATCTCCCAGCCCTACATCAGTCCTTGAGGTGTCCCCTCACCTTTGGGTGTTATTCTTCCTTTCCCCTTCTAGAGCTCAGGTAGGATTTAACCCTCCTCCCTCCAGTTCCTGCTTCCCATCCCTGCCCATGCCCTGGTGACAGGCAGGAATTGCCCCCAAAGCTGACTGGTGGGCATCACCTTGCCCCCTCTCTGATCCTCATGCTGGCACAGTGACATCCCACTGGCACAAAGTCCTGGAGCTCTGTCAGAGCCCTGTGGTCCTCCACTGGGGACAAATCAGTGAGAGGAGCAGAAGCCACGGGACAAGAGCAGTGTGGGCTGTGTTTCAGTAGCAATAAGGAATGAGCTGAAGGAACAGCCTGTGGCTGGTCAGAGCAGCTGCTGCTGGCTCTCTTATGGAATGGGAGAAGGCTCGTGTTCCAAGGAGGAGATGGGTCCCTTACAGACCATGGGAAGGGACTAATGAATCCCTGGAGGAGGGGCAGGTATTTAAGTGCAGAGCTTGTCCTGCTGTGTTTGAGTCAGTTTTGACCCTCCCAATAGTCTAAAAACCTGCATCCCAGCCGGGATTCAGTCAGCATTGGCCACAGGCTTTGCTGGTTTAGAAGAGGCCCCTTGTTCTGTAAAACCTGCAGGTTTGCCCAGCAGCAAACTCAGGGACCTCTGTCCAGGCTCTGCCCTCCCTCAGCAGGGGCAGCAGGAGGGGGGTCACCACACCAGTGGTGATGCCTCAGTGGGATGTGTGCTCCTGCAGGTGATGAGACACGAGAACTCCAGTGTTCTGGAGCTGGATGGGAAGGAGGTGTCCGTGTTCACCCCCTCCAAGCCCCGCGAGAAGTGGCTCCGCAAGAGGACGCACGTGAAGCTCCGGGTGAGGGGTTTGGGGCTGTCACAGGGAGGGGGGACAATCTGGGCTGCACAGGTGGCTCTGAGGGTGGCCAGTGTGGGCATGGCACAGGCAGAGGGGGTGCTGCATTGCTGGTCTGTATCAGTGATCATGTCCTACCTGTGTAGTCGTGAAAGAGGAGCCCAAAAGTTCTGTATCAGCCAAGTCTCCTCTTGGCCCTGAGTCTGTAAAACACTTGAAAAACTTGAGTCTGTTGGCTGTGGGTCAGAGAAGGAGCTGGGACAGAACATCCTTCAAAGTCCCATAAAACCAGTTCTGTGCTCCATAAATGCCCTTGGCTCCCAGTAAAGTCTCCAGTTCCTGAGAAGGCAGTTCTGTGCTAGAACTGAAACAATGTCAGCACATTTCTCTGGCAGCTGTTTGTATTTCCTCTTGATTCTGAAGTGGCAGAGTTAATAGACAGGATCAGAGTAGCAGGCAGAGCCTGCCATGGAGATTGGCTCTCCAGCCCCGTGCACTCCAACCCACCCATCAGTGCAGGGCACAGAGCCTCACCTCTGCCACAGGTCAAATTCTTTCCCAGAGCCGAGGGTGGAGTGGAGGAATGACACGGAGAAACCCACGCTCCAGTTTGTCTGGTTATATTTGGCATTTCCCTGTGAGGTTGTCCATCCCTGCAGACTTTTTTCTTTATTCTAATTTTTGTTTTTTCCCCTCTTGCCTCGTGCAGAACGTCACGGCCAATCACAGGATCAACGACACCATCGCTAACGAGGATGGGCCCCAGACCTTGAGTGGGAGGTTTATGTATGGCCCCTTAGACATGGTCACCCTCACGGGAGAGAAGGTACAGTGTGTGCTGTGGGGGTTGTGCACTGTGTGGGGCACAGGGACAGTGTTCCCTTGGTCCCCAGCAGGGTTTGCTGCCCTTGTGTCCTGGCCAGGTTGCCCTGCTCAGACCTGTGGGTGCCTCCCACCAGGAACAGCATTTGTTATGGGATTCTTCACCACTGGGGCTGAGTTTCATACCAGCACCCTGGTGTTTGGGTGCATCTCAGATCTGTGAAGTGCAGAGGGTGGGAGCAGGACCCAGCTCTCCACAGGGGCTGGGGTGGGATGTCCTCGTGCTTGGCCTGTTCCTCTCAGTGTCTGTGATGCTGTGGGTGACCCAACCTCGCTGCCTCCTCAGGTGGACATTCACATCATGACCCAGCCACCCTCGGGGGAGTGGGTCTACTTTGACACAGAGATCAGCAACAGCAGTGGCAGGATTTCCTACGTCATCCCTGAGAACCGGCGCCTGGGCATCGGCGTCTACCCCGTCAAGATGGTGGTCAGGTGAGGAACCATGGGCCCTGCAGGAGGAGCACGACAGGACTCTGACCACACACTCCCTTAGCTGTGGGGGGTCAGAGCCTGCTTTGCCAGCAACAGGGGCAGAGCCACCTGCACTCTGCAGCTGTAAGAGGAAGATCCAGGTTTTGTTCTGGCTCCTGCATCACCACCAGGGATGGAGCTCCCACTGCAGGGGCAGGTCTCCTGCACCACAGGGTATGGCCTCATGGTCTTCTGCAGGACTGCACCACTGAGCATGTTTCAGAGACCATAAACTTGTCCTTGAGGGACAGAATGTGGTGCTTGTGATGATTCACAGCCCAGCTCAGCTCCAGCTGCTGGTGTGGAGCTCTGGAAGAGGGAGGGGGGAAGGATCTTCTCAGTGGTGAACCCAGAAATGGCTTTCTGGGGGTACTTCTTTGAGTCACTGATGTGGCTCCAGAGAACTATTCCATCCTGACTTTAACCCAGAGACCCTCACTCAGTGCCTGTAACCGAGGGTGGCATCACTGTTGGAGCCTTTGGGCCAAATTTGGGTGTTGCTTTGGGCTAGTGGTGCTCTGCAGGACTTGCTCATACCTTCTGACTGTCTCACTGCCTAAATACCTTTCTCCAGGGGTGACCACACGTTTGCAGACAGCTACATCACAGTGCTGCCCAAGGGGACAGAGTTCGTGGTGTTCAGCATCGACGGCTCCTTCGCAGCCAGCGTGTCCATCATGGGCAGCGACCCCAAAGTGCGGGCTGGAGCGGTGGATGTTGTAAGGTCAGGGCAGGGCTGGGGCTGGGGTGGATGCTGTTTGACACGGCATTGCTCAAGGTCTGCGACCCACCAACTCCTGCCTTTCCTCCCAGGCACTGGCAAGACCTCGGCTACCTCATTATCTACGTCACAGGCCGCCCTGACATGCAGAAGCAGAGGGTGGTGGCATGGTTAGCACAGCACAACTTCCCCCACGGCATCGTGTCCTTCTGCGATGGGCTCGTTCACGACCCGCTGCGGCACAAGGCCAACTTCCTGAAATCCCTCATCACGGACGTAAGCCTGGCAGTGCTGAAAGGGGATCGTGGCACGGGTTTAGATGGCTCCTTTTCCAATTGCTCCTGTCAGCAGCAGTCTCTTGGCAGCAGCGTGACCTGCAGAGGAAGATTAATCTGTTCATTTTATTTTCATCCTTTTATTGCTCTACAAAAATGTGCTCTTAAATTGTCGCCTCTGCTCCACGACTGCTGCCTCTGTTCCATTAGGGCTTTGGTGCTGGGCAGAGCCTCCCTTTCCCCCACGTGCACTTTTTGTCACCTGTTTGGTGGCTTTCTGGCTGCCTGTGGTGCAGCCAGCAGGTCTGAGAGGGGATGGAGCTGCTGCAGAAATGGCCTTGCACCACACAGCCTTGATGAGAGACCCCACGGAGATCTTCCAAGTGTCTGGCCCCTGACAGGCCTTAACATCTTTTAGCCCAGTGGCTCAGAAAAGCTCCAGACAGAACAGTTTTCCGTGGCTGGCAAGGGAAGGAGCTGCCTTGATTTGGCAGGGAAAGCCTGGCCTTAACTCTCCTGGGGTCTTGTTTCAGCCTGAGTCCAGTGGCAGGAGCAGCCTGCTCTCCCTTATCCTCCAGAAGAACCAGTTTGGAACCAGGGTCAGAAATTTCCATCTCCCTGACCTTTGGCTCTGGGCACAAAGCTGGCCAGTCTGTGGTGGCACCAGTGTCCACACCTCCCCTGTCAGTCCCTGCTGCAGCCCACCAAGGCAGGGTTGGCCAGGAGCTGCTCTCTGCTTGAAGTGGAGGCAGATACATCCTTGACAAGCAGGTCACAGCAGTGGCTGTGGGAGAGGAACATTCCTGACTAATGATTCCTGCATAGGGGGGTTGCAGCTCCTCTCCCCCAGTGACAACAGGCAGCAAAGTGTGTGGCATCCTTGCCCCCTGCCGACCTCAAGGCAAGGCTGTGGATCAGCAGATGGAGATCTGCTCTTGTCTCCCTGTTACTCCTCTTGTTCTGGCCTGTAAACATCCCCAGCTCATTAATTAGCGCCTTGCTCGGCGGTTCTTTATCCAGCTGGGAACTTACATAAGTTCCAGTGACCTGAGATTCCCAGAGCTGCTCTTGGAAACCCAAAGCCCTGCCTGCTCTGACTGGGGGGTGCTTTCTCTCCCCACAGCTCCACATGAGGATCCACGCGGCGTACGGGTCCACGAAGGACATCTCCGTGTACAGCTCCATCAGCCTCCCGCCCACGCACATCTACATCGTTGGCCGGCCCACCAAGAAGCTGCAGAGCCAGTGTCAGGTAGGAGGGGGCCTCCCCTGGGGGGGAGATGGGAGGTTGGTCACCTCAAGACTGGTGGCTGAGCTGGTGTTGGCCAAGAGAACGGGAATTGTCCCGCGTGGCAGGACCACGTCAGTCTGAGAGAACCCGGCACAGCAACCACCTTTGGTGGCCAGGGGCTCTCTGGGAAACGTGTCCCATCCCTCTAACTCCTTCCTCACCCTGCAGTTCATCACGGAGGGCTACGCCGCCCACCTGGCGCAGCTGGAGTACAACCACCGCGCGCGCCCCGCCAAGAACACCACGCGCATGGCCCTGCGCAAGGGCAGCTTCGGCCTGCCCAGCCAGCCCGAGTTCCTGCGCAAGAGGAACCACCTGCTCCGCACCATCTCCTCGCAGCCCTCGGCCGGCGGCCACCGCCCCGAGCGCACCCAGAGCCAGTCGGACAGCGACAAGGACAGGGACAGGGAGCGCAGCCAGCGCAGCATGAGCATCGCCACGGGCTGCTGGGGCCGCAGCGCCGCGTCCCGCCTCGAGTCTGGCCTCCTGGGGCAGAAGTAGCCAGGCCAGAGCCAGGATTGTCAGCTGCAGCCACCGGAGGAGAAGACGAAAGGAAAGAGGGACGAGGCCGGCGTTTCGGGCTGGAAGGGTAAATATGGTGCTACTCCAATAACATCGTGGTGTTCTGGGAAGAGACGGGACGATTCCCACGCAGAACGTGCGGGCCTTGCAGCGAGAGCGTCGCGTTTGTGCAGCGTCAGCCCAAGGAACAGCTGGAAACCAGGGTGGGGGGAGGTCTCCAGATGGAGATGCTGCTCTCTCCTGCCTCCTTCTCTTATCCAGGTTTAGTGACTGTAAATACGTGCCTCCTCGCCTTGTTAGCCATCGCTGCGATCCACGGGGCCGAGCGCTGTCCTCAGAGCCACCCAGCAGGGCGTGGGGCCACGGAAACCTGTCCTTGGCTGTGCCAGGAGTCGGACTGAGCGCTCTGCTGGGGCAGGGAGGGTCGGGGCCCACAACACGGCAGCCCTGAGTGAGCGAGGGATCCATGGTGGGCCTGCCGGCCGAGAGCTTTACCTGTACGAAGAGCTCCCCGTGCAGCCACGTCCTCCAGGAGCTGGTGCAGTGCAAAGCTAAAGCTTTATGGATGCTGTTGGCAGAGGCAGAATGTCGGCAGAGTCGTGCCCAAGACAGCGGGGTCGTTATTGTTATTACTGTTATTTTTTAAAGAGACCTTTTAGAAGCCAATGGAATTTAATGTGTTGACCTATTAAAAGAGGAATACAAGCTATTTTGTTTGAGCTGTTACAAACCTCAGACACTTAATTTGCTGTTGAAGTCTCCAAATAGTCTCGCTATGTATTATTTCCAACAGTAACCACCGTATATTTGGAAGCAGCTGAAGGCACTCAGCTAGATTGCATTGCAGTTCTTCTCATCCAAATGCAGGGTCTGACTCTCTCAACACCCACCTCTGAGACGTTTTCTTCTTCCCAGGTTCTCTCCAAGTTCAGTAGCAGCTTTCATGGGAACTACACTCGCTTCTTTTACCTGTAATTACTGAACTGTAAAACCTCATTGTTTTTTGCACTGATGATTTTTAGAATGGAAACCTGTTACCATCTCATGTAGCTACACCAGTGTTTGTAGTGCATGACAATGAAATATTG
Source organism: Xenops minutus (assembly GCA_035221455.1). Classification (NCBI taxonomy): domain Eukaryota; kingdom Metazoa; phylum Chordata; class Aves; order Passeriformes; family Furnariidae; genus Xenops; species Xenops minutus. The sequence goes on along the minus strand of JAWWEE010000034.1, from coordinate 11,774,611 downwards.
CTAAGCCAGGGTGTGTGTGTGTATATCTATACATACATGCACACACATACACACATATATATATGTACATATTTAAAAAAACAATCTGTGCAGAAGTTTTTCCAGCAGTAAGGAGACTGTAAGGAAGTGTGCCAACAAGGTCAGGCAACCTTAAGACAAGGCCATATCTTAATTTTCCCGGTGTGTTTCTCAGTGGATGTGCCTGGGGTGATGGTTTTGTGCTGCTGGAGTGAGCAGGTGGGTGCGTGGCAGAGGGGAGCTGGCACCTGCTGGCAGGGACAGAGAACAGTGCCTAGAGCCAGGGCTTGCCCAGGAGCCCCTTAGTCCTGTCCCTCCTGGGGCCAGCCAAGGTTCCCTCCTTGCACACACCTCCCGGGGTGGAGGGGCATCCATGCTGGGGGTCCCGGCGTGCCCATTCCCAGCCTCCAGTTGGCCTCTTCACGTGGAGATTTTATAGTCCTACTGAGCCCCCCGACTACGTGTAACCCCCGCTTTCCCCCACCACACCTTCCTGTCTTTGTATCACTTTCTACTTACGAAGATCTTATTTATAACAAAGAATTTTTTTAGACTGGCTGCTTCATTTTCTTACCTGTTTCGATAAGAAGTGCAGGACGGCCGCACTGAGATACACAGCACTGTGAACACTGCTCTGCTCGCTGGCTCTGGGCCACGGTAGGCACATCCACCTCATCCGGCACCGAGGTCGCTCGCACGTGTTCGTGGAGGGGCCAGGGCAGGCAGAGGAGGGGACAGTGCTGAGCAGACCCGACTGCTGCCTGCCCAGTGCGTCTCCCACGTCTTGCAGCCCGACTGCAAAATGTTTAACCACTTCTCTTTGATAATTACCCGATTACAGGATGTACCTGATGACTTTTGTTACCGAAAACCGACTTCCCTTTCTGCCGACTCAGCTTGGCTCTCTCTGAATGTACAGCCAGAGCTCACTGGGTTCAAAACCAATGTGAAGTGTCCCAGCTTTTTGCTAGTTGAATGTTCTATCAAACAGATGCCATCTGAGTAGGAAGCCAAGCCACAATCCATCCTGTGAAGTCACCAAACCACATCACTAAATAATTTCTGCAAATTTGGATATGGCCTTTGCAACAATCACCTTTCCTCCAAGTCCACAACCAAGGCATGATCTGTACATTTTCCAGTGTTGAGATGTTCACATTTTCTTATGTGTAGATAGTGTAAAACAGAGGCGAATGTAAATGTTCAACATAAAAAGTGGATATATAAAATTGAAAGTTATTTATTTATGTAGAGGAAAAAAAATGTCTGGAGGGACTGGAACCTTCAGGGTTTATTAATATTTAAAAATGTAGCTTTTTTTGTTTCAGGCATTATGTACAAAGCAATTATTTTATGGACCAAGTTTAATGTAACTGTCGATGAATGCAGAAGTGCAATATGATACTCACCTCTCCATCACTTCATGTTTTAAACAGCTACTCCCCAATTAGCCTGACAATCATAACACCTCCTTCCTCATCCTTTGTTGAGCTTCTTGAACCTTGCCCGGGTCCTTTCCCTGGCCCCCCATCCGTTGCCATTGTACGGATCCAACACAGAGAAGCAATTGTAGAGCAGGACCTTTATTGCTGCAATAATACCAGAGGAGGTGGGTGCAGTTACCAGGAGAAATGCCAATCAGTTTGCTCTTCACCGATTCAGGCCATCCCCATCTCCATTGCTCTGTCCTCAGCCGCCCCCATCTGGCACTCATCCCTCCAAAGCAGAGAGCACCGTGCTACTCACTCACAGAACAATAGCAATAGTTCAACTCTGTCTTTGTAACCTGTTTGTCCCGAGCTGTTTGGAGAGCAGTGCATGTGACCCGATGCCTTTCCACGTGTATGGAAGAGGATCCGTTTGGACGCGGTGAGGGAAAGATGAATGTATATTCCATCCTTACTAAAGGGGCACTGTCAGGTTAAGGACCTAGTTTATCTTTGTTACTAATCACTTGTCTGCTTTGAAAGGAGAGTCTGGAGTTTCTCGTGCTCCTCCCTGGCCGTGGTCCGGGCAGCCCCCGGCACAGCCCACGTCCTGTTCTGCACACAGCACAACACAGCCTGCCCCTCACAGGCTGCCTGGGGCTTTGGGCTTGGGTTTTCGTTTCCATGGGAATCAAACTCTGCTGCACAGCTCCAATTTTTTATAAAAAGCAGCTTTTTCTATTCCTGCACTCTTGGGCCAGACTTTCTACCTGACTCTGTCCCCTTTAAAGTCTTTTAAACCCCGTCAGAGGAGCCCCTGCGTTCCCTCCGAGCCGTTTTCCTGGGTTTGCTCAGATCACTCAAGTCAGATGAGGCGAAATTCTCATACCAAAAACCGTTTACAGTGTCGGATCGTGAGCAGTAACGAGCCAAAGGGTCACCACCACCCTCCCACCCGCCCAGCAGCCGCCGTGCTTGCTGTAGCAGCCCCTTCTTCAGGTATCGCCACTGTTTGCTGCATTTCCTATTAGTTCTAGAAGCCTTACGGTCCCCTCCCTCTGCCTGTTGATACCCTCGACTGTCAATTTTATATTCTGACGATGTTAGTTATATTTTATTTATAAAAAATGGCTTTAGGGGTAGCAGCCCTGCCTGGGGAACCACCGGAGGGGATGCCCGAGGGGACGCCCCTGTGTGTACAGTCACCGTGCCGACGACTCGCTTGTGTGTGGCAAACCTTCTGTACAACTTCCTTCTCCTCCTTGCTGTTAGTGCATCGTTCCAATGCCTGGTGTGCTTTGTGTACAGTATCATTGTGAGTTACACAGATTAAAGAAATGGGAAGGCTCTTCTCTGACTGCTTTTTTTGGGGGGAGTGGGAAACTCCAGAAACAAACAAGTCATAAAACCCCGAGACATGAACAGGCGCCAGTTTAATGGGGTTACAGCAAGGAACATGGAAACCCTCTGTGCAGATCAGTCCTGCAGGACCTGTCTGTCCTTTAACTCATTTGTTCAGTTCTTTTTTACAGTTTGTAGGGTGTGTGGACTGTGCAGTGGAGGAAAGGCTGCTCTGTTTGCTTCAGAGCAGCCACGGGCTGAGAAGTCCAGAGCCCCAGTGCTGCCCAGGGCCTGTGCTGTGGGGAAGGAACAGGAGCTGCATGCAGGGGCAGACAGCAAGGCAAAGCCACCCCTCCACAAGCACACCTGCACAGCTGCCAGTGCAGCGTGCCAGGTCAGTGCTCCCCAGTGCCACTCGGGGAGAGGAAGGCTGAGAAAAGCCCCAGGGCACAGTGGAGGGTGGCACTGAAGCATGCAGGGCCCCTGAGCCACATCTAGCAAGGAAGGAGCCATGAGCAGCCCCTGAAGGGAAAAGGTGGCAGCCAGCTGTGTAGTTTGTGGCCTTGGTACACACCCTGTCCTGGCCCCAGCGTTTGCTCCTGCCAACCAGAGCCCAGAGCTGAGGGGCAGCAGCACTTTGAGGTACTCAGCATCCTTGGGACTGTGCCCTGGGTGCTGATGAGCTCCTCCAGCATCCAAATGTGCATTACAGCCACGGAGAGGGAGGGGAGAAGCTGTTGGGTGGGAGATGAACTACTAAAGTCACTCTCCTTCCCAGTCAGTAACTTACAGAGCAGCTGCAAAGTGCCTCTGGGGAACATCCTGACCCGGTGCTGTCAGCGTGGTCCAGAGACAGAGGCTCCCAGCTGGGCTGGCTCCTGGGCTGGCTGGTGCCTGCACACTCACTGCAGCATTCCTGTCCTCACCTGGAAGGCCAGCCCATCTCCCCGCGTGGCTTGCTGCAAAGGGACACGGGTGCTCACAGCATCACCTGAACGTGGAGGGCCACCAGCACCACCCGTGGTGACAACAGCCCAGCCACCTCTGGGTGCAGCAGCTCCCTTGCTGTGCCCAGCCACCCCCCAGCAGCTCATGCTGATGGCCCAGTTCCCACTACCTTGTTAATCTCCTTGTGTCTCTCCTTGCTGACAATTTCTTCCAGGACTTCTCCATCTCCCTTGATGAGCCTGAAAGACAAGCAGAGCCCCACGAGCCGTGAGAGCTACTGGCAAGTTCCTGCAGCTCCCTCAGCCCAGGACCAGGTGCTGGGCTGATGCACCTCTAGGCAAGGCCAGTGACGACCTACCCCTGACACTGCATTAGGGGACTCTTTTTTGGCTGTATCAAGCTCAAACAGCACAGCATTAATGTCACCAGGCTGCACAAGGACAGGTGCAGTCCCCTGGGAAATCAGCATGGGCCAGCCAGCCCTGCCCCAGGCTGTGGGCACTGCCTGCTGGGTGCAGTCACAGTGGCATGAGAAAGCACACAATTAAAGCATCTCCTGCCACCCCAAAATCTGCAGGTTTCACTGTCAGCAGCAGTGCCCCAACCCCTGCAAAACCTCTTCCTTTTTTTATAGAGTTCAGGTATGGTCCTGGCTGCCCCAGGGAACTGCAGAGCCATCCAGGAGCAGGAGCCAGTTTGGGCCTGAAATGCAGCCAGGCCAGGGAGGATCTTGCTGAGCAGAGTTGGAGGCAGCTCACACCTCCAAACACGAACAGAAGTTTAATTGTCTTCATTACATGCCTTACAGGGATCCGATCTTTGTTCCACACCTCCCTGAGCCCTGCAGCCTGCCTTCTATTTTAAGACTGGACTTGTCATACCCAATTCTCTTCAGCATGATGTTTTCTGCTGGCTGAGAAGATTCAGTTTATTAAAAAGTGGGTCATTTCTATTTGGCAGCTAAATGAACCTGGGTTTGATTGTTGTCTGTAACCCCACAGGGCACACGCTCCCTCCTCGCTTGCACCCGGTGCTTTGGAGCTGAAAGGTGAGTGGATGGAGCAGTGGGATTTTGGAACACAGCCCAGGATCCCTTGTGTGAAGCCCCAGCACACTTTGATAACTTGGTGTCATTGTGTCACTTGCTGGGTAAGTTACACCAGGTCTGATGGGAAGGGACCTGTGAGGGGTCAACTCAGGCCTCTACTGCTGAAGGGGACCTGGGTCCACACCTGGCACTGCAGTGCCATGGACAGGCATCCCCCAGGACTCCAACCCACACAGCAGGGTGGGAATGGACAACCCAGCTCCCTCTTCCCCAGGGATCATACCTGGTTCTCCCCGTCTCGGGATCCACCACTCTCCTTATGACACTCTGCCTCGCGTCCCATTCTTCCTTTGTCATCGGCTTCATCGCCTGGATTCGGGATTTCTGCTCATCTGTCAAAACTGCAGTGCACTGCTCAGCCAGAGCCAGCCCCCAGCTCCAAATCCAGGCCCAGACACACATCCCACACCAGATCCCCAGCAGTGCTCAGGGTGAATGGTGAACCACCCTAAGGAAGGGCTACTTCTCATCCCAAAGGCAGGATGTTACTGTTACCTGTGCCCTTCCATCTGTGTTCCCCACTCACACCTACAAACTTCATAAATGAATCTCTGAGCGTGACTGGAAGGCAGCCACAGGCTGTAGGAGGGAGGAGAGCCTGGGGCTGCTCCCTGTACACAGCCCTGCTTCCCTCAGACACCTTGCAGGGGTCCCAGCATTCCTCCTGGGTGCACAGGGTTCTGGGAGGGAAACACCATCATTACCTGGCCCGGGGTCCTCCACTGACTCCTTCTGCCACTGCTCCAATGAGGGGCCAGGCACCTCTTCTCCCTTGGCTTTCTCCTCCTTTGCCTTTTCCTTTGCCTTCTTTTTGGATTTCTTTTTTAATTTCTTCCTCTTCTTCTTCTTTCTCTTTTTGTCTTTCTGTTTCACGCGCTTTTTTTTGCCGTGTTGACTCTTCTTGGCTTTGGAGTCGCCGTCACTGGAGTTGTCAGAAGAGGAGCTGGAGGAGGAGGAAGACGAAGAGCTGCTAGATGAAGATGCTGTGTCAGAGGAAGAGGAACCCGCCTTCCTCTTCTTTTTGTCCTTTCCTTCCTTCTTCTTTTCTGCAATACGTAAGCAGAGGGTGAGCAGAGCAGCTCTGGCCCCACAGCAGCAGGGATGCTGCTCATCTCCCTCCCAGCTCAGTTTCCCTCTTGCTTGGAAGACTCCCATGCCAAGCCCCCTAACACGATGGGTGGTGTGTGGTGCTGCAGTGCCACAGGAGCACAGGGAGGGGCTGCAGGGCTCTGCCCTCATAAGAACCAGGCCAAAACAGGCACAGGGTGCAGGGCAAGGTGACACACATCCATTGAGCTAAACCCAGGGACCCTCTTCTCCCATCTGGGCCTCTTTGTGTGTCCCCCCCCCCGGAAAATGGGAGAGCACAGGGTCAGGGGCCTTCCCCACCTTCCTTGGCTGCTGCTGAGCTCGACTGGTGTCCGTGAGAGGCAGAGTTCCCCCTCCTGGGAGGAGAGCTGCTGCCCTGCTGCGAGTCCTTGCTGCTTTTCCTCCGTCTCTTCTCCTTCCTCTCCTGCCTGCTCCGAGAGCTGCTCTTGCTCCTGCTCCGCGATCGCTTCCGAGACTGGCTGTGGGCCATGGCCAGCCTGGAGGGGACAGGGACATCAGTGCCACGGGACACCAACCCCCAAAACCTCCAATCCCCTTCTGAGCCAACCAGCCCTGCTCCTGCCAAACCCTTCCTGCCACACTGAGCTCTCACTTGGAGATGGATCTCCCATCCAACAGCCACGTGGAGTTTCAGCAGCCCCACCATGGAGGCCTCGGGGTAGGGCCAGCACAGGGACAGCACTGATGTCCCCACGCAGCCCTTTCCACCTCACACAACCCTCTCCAAGCAGGTTTGCCACGAGGAAAACCCTCCACTGGTTTTTCCCCACGCTTTTCCTGTTTGTCCCCTGAGAATGGGGCTGATCCCCACCGTGGGCAGGCACTGAGGGGGCTGAGGCTGCAGTTTGCAGGCAGTGCTGGGCCCCCCAGTCACCCCACAGCACTGGGAGTGTTGGGAAGGCACTGCAGCAGGGACAGGCTCCGGGAAGGTGGGATGGGAAGGGGTGATGGGATGGTGGGATGGGAAAGGGGGGATGGGAAAGGGGGATGGATGCTGCAGTCACAGCCAGCAGGTCAAACCATCCTCCCCAGCCCAGCAGAGTCCATCACCCTGTTATTTACAATGCTGAGAGCAGGCACAAGCCAAGGGGAAGAATGAATTTTTAATATTCCAATTTGCTTTTAAGAAGACAGATGATGCATGGACTGGCACCCCCTCCAGCAGCCCCAGGGCAGAGCCAGCGTGATCCATGCTCCCATTAATGGGAAAACCAAACTGGCACCGTGGGCAGAGCAGGAACTGGGAAATGCTTTCTCACAACCACCTTCCAACCACCACATTCAATTAATTGTCTGTTTACCCCCTCGACTCTCCCAGGCAACGATTTGCTCCCCGGGGAATCTGAATGTTGAGTAATTTCCAAAGGGAAATTACAGTCAGGAAAAAAAGAAAAAAGCCCCAAAACAATTAAGGGCAGGCAGGGAAGTTTCAGGGGGCGAGTCCTCCGTGACCACCCCCCACCAGAGCAGGACAGTGGGTACGGGAAGGGCTCTGGCAGGAGCAGCACCCCAGGCTGGCACTGCCCCCAGCCGGGCTCACCTCCACGCTGCCACCAGCCTGGGGGCACAGCCCCTCCTGCCCGCCAGGCAAACACTGGCCCTTTAAGAGCTCATCACAAAGCTGTGCTGGCCCTTTAAGAGCTAAGCACAAGAATGTGCTGGCCCTTTAAGAGCTCACCACAAGGGTGTGCTGGCCCTTTAAGCACCTCCGCAAGCTGCGCTGCCTCTTTAGGAGCTCAGCAAGAGGCGTTCTGGCCCTTTAAGAACTTACCGGCTCCAGGAGCGGCCCCTTTAAGAGCGCGGCCCTTTATCGGCCCCGGGTTTGCGCCCCCCGCGATGCGATCAGCCCCGTGCAGGCGCGGGGGGCGGGAGGGAGGGGATGGGGATGGAATTGGGATGGGAATGGGGATGGGGAGGACTCACCGGGGCCGGGGCCGCTCCCGCCGCCCCTCACGGCGCTCCCGCCGCCGGGTCCGCCCCCCTTTCCGGTCCGGTCCGGTCCGTTCCGGTCCCGCCGGGCGCGGGGCCGGGCGGGAACCGCGCCGCGCTCTTTGGTTCCGGGCGCCGCCTTGCAGCTTTTTGGGGTGAGCTGGGAGAGCCCCGCGGGGCGAAGGGCTCGGGATGGCTCCTCGACACGGGCTCCGTGCGCACCTACAGCCGCCGGTCTGCTTGGCCAATGTGGCTGTGACGGGCTCTGCTAACGAGCAGCTCAGCAATGCAGCACTCTGCGTACAGCAAATACATTCAATGCTTTTCCTGCAGAGGGAAATGCAGGCGCCAAACCAAGAGATACCCGGATCCTTTAATTTCTGGCGTAGGTGCCAGTCCCGTGCTCTCAGCCAGCTGGAAGGAAGGCAGGGAAGGCGCTCACCCTCCTCGTTAACCCATCGTCTGCTGGGGCATCTCGGTGCCACACTCAGCAGCCCCAGGCCTGCCTGCTGCACCCAGCCTGGGACAGATACCTGGCATTTTCACTTGTCCACACAACTAAAGCAAAGGGAGTTAAATGGTCACCTTGCCTTCCTCTGGGAAGCTTTGCTGTGCTGCAGGTGAGGCTTTGTCTCTGTCTCTGCTTTCTAAGGGTCACAGGACCCTTGAAAGGGGAATTTCTGCTCAGAAGAGCTTTGGAGATGCCTGTGGGATCAGCTCTCTCTGTTCCTCCCGATGGATTTTTCTGAGCCTGGGTTAGGCAAACCCCCATGATGGTAATTCCATGCCATTCCCAGCAGCCTGTTGAGAATCCCCTGGGTCTCATTTCTGAGCAGGTCCTTCCCTGTCACTCAGCAACAAAAATCTCTTCCCCGGGAGAGGAGGGCACTGAGAACATCAGAGAAGTGGTTTATTGTACCATTCCTTCCCATTCCCAGTGGGATCTGGGATGCTGCTGTTGGCACAGAGGCCAAGGAGCTTTGGGTGTTTTCCTTGTACACCCAAAAATACAGTCTCTGTAGTGCATCAGCTGTTGGGGTTTTGTTTCTTATAAATGTCCTCCAGCCCCAGTGTGAGCCCTGCCGAGCTGAGTTCCAGTTCTTCCAGCTCTCTTAGCCCTGCCAGGACTGGCTTTGCATCCCTTTCCAAGGCGAGAGCCACTTCTTCCAGGACTGGTGCCTCCAGCAGCGCCTGCTGGTGCAGCGTGAGAGGTGAGGGGGGCAGCGTGGCCGGCAGAAATCAGAGAAATCAGGCTGTCCCACCCTCTAGCCCAGGGCACAGACATCCACAGTGCCGGGCACGGCGTCTTCCAGGCTTCCCGTGAAGCCATCCCCAAAGCCCTGCGCCGCCACCAGCTGCGGTTTGCTGTTGCACATGGGGCAGCGCCTGTTCCTCACGGCAGAGGATCTCATCCACACGATGAGGTTCCAGCGCTCCCCGGAGCCGATGGGAAGCGCCCCGTGGATCTGCCCTCCGCGGTGGAGCAGCCCCTGGGTGCCCACGTGTTCCACCTCCACGTACTGGGGCACGGGGGTGGGGTCCTGGAACAAAGGGGAGGTGGAGTCGTCGTTAAGCCAGGAAGTGCCTGGCAGAACAACACTCCCGGAGCTGCCACTCGGCACCTCCTTCCCCCCCCCAGCACCCCGGGAGCACCAGGGAGAGGACAGACTGCACCACTGCGATGGTGGCTTGGCAGCACACTGGTACAACTGTTTGCCACTGAGAAAATGCCAGTGCCAGGCCCAGTCAAGCCCATACACAGTTCCACCTGTGTATGGGACCTTTTACCCTCTCCTGCCCTAGAAACAGGTGCTACAGATTTAGCTTTAAAGTCTCAGCTGAAATAAATGTCTCCCTCAGCACCTCCCTGCTCACTGTGCCAGCTGTGGGAAGGGGGCTGGTTTGTTCCACTCCAATTTCTACTACAAGCTGCCTCTGTCCTCTCTGAAACATGAATGTTGGAATATTGCAGTAGAAAAGGCTCTTGTATAACCAAGGCACATAAAAAAGAGGGAAGGGACAGTGCAGGGTTGATTGTCAGAACTGAGTAATTGTTTTTTAGAACACAGTTTATGCCTTGAAACTGGAGGAGGGGGCGTGTGAGCAGGTGGAGGGGAATGGAATGGGGGTCCAGAGTAGCCATGTGCTTGGTACCTGGTTGAAGTCCCCGAAGTACAAGTTGCCTTCTGTGAAGTCTTTTCCCAGCGAAACGTTTAAGGTGACCTCTGCATTGTCATAGTGAGAGCTCAGATCCAGGTCCTGCTGCAGGGAGTACTTGACCACGAAGGCCCTGTGGCTGTCCAGGCAGGCCCCCCCCAGGTCAGGGTAGAGCAGGGCTGTGATGGGCCGCAGGAGCCGCTCCCGCAGCGGTGTCACCAAACCCTCGTCCATCCCGAGCTCGCTCAGCAAAACCTGGGTCAAAGAGGGGATGTAGGGACAGGTGAGCAGCATCTGCTGCTCCTCAGAGCTGCTGCAGAGCTGTTCTCCTCCTCCAGCCCTGCTGCTGGCTCAGGGGAAGAGCTCTAGAGCAAAGGCTCCAGCTACGGGAAAAAGGAGGAGGATCAAGGTGGAAAGGGATGGGGAAGAGACAGAGCGACATCAAAAGGTGAGTGTTCTCTAAAAAGTGACTCCTTGATTTAAATGGGTATTGCTTAAATACAAGGTGCTCTTGCCTCTGAGCTACCAACTCCCATCCCCTTTCCCTGCGTTCCCATGGCCTTTTGCCTGTGTAATATTCCCTCAACCCTTTCACCCAAGGGGGTACTGGAACTCCAGCTGCACTGTGTGAAAGGACAGACACTTTGGAAGTGAAGGGAGAAGCGAGGAGGTGAAGAGAATGAACACTCCCTTGCAGAAGCACAGGAGGTGAGTCCTACCCCGTAGTTATTCATAGTGTTGGGCCTGCCTTTGGGCATATCCGACTGCTCAAAGTTCTCCAGCTCTTCCACAAAGGTCTGGCAGAACTCCTCTGTGAACACTGGGAGTCGATAGATCCTCTTATCTGTCAGGAGAAGGGACACACCATTTGCTGGGGAAAATCACAGGAGAGTGTTCTTGGCTGCCTGTGCAGCCCCACTGTGCTGGTGTCAGTGAGAGCACGGGACCCACATGCTTCACTTGGTGCTCAGGCTGCTCAAAGGGCTGGAGCCATTCCCTAGAATCAGCTCTGGGATGTATTTGTTGTTTTTCATGTTGGTTCCTTGTTTCCAGGCTTACCCATCCAGTCAGGAGGTCTGGCACTGATTTAAATGCCAGATGTAGTGCCAAGGAAATGTTTTGAGTCTGGAGGTGGGGTGGTGAATCAAGGACTCATCACAGGCAGGCTGGAAGGACACTCAAGGTCATTTAGGGGATGTGGGATTCATTCATCTGGTGCCAGCCTTTTGGGAATACCAGGTCTGAGCTGCCCCTCAGGGCAGAGCCCTCAAGGTCTGTGTGAGGGGAGCTCAGAACTGAGCTACAGAAACTGAGTCTGGAAGTCGTGCCTTGGACAAATCCAGCAGCTCTGCACAGAAACATTTGTGTCTCTCTTTTTTGTCTTGAGAAAAGGAAGCAACTTTGCCCCTTTCCCTCTATATTTTGTCAGCATTTCTGGTAGGGAAAGAGCTTCACAGCTGCCTCCAGGGAAGCTTAAAACCCAGATCTTTTTTTAAAAGACTGAAATGCAGACTGAAATTATTTCAGCCCAGACTTAACCCACAGGGATTGTCTGAAATGGCAAAGCACTTGGGGAGGGAGTGTTCTTGCAGCAGGCTCCCTGGTGAGGAGGTGGTACAACCAAAACCCCAGCCCTGCTGCAGCTGGAGCCTCTGGTGAGACATCAGCAGGCTGGGATGGAAAGGCAGAAAACACTGTCTGCTCCAGAGCAGAACTGCTGCCTCTCCAGAGACCCTTGTCAGGCAGACAATAACATCCTGTTTGTCTCAGCCTGTGTCAAAGCTGAGATATTAAAAAGAGGGCTGAGGGACCAGCTGTCACCAGGGAAGCTGCAGTGTCACCCAGGGAGAGCTGTGAGCCTGAGGTGTTGTTTCCTTTACCTGAGAAGGACTCGAGGTAGCCCAGGAGGCCCTGGAGATGAGCTCCTGGAGATGTGCAGTATGCCACGATTTTCAGGAAATCTGGGGCCAGGAAGGAATCCTGGTGTCAAGGGAAGGAAAAAAAACACAGAAACACAATTAGCCTGTACAGCCTTTTAGAGCCCCAGAGAGGAATGGACTTCCAGGGAGCCACAGGGGAATGGGCAGCCTCTAGGGAGCAGGGCTGATAGTCACACTGGGGTTATTTCTGCAGAATGTTACTGTGTTTTTCTTGGTGGTTTAGGTAAGTTGCTGCTTGCTCTGGTCTGGGGGTTTCTAAGTGTAACTGGCCAGATTTATTACAGGTGTGACAGGAAAGAGTCTGACTCACAATGTGGATCCCCAACAGGTAAGTGCAAAGTCTTTCCTAGTGAATTTTAGCCTCTTATGGAATGAGCACAACATGGAGCACAACTGGGCTCTGCTTTGAGCACTTCCCCAACTGATGGTAACAAACTACTGGAGGACCACAGTAAATCTATATGAACTTGGTTGTGTGTTATTGCTGATCTGTGGGAATTACCCAGCTGGGTCTGGCAAACATAAGGAAATTCAAAGCAGAGCAGCCCATAAAGGCTGTTTTCTGTGGCTCTTCATCAGACCTGACCGAGCCTGTTTGCTGCAGTCATGCTTCATATTTAAATTACTAATGGTATTCCAAGTTCAGTACCAGGTGCTGGAGCAGCTTCCATATGGAATGACCCTTTCCTGGCTGTAAACCTGGAGGAATTTTGCCTGGAGAACAGGCTGTGCTGTCAAAGTTTTAAATTCAGTTTTAAAACGCTACACGTGGGTTTTAATTCAGTCCAGCTTTAGCACTGCACGATCCCAAGGAGAAGAGGGGAAAAGAAACTGCAAAAATCAACTCTCAGGTAATTCCTTGGGTGCAAAGGAGACTCCAAACACACTGTGTACCTGCAGAGTGTACACCTCGGGGTGTTTGGGTTTGTAGCATCTAGAGATGATGGCTCTGCGTTCCACTGACTGATGGATTAAGTCTTTTCTTCTCTGCACTTCTGCCTCAATCTGCAAATAAATAGTAGGGCACATTGTTAGAAAATCAAAAGGGATGACAAAAACAATACCAGGAATTTGCTCATTGTTTTAAACCAGTTATTTTTGTTTCAGGCACCTCTGGGAAGCAGCGTCTGTGCTTTGTTTATCTGTAGTCAAGACAAGCCCAATAAACATCTGCAAAACCAAATGCCTGAGAGGGATTGGAGAGACTTTCTCTTTACAGATGGCTTTAAAAAATGACTGATGTCTTTCTGTGGAAGTGTCAAGTGGAGCTGGGAGGCTTCAGCCCTTTCAGGCATCCTGACACCTCCTGGATCGCCAGGGGATGCCTTTAAGAGTCTTGGCTTGTGTTCTGACAATACAAGCATTGTCCAAAAGAAAGACACTTGCTGGGAGGGAGACAAGTCTTGTCATGAAGGGATTACTGCTAAGGGTGGTGGAGACAGGCTAATCTGTCCTTTCAGAGCAAACAGCTGTTTCAGCAGCTGATTCAGGCAGCTCTTCCTGGTTAATTCCCCCTCACGAGATTAATTTATAACATTCCCCACTAAAGAAGGAAGGAGGGTGTGACCCGCTCCCCTCCTGACCCCTGGTTAGCATCACTAAGACATTTGATGAGGTGAGCAGTCATAAACTCATTCCCCTTCCCTCATTATCAGGCCCTGAAGGTCTTGGGAACCAAGCAGACAAACCAGATTCCTTCTCCTCCTCCCTCCCAGCCTCAAGGCTGATCACTCCCTTCCCTGCTGGCCCTGCAGGTCCCAGACCCCTGGTCAGCAGGAGCTGTTGGTGACCTTGGCATAGAACAGGCAACTCTAACAGCCCCAGCCCTGCCTATAAAACCAAGCAGGTACAAGTCCTAAGTGGGAAACTTGGACTGGAACAGGTGCTGGACAGTGAAGGCTGCAACCTCCCACAGCCAGGGACACCTCCATCATCTTCCTCTGAAGGCTGAGTGAGTAAATCCTATTCTTTTATATGAATTTTGAGTCTGTATGGTTTAAATTGATACAGCAAATCTTGTATGAAGATCTGAGCAAATCTGAAGTCCAGGTGATTAGGAAGTTAGGAGGATGTAGGTGATTATAAGCTACAACTAAGGTTAGGATCTGAAAATCCTGAGAGAGTTTGTGTTATAAAATCTGCTTGTTGTGCTGCGTTGATTCTGCCTGTAGAAATCCTGGGCTGTCCTACTCATAAACTCTGTACTGTATGAATCATAATATCCTGTTAATAAAGCTTTAATTATAAGTATGATTTACTGCCCTCATTATTCTGCCAAGCATTCCTAAAGGAACCTGCCTGTCCTCGGGGTGAAATCAGAGCTGGTTGTGTGACAGGTCTCTGTCCCTGGCCCAGGAAGAGGCACAGATTCCTCAATAAGGGGTGTCCTGGGTGGGAATGGTGGAACCGGGATGGGGGTTGAGAGTTGGGATGGGG
>JAWWEE010000034.1:11729392-11760097 GCA_035221455.1 Xenops minutus | reverse complement strand
CCCCCCCCCCCCCCCCCCCCCCCCCCCCCCCCCCCCCCCCCCCCCCCCCCCCCCCCCCCCCCCCCCCCCCCAGGGGGACCCGCATGTGAGCTCTGTAGGACCCCTGGGTGATCCCATCTCAGGCCACCCTTTGAAATAAAAATAACTGGCAAAAGAAGGGACAAGGCAAGACAAACCAGAAAGGGGCTGGGAGTCAGCTGGCTCAATCCAGCAAGGGAGCAGCACAGAGGCCACTGGGACAACACGTTGGGTGGCAGTGTTTAATTCCAGGGTGTTGGCTGCATAAACACCTCCCTGACAGCCTCCAGCCCCAGATCAGGGAGCCTGGGGGGGTATCCTTCCCTCTGGCCTCTGCCCAGCACCAGGGAGCTGTTCTGGCAAGGGCTTGTGGTTTCAGCAAGCCCCAAACTCCCTGTGGGGTTGGTGGGAATGTCCCTGAGGTGGTGGGGGGTCCCATCTGCTCCCTCAGGACCTCGAGGGCTCCATCCAGCCCTGGGGTCCAGCACAGGAAGGACATGGAGCTGCTGGATGAGTCCAGAGGAGGCACCAGGATGGTCAGAGGATGGAGCAGCTCTGCTGGGAGGGAAGGCTGGGAGAGCTGGGACTGTTCAGCCTGGAGAAGAGAAGCCTTGGGATGACCTAAATGTGGCTTTGCAGTGCAGGAAGGGAACTTAAAAGTAGGGACAAGGCTATTTACAAGAGGATGTAGTGACAGGACAAGGGGGAATGGATTCACGTTGAAAGAGGGTAGCTTTAGATCAGATTTTAGGAGGGGATTTTGTGAGGGTGGGCAGGCCCTGGCACAGGTTGCCCAGAGAAGCTGTGGCTGCTCCATCCTTGGAAGTGCCCAAGGCCAGGTTGGATGGGGCTTGGAGCAGCCTGGGCTGGTGGGAGGTGTCCCTGCCATGGCAGGGGTGGCACTGGGTGGGCTTTGAGGTCCTCCCACCCCACCCTTAGCCCCGAGTGCCCCTCCCGGCAGGTGTGAGGGGGGTCCCGGCGCTCACCTCGCTCAGCACAGCCTCGAACTGCTCCTCGCTGCGGCAGCCGCGCTCCTGCAGGGCCTGCGGCACATGGGCAGGGTCACCGGAGCACCGGGCACGGCCTGACACCCGCCCCGCTACCGGGACAGGCCCTGCCACCCCCCACCCATCCCCGGTACCGGGACAGGCCCTGACACCCACCCCGGTACTGCCCGAGCCACCGGGGCAGGCCCTGTCCCCCACCCCGATACCAGGACAGGCCCTGTCCCCCACCCCGGTACCGGCACAGGGCCTGTCACCCCCGGTACTGCCCAAACCACCAGGACAGGCCCTGTCCCCCACCCCGATACCGGCACAGGGCCTGTCACCCCCGGTACTGCCCGAACCACCCGGCCGGGCCTGCCATCCCCCGCCATCCCCCGCCATCCCCGCCATCCCCGGCCCCGTACCCGGCCGTGCTCTCGGCGGAGCTGCCGCGGGTGGCGGTAGCGGACGTGGAGGCCGTAGCGGGGCAGGAAGATGTTGTGTGTGAGGAAGCAGCCGCACGCCAGGAACGGCCGTGCCTCGGACATGTTTCCCGCCGGCGCCTCGGCCCGGCAGCGCCGCGCTTCCTGCGGCCCGGGGAGCGTCGGGAAACTCCGAGCGGGGCCCGAACGGGGAGAGGCGAAAATCTCCCGGTTTTTCCTCGGTTTGGGGTTGGGGTTTTTTTGTTTGTTTCGTTCTCTGTTTGTTTGTTTTCCTGCGCCTCCCGCGGCGTCCCGGCGGGCGGGGCTGTGCCCGCACGGTGCTCGCCCCTCCCCGCGCCGGGCGCGCTCGGGGTGTTGGCAGACGGTCCCTGGGAGCGCCCGGCCCCGACGGCGGGGTCAGCGCGGCCCCGGCCCCGGCCCCGGCACCGAGCCCAGCCCCGATCCCCGATCCCGCTCCCGATCCCCGATCCCATCCCGCTCCCGATCCCCGATCCCATCCCGCTCCTGGTCCCCATCCCCAGTCCCAATCCTCCGGCCCCATCCCCGGTCCCGGTCCCCGCTCCCCATCCCCGATCCCTGATCCCAGTCCCCGATCCCATCGCGCTCCCGGTCCCAATCCCCAGTCCCAATCCCCGGTCCCGGTCCCCGGTCCCTATCCCCGATCCCAATCCCCGATCCCATCCCGGCCCCCATCCTTGTCCCCATCTCCTCTCCCAGTCCCATCCCGGTCCCCATCCCCTCTCCCAATCCTATTCTCATCCCTGTCCCTATCCCCGATCCCATCCTCATCCCCTCTCCCAATCCCATCCCATCCCTGTCCCCAAACCGATCCCATCCCCATCCCCGATCCCATCCCATCCCCGCTCCCATCTCATCCCTGTCTCCCTCCCATCTCCACTCCCCTCCCATCCCTGTCCCCATCCCCTCTCCCCTCCCATCCCTGTCCCCATCCCATCCCCATCCCCTCTCCCATCCCATCCCCATCCCACCCCCATCCTCGCTCCCATCCCATCCCTCTCCCACCCCATCCCTGTCCCCTTCCCATCCCCTCTCCCACCCCATCCCTGTCCCCCCGCTGTCGGGCCATGGATGCGGCGCTGCCCGAGCCCGAGCGGGAGGTGGTGGTGGCGGCCGAGCCGTGCGGCCAGGGCAGCAAGTTCGAGGACATCTACCGGCTGCTGGCCGAGGGCTGCTTCCCGCCCAGCTTCTGCTCCATCAAGAGGAAGAACCTCAAGCGCTACGCCCAGAAGTTCGTCGTGGACGGTTCGGACCGGCGGGGGCAGCTCGGGATGCACGGGCGGGGTGGGGCTGGGGGGGTGCAGAGGGAGGGACGGGCAGGACCCACAGCTGGGGAGGGGATGTGGCTCCTGGGTAGCCGTGGGATGCTCCATGGCTGTCACCATCAGTGTCACACTGCTGTCACCATGGCTGTCACCATCGCTGCCACCATGGCTGTCACCATCGCTGCCACCATCGCTGTCACCATCACTGTCACACCGCTGTCACCATGGCTATCACCATCGCTGTCACCATCACTGCCACCACTGCTGTCACCATGGTTATCACCATCGCTGCCACCACGGCTGTCACCATCGCTGTCACCATTACTGCCACCACCACTGTCACCATCGCTGCCACCATCGCTGTCACCATCACTGCCACCATGGCTGTCACCATGGCTATCACCATGGCTATCACAATTGCTGTCACCATCATTGTCACCACTGCTGTCACCATCACTGTCACCGCTACTGCTCCCCGTCCAGCTCCGTGCCTTGGCATGGTTTTGGGGTGCAGAGGGCCATTGTGTCACCCTGGTGCTCCACGGCTGCCCCACGGGCACTGCAGTGGTTTTATTGCAGCAAAGGGTTTCCCTGGGTAAAGCACAAGAGCTCCCTGGGCTTTTTTAGGGGTGATTCCAGTTCAGCAGCTTCTCCAAGAGCTGCCAAGGCAGGAGCCCCCACGGTTGAGTCTCCCACTGTGGGAAATGACCCTTTTCCAGGGGCTGGGCAGCTGGAGTGGCTGTGAGAGGGGGGTGTTGGACACCAACCTCACATTCCCACAGGTGGCTGCCTCTACTACGTGGGGCCCAAGAAGGAGGAGAAGCGGGAGGTGATCGTGGATCCCGAGCGGAGGCGGCAGGTCTTCCTGGAAAGCCATTTCACCGAAATTGGGAACCACCTGGGCCAGAAGAAGACCGTGCACCGCATCCAGAGCCGCTACTACTGGCTGGGCATTGTGAAGGATGTTGTGGACTGGGTGAGTTGAGAGCAGTGACTGTGGCGGTGACACCCGGTGCTGGCAGCAGTCCCAAGTGAGCAGAGCCTGGTGCAGGGGTGATGTAATCTCTAGTGCCTGTTGCTTTGAAGCTCTGCAGGTGAACCTTGGAATGGCCCGAGGCAGCTGGATAGTTTGGATGTCTTTCCCTGAGCGTCAGGAAGCTGTGCAGGTCGCCCTGCTCCTCCTGCAGGCAGTTGTGGCCAGCATGGGAATGTGGGGTTGTTTCAGCCAAGTTGCTGAGTCCAGCTCTGCATTGCTCCCAGAGCTCCCTAATTCCCTAAACTGTGGTAAGGGGAGGATCCCAGTGTTTCCACTGGCTCTCCTCAGCTGCTTTGCCTTACCTCTTCTGTTGCTGGAAGTTCCCTGCAGCAGCATGGTTTGGAGAAGTGTGGGTGCATTGCATGGTCTGAGCTTCTCTGACATCTTTGGGCTGAGGGTTTTTCTAGCCGGCAGTAGCAGGTCAAAATGCAATAAATATTCACCTGGAAACAGGGTGAGAAATAGCTTAGCTTTAGGCCACGTTGAGGAAATTGGTTATTGTGTCAGAGAAAGCCACCAGGTGAGTTTTGGGAGAGGTGAGATGTGTCAGCCTGTTGTGTTTTGTCCCTGTGCCTGACTGCTTTCATCGGGTAGAGGGAAGCTGCTCAGCCCTGTTCCCTGTCTCACCCCCTCACAACCCATGCAGTCTGAGCCTGACAGAATCCCCCAGCGTATTCCCAAACCCTTTGATCTGCCTTTTTCCTCTCCAGATCAAAATGTGTGAGACGTGCCAGAACGCCGAGCACAACAAGAACGTGTCGCGGAAAGCGCGGCCCGTCAGGGTGGAATGTCCCTGGGAAGTGCTGGGATTAGACATTCACGGTGAGTGTGTGTGGCTGACAGGCTCTCCAGGGCTCCAGGAGCGTGCCAGACCTGCTGCCACATGCACAGAGTGACAGGAGGTGCCAGGGAGGCCACCCAGCTTCCCACGGTGCAACCTGATCCCTGTGCTTGGCTCGGCTCCCTCCCCACACACAGTGGGAGCTGTGGCAGTGTGTTACTTCCCAGAGATGAAGCTCTGATGGGTGTATTTTTGCTGACAAAGGTCACCCAAATGTTCTGGCCAAGTGACATTGCAGAAGAGAGTCGTGGTCATTTTTGCAGTGGTGGCTCTGCTGGGCTGGGTTTTTGGTGATGTTACGACATCACATTGATTTTTTTGTGGTTGTTTACGCAGGGCCTTTTCCCGAGACGAGCCAGAGCAACACACACGTCCTCCTTGTGACTGACTACTTCACCAAGTGGGTGGAGGCTGCCCCTCTGCAGAAGAAAGATCCTTTATCTGTGGCTAAAGCCCTGGCTACCATCTTTTACAGGTGGGCTCCTCTGTTGTTGGTTGCATTGCACCTCTGCAGTGAGGGCATTGGGATGTGTGTTGAAAAAACACCCACTGTCCTCCAGATGTTTCCCCAGGAGAGCAGAACTCTTCCCTCTACAGGAGAGACCAGGCAGTGCCTCTCAGTTGCTCTTTATAAAGCCCTTGGGAAGAGCCTGTTCTCCTCTCATTACAGGAAGGGGAGAAAGAGGCAGAAGTGGCTCTGCGAGCAGCCCCGAGGCCAAGAGAGCTGTGCCCCAGTTCTCTGCAGGAGCTTTAGAGCCATTCCCTCATCCCTCCTGGAAAGTGTTCATTTTGCATTCGCGTGGCGCATGGCACCACGTGACATTGTCCTTGTGGAAAACTCGTGGGGCCAGCAGAGATTTGCATTCAGAGCAGGAACTTCTCTTGTTTCTCCTGCTGCCATACTATTCAAAAGCAAACAGGCTTGGCTGGTTTGGAGCAGATGGAGCCAGCAGACCTCTCTCTGCTGGTGGGGGGGTGAGGTCACACCAGCCTCATTAGCACCAGCCTCAGTTGAGGGTCTCTGTCCTTTTTGTACCCCATTTGCATCCGTGAAGAGCAAACTCCTCTGGCTCTGCCTCAGCTGATGGAATAAAACCAGTTGTGTGTCCTCTTCTTGTTCAGGTTTGGTGCATCCAAGAACATTTACACCAGTCAGAGCTGGGACTTCTGTGAGGAGGTAGGTCAGGTGCTGGGTGGTTCAGGGAGAAGCCCTGTGATCTTCAGCAGGTTTTGTGGGCAGTGGGTCCTGAAGGCAGAGTTGCAACATGCCATGTAGTGGGAGCTGATGCTGCCTTATCCCTGCCTCAGCCCTTGGCCAGTGCATTCACCCTGGCAGGGGTTTAAGGCTGTGGTTCTGTGGTGCAAACCCTCCAGCCTCTCTGCTCAGAAGGTCCTATGAGACTGTGAAATTCCTGCCCTACCCTGGGATTAACCCAGTGCTGTGGAAAGCTGTAGAAACAGTCATTGCATAACGTTTTCTCAGGCTCTGACTTTTCTGGGGAGCTGTTTGTGCTGTGCAGCATCCCCTGGCATGGGCAGGGGGCCAGTGCCAGGCCCGTGCTGTGGGCACTGCTGTGGTGCTGACGTGCCGTGTGTGTTCTCCGGCGGGCCTGGCCCCGCCCTTGCAGGTCAGCCGGCACCTGTGCGAGCGCTGGAACATCTCACAGGTCCTCACCCCCGCAGACCCCGCTGACAGCCCCGATGACCCCGGTGCCGAGGTGCTCAGGTCCTCCATCTGCAGCGTGGTGAACGAGAAGCCCAGCGAGTGGGACGCCCACCTGGACCCCGTGCTCTTCCACTTCCGCACCTCGGTCAACTCCGCCACCAAGTACAGCCCCTTCTTCCTCATGTTCAACAGATACGTGTGCCTGTCCTCCGAGGTAACTGCTGGGCCCCAGGGACTCTGGCACGAGGTTTGTCACTGCTGTGGGTGCAGAGTAACACCCCGATCTGTACCTTGCAGGTGGATTTTGTCAAGGACTCTAAAGAGCAAGGGGCTGGCTCTGGCAAAGCTGACAGTCTCCCACCCTTCACAGCCACCGTGCAGGAGCAGCAGAACGTGGTGAAAGAAATTGTAAGTCTTGTGGCACCTTGAGATCATTTTGTGGCTAAGCCCGGGCCAGGTCTGAGAGGAGAGGTGGCAGGTGGCACCTCAGTGTGGTCCAGGGGCAGTGGGAGCAGAGCTGGACCCTCTGAGGAGGCACCACAGGGATGCTCGTGGTGTTGCTGCTCAGAGGGGGATGATGAAAGACAGGGGACTGGCTTACCCCATCAGGCTGATGAAAGCTGTGTCCCAGCCCGCCCAGCTCTCTGCCTTGTAATCTGCATCTCAGATCAGGGAGTCCCTCCTCAGGCAGGGACAAGAAGCCTTCAGGGACATGCCGTGTAATTATGAAGATTAAAAGAAACCCTGCCCCAAAATGGGAGGAGGTTGGGGCTACCATGAGGACTAGTGGGCAGGGAGGAACAAGGTCAGCATTCACTTCCTGACTGTCTCTGATGTGCTGGGTGACCTTGGGCAGCTCATTTAATTTTTCTGTTTCTTGGTTTCCTAACTTGAAAAATGACCTCAGTGTCCCCTGTAAAGGGCTGGGTGAGCTGTGTGCCAAAAAAATCACAGACAGGGCTCAAGTGCTTTGTTTGCTCAGTCACTTCTGGCACTCAGGCAGGGTTAAGTGGTTCTCTCTGATCTCACCTGGACAGGTATATATTCTTGCCAGGGAATAACAGTTGTAATGCAGGACAGGAGGGAGGAGGCCTGGGAGCTCCATATGTGGGAACTATTCCCAGCTGATCCTTGTGGCAGCTTGGCTCCTGTGTTGTGAAATGGAGATGCACATCATGGCATGGGGCAGCAAGAGCTTTGTCCTGTCTGTGGGGGCACTTCTGGTGTGGGGGTCAGTGACTGTCACCTGCAGTGAGGCTGTAACTAACAGGAGCTGGGAAAGTTTCCCGTGGCTCTGTGGCACTCCAGCCTAGATCCCCTTCTGCCCTCTACTGATGGAGAGCTATGGGCTCCCCTGAGCACAGCCGTGGAATTGCAGCTGTTTAAACCTGCTGGTTTGGGGTTGGTGAAAACAAGGCTGGAAAGCCCTTCCTTAGACCCTCCCTTGCCACTGGGTGTATCCAGCTGTGGCACAGCCTCAGCTCACCCAGCTGAGCCATGCACTGACTTTCACTCTGAGCATTTCTCTGATGAGGAGAGACTGTGGAAGCTGGGCCTCTTTAGTCTGGAGAAGGCAGGACTGGGAGGGGATCTCAAGGTACACAAGTATCTCCAAGGGGTGTCAAGAGGATGGTGCCAGACTTTCTTAGTGGTGCCCAAGAACAAGGAGCAATGGCCAGAAACTAAAACACACGAAGTTCCACCTCAACATGAGGAAGAATTTCTTTCCATGGAGGGTGGCAGGGTGCTAGAACTGCCCAGGAAGGATGTGGATTCTCCCTCCCTGGAGACATCCCAAACCCACCTGGACATGTTCCTATGTCATCTGCTCCACCTACCTTGGCAGGGGAGTTGGACTGGATGATCTCCAGAGGTTCCTTCCAGCCCTGACGACTCCGTGATTCTGTTACTCATTGAGCTGTGTGAGACAAGAGTTGAGCTGATTTTGGGTGACACCTCAAAGCCCAACCCACACAATCCTCTTTCCAGGTGATTGCCAACATGACCACGGCCTACAACCGGGAGCGGAAGAGCATGAAGAGGAAAAGTCGGGGCCTGCCCTCTCTTGCCTTCAAAGTGGAGGACAACGTGTTTGGGGGCAGTGCTGCCAGCTCCCTGAAGAAGCTGAAGAAGGGCCAGTTCGTGTCATTCCAGATTGAGACAGTCCTGCCCCCCGAGCAGAGCATGTCAAGTGGGAAGAAAACCAGTTAGTCCTGGGGGCTCCCTCCTCAGGGGTCCTGCGGCGCCGGGGACAGCACGGACTGTCCCCAGGGTTGTGGCCCGGCTGCCTGGCAGCACGGGGTGCAGATGTGCCTGCTCTGTCCTGGGAGAAAGGAAGGAGAAGGTGCAGACAAGGGTGTCTGTTCAGTCCCTTCCCAAGGTGTGCCCTTGGGCCATCCCTCCGACAGAGGGAGGTGGCACCATCCTTGTTTAGGTTTGGCAGGGAGAGACTCGGCCCTGCCAAAAAGCTCCACCTTGACTGTGGCTTGGAAGGTGCCCTTTGGGAGTAGTTGCACCAAAGCCTGGAGTGATCTGGGTGCACATGGGAAGAGAATCAGAAAGCAGACCCGGCTTAGCCACGGACAATGTTTCCTAGAGCTTAAAAGTGTCATCCCCACTGTCAGCCTGAGCCAGAGGAGTCACTCCAGGTCTGACTGTGTTCCCAGTAGATGTGGGAAGGGCTTGAAGTGAGCTTCTTTTTTTTGGTTTTAAGCACTTATTAACAGAAATAAAATCCACAATAGAATGTGATTTTTTTTTTGGTTATCCAGGCAGAGAAAAATGAATTTTTCCTTCGTAACCTCACTGCTCTGCCCTGTCCAGAAATGGAGTGAACTCCAGGAATCCTGAAGTCTCTTCCTGCGCTAGTGAAGGTTATAGGGGTGTTTTTAAGCCCAGCACCCCAAAAACAGGGTGAAAGTTTGGGATAATGACACCACCCTGCCTCTCTGTCACCTGTATAGCCCACCTGGATGCAGAAGTGCTGCCCAGGGAAGAGCCTGAGCACTTCCATCCCTTCAGAGCTGGAGTGGGAATTGAAGGGGGAAAAATAATTTACAAACTGGATTTCTTGGGTTTGATTGAAAAATAATTTAGAAGCTGGATTTCTTGAAACTGGATCCTTCTGTATTAAGGGTTAATTAAATCCCTGTCAAGCCCCTATTTAGGGGTTAACTAAACCCCTGATGAGCCTCTATTTAGGGCTTAATTAAACCGCTGATGAGCCCCTATTTAAGCATTAATTTAAACATGATCTTGAGCCCTTTCCCTGGTTGCTTCTAAAGCCAGGCCGTGTGTTGTATTTCCCCTCCCTGCTGCAGAAATGAGATAAAACCAATAAAATCCTATTTAAAAAAAAAAAAAGTAAAATACCTATATTTTGTGGAGGGGGGGAAAACCTTTTATGGTGGGAGGAATCCCGGGGTTGCTTTGCTGCGTCGGGGCAGGCTTTACCCAGGCAGGGCCGTAGTGGGGGGAACTTGGAGGGTCCCCCAAATTGGGAGGACACCCCAAATTTTGGGGGGTGGGCGGGGCTGGGGCCGCGCCGCAGGAGGGGGCGTGGCTTTGGCGGGCGTGGTCTCAGCAAGCCACACCCCCCACCGACCTTGTTCCCGGGACGCGCCGCCGGGGCTGATCCCACTGATCGATCCCGCTGATCCCGCTCATCGATCCCGCCGATCCCTCCGGTAAGACCCGTCCTGGCTCGGCGCGGCTGAGCGGCCCGTGCGCTCTCAAGGTGGGCGAGCCGTGTGTGCGTGTCCGTGGGATGGCGAGCACGGCCCTTTCCCCGGCGTGTCCCCCCTTCCCCTCCCCGTGGGAGCATCTCCTGCGGGGGGAAGCCGGGATGCGCACGGGGGAGCTTGGGCGTCTCCAGCTCGGGGTGTTGGGACGCGGCTGCGGGTGGTGGGGAGCTGCGGTGGCCGCCTCCTCCTTC
Source organism: Xenops minutus (assembly GCA_035221455.1). Classification (NCBI taxonomy): domain Eukaryota; kingdom Metazoa; phylum Chordata; class Aves; order Passeriformes; family Furnariidae; genus Xenops; species Xenops minutus. Next base: position 11,749,890 of record JAWWEE010000034.1, on the reverse strand, counting down.
TTCTCTCCCTCCTCCTCCTCCTCCTCTTGCTCCAGCGGGCTTTGCAGCGGATGGCAGCAGCGAGCACCCTGGGAAGCGTGTCCTGCTCCTCCCTGGCATCGCTGCTCTGCTTCGCATCCCTCCCTCCCTCTCTCCCTCTCCACCCACCCTTCAAACCCCCCTGCTCCCCCAAACTGCAGCCTCCGCCCCTCTCCCCTCCACTTTTTCGCTCTCTATACCACCTGCCCGCCCACCGAGCCGCTCTCGGCCAAGGGCGGTGCCAACCCGGTGCCCAGGGCTGCCCTTCTCCCCGATTTTGGTGGGGTTTGTTTTTTAGGGGAGGGGGGCTGCGGTCACAGCACATGGCACGTGGCCCCGCTTGCAGCGCACTGTGTGCACCGTCATGAGCTGCTTAGCCAGCACAAATCTGAGGAGCAGGGACCTCCCTCGTGCCAACGTGTGGCACCTCTGGGCATGGCAGCGGGGCAGGTGAGCGGCTCCCTCGGCTCGGGGCAGGTCGAGCTTTCCGCCCTTCCCCGTGCCCCTTCGGATGCTGCCCCACCGACCGTCGGTGCTGCCTGCTGGACGGACCCCGCGGGCTCCGTCCCTGTGGAATTCCAGCCGCTTTTTAATTTCCTCTTGGGATTTTTGTCGTGTCACCGAACTGCACCCGGGCTGCGCAGCGGGTTTAGTTACCCTGAGTTAATATCCGAGAGGGCTGGGGGCTGTGAAGGTGTGGCGAGCTGCTGTTCCCGTGGTGTGTTCTGGTTTTGATGAGGGGGATCCATTACAAAGCGGAGCTGCTCTTCCTTCTGCTCTCCTAGGCTTTGGATTGCTCGCTTTCAGCTCTGTCCTGGGAAAGGCGGGGCGGGACTCCGGCATCATGAATATCCAAGTGTAACACCTACACGGCTCCGTAGCGCAGGACACGTGGGTTGCACAGATGTCACAGCAGCCCCAACTGCTGGGGACGGCCCAGCTGGCCCTGCAGCCACCATAGCAAGAGGGGCAAAGACTCCCACTGAGATGTGCTCATTTATGTTTTGGGATTCACGAGGGGTGGAGGCATCTGCAGGGCAAGTTTGTCTTGGTTTGTACTGCTCGCTTCATGAAATACTTTGGAGTGTCTGCAGCAGGGGAAGGGAGGAAGGAGCAGATAGCGGTGTCTGGGGTCACGATGGGCTGGTGGGGAGCTGGCGTGGTTGTCCATCCTGCTCCCCTTTCCTCACCACCTCCCTGGCGTGACTAACAACCCCGTGCCCCTCTTCTCTCCCCGCAGCAGAGGCCGACATGCCCACGTCCTTCCCGTGCTAGGACTGCCCCCCACCACCCGGGTGCCCCCCCAGCCCGGTGCCGAGGATGCGCGCCTGGAAGGCGGTGGCCAGCACGCTGGCGCTCAGCGGGGTCGATGTGGTGGTAACCACCCTGCTCTACACCCACGGCCAGGGCGGCCGGAACGTCCTGCAGGACCTGCGGCACTTCAACATCTTCAACTCGCTGCTGGACATCTGGGGGGGCTGCCTGTACCGCAGCTGTGTGCTCCTGGGGGCTGCCATCGGGGTGGCCACCAACACAGCCTATGGCCCCCGGCGCCTCAAGGCATCACGGACCTTCATCGCTGTCGTCTGCCTCCTCATGGGCATCTACATGATGGTGAAGCTGCTGCTCTACTCGGAGGTGCGGAAGACCATCAGGGACCCCTGGTTCTGGGGGCTCTTTGCCTGGACCTACGTGGCGCTGGCGGCCACCTTTGGGCTGTGGCAGCTGCTGGCCTGTGTCACCTCCTCGCGCGAGGCGCTGGGGCCTGGCTCTGAGTCCCGGGCAGAGGTGGAGGAGAGCTGTGATGGGGGCATCCCGAGGGACAAGCGGGAGGAGGCAGCCGGTCCCACCATCCATAAGCTGCTGTCCTACACCAAGCCCGATGCTTTCTTCCTGGGTGTTGCCTCCTTCTTCCTCCTCGTGGCCGCGCTGGGTGAGTGAAGGGACCCAGGGGTGCCATGATGTGCTCCCATCCTCTCCAGAAGGGCAGGAGCTGTGGTGGTGGGGCTAGGAAGCACCCCAGGATTGCTTTTTTAGGGGCGCTGGGTGGCACGTGCTGCACAGGCTGCATAAAAAATGCAGTGGGGCAAAAAAATGCAATAGGGGATAAAATACACTCAGAGTGCAACATCCTCATGTGCCATTAAGGGCTGCACCTCCTGAGAGATCTCACGTGATGACTGGTATCTCTGTGGTGGGGATGGGGTTATCCATGGGCTGTCAGTCTTGGGAACACAGGTCCTGGGCCAGTCCTGTGCAGTGGGGCTGAACCTCCATTTCTTGTCTTGTCTGGTAGGAGAGACCTTCCTGCCCTACTATACGGGGCTGGCCATCGATGGCATCGTGGTGCAGAAGAGCATGGATCGCTTCTCCACGGCAGTGCTGGTCATGTCGCTGCTCGCCATCGGCAGGTAATCGCAGGGGCTGGTTCTGGCCCTGAGGAGGAGGAGTTTGGGGTTTTCCCACAGGAGCTCATGGTGGTGGTGGGCGTGGGCAGCCACTCCATCAGGTCACTGCCAGACCCCAGGGGTGTGCTTTGATTTCTGTGCATTGTCACAGTGCAGAGAGGCGGTGGTGACAGTCACGAGGCCTTTGTGTAGCCCTTTCTGTCTGTCTGCTGGTGGTGGGAGAGCAGGAACAGAGGGAACAGGGAGTGGGTTCCCTGGGTGTAAGGGTAGAAGACCCTTCTGGAAGATTTTACTACGAGGAGATTAAGTTTTTTTCACTTAAGAAAGCTTTCCTGCTTAGAAGAGGCTTCTTTCCCCATAGACAGTTTGAGATGTTTTCTCCTCCTGCATTCCAGAGAAACTCTCTGATAGGAGAAAAAGATAAGGCTTTGCAGACATGTGTGAAGGCCCCACAGAGGAGGGGCTGGGGATGATAAAAGCCCAGCCCTGAGAAGAGGGGACATGTCTTTCCCCGGGGCCTGGTGTTAGAAACACCATTAAGATTAATATTCTGTAAGTCTTGTATTCTCAACTTTGGAAATGTATTTTGCCACAACTCTTCCACTGCTTGGCATTTCAGGGGTACCTGTGTGTTCTCTCACTTCACACTGGGGAATGCTGTCCCGCAGCGCCGTGTTCCCTCCCAGGGTTGGTGGCACCCAGGAGAGGTGTGGGCTGGCTTAGCTGTTTCTTCCCCAAGTGGTGCCCACAGGACACTGCCCAAACCCCTGGCCTGGCGTGGGGGTGGTTGTGTTGCTGAGCGCGGTGTCGTGTCCATTGGTCTATAACGTTTCTTATCTGCAATTAGCTCATTTGCCGCAGGTATCCGGGGCGGCGTTTTCACGCTCATATTTGCAAGGCTGAACATCCGCCTTCGCAACTGCCTCTTCAGGTCGCTGGTGTCTCAGGAGATGAGTTTCTTTGATGAGAATCGCACAGGTTGGTTCCTCTCCCTGCTGGATTTGCTCTGACCCCTCTGGCCCATCCTGGAATTTTTCCCCTTGGCTTGCCCTACCCGCACGCAGCAGATCGTGGGCAGCCAGAGGCAGCACCCAAGTGCTCGTGTTTAGGGATGGAGGCAGAAAGCTCTTCCTTTTTGGTTGCTTCCCACTGTGGGGCTGACACAGGATTGCCCATCACCCTGGGGATGTCCCATTGCCACTGATCAGCCTGACATCCAGCAGTCCTGGGGCTGATGTGCTCGTCCCCAGTTATTCCCAAAACACCTCCTTTCCTCCTCCTGTACCTCAGTCAGTGCCTGCTGGTCAGCCACTCTCCAGCTCTGCTCCAGGCACCAAAAACCTCGGATGTGTGAAGCTTGCTGAGTGTGCTTGTTGATTTCCCTGCTCACAGTTCAGTCCTGTCCTGGTCCAAGTCCTGTTCCTGGGCCGGGCCACTCTGGTGTGGTCCCAGCCCACTGTAGCTTTCACACATTTAATTTTGTCTCAGTGGTATTTTTAGTTTTGAGGCTGTTGCCATATTTAGCAATGGCCTTACAGTGCCTTGGTAGCTGAGGACAGCAGAGATGTTATTGTAAGTGGGATATGGGTAACCCTGGACTTACACAAAAGCACGGGAGTTCAGCTGGACTCAAACACAGGCCAAGTATTCAGGAACCCAGGCTGGCTGTAACATTCAGCTCCACTAAAGGGCACCACCAGAGCTTCACCCCTTGGTAGCTGAACCCATGTCCTTGAGTCCTTTGGGTCAGCTCTAGGCTGCAGGGCACATGGCTAAACCCGGTGTCTCCAAAGCCCCCTTGTGGCCTGCAGGGTGTCCTGTGCCCAGCCCTGGCTGATCCTGCCAGGATGGACGTGCTGCCCATCTGCCTGCCCACAGGGTGCCCTCCAGCACAGGGTGCTGCCATCGTCCCCTTTGCTGTCCTGCAGCCATCCTTGGTGACCCAGGGATGTGCCTTCAGGTGCCTTTCCCGTCCTTCATGCATGCAGCAATTCAAGTTCCTCTGTTCTGCTTTGCATCCACAGTGGTGGAGAGTCGCTCCCCTTCCATGCCACCCTTCAGAGCCCCAGTGAGGGGCTGGTTGAATGGGGAGCTCCATCTGGCCCCTGGCAGGGGACGTGGGACCTGCTGTGATGATGTGTCCCCTCTCTCCCCTTCCCCCAACCCCTCATTGCTGCAGGGGATGTCATCTCCCGCCTGACGTCCGACACGACCATCGTCAGCGACCTGGTCTCCCAGAACATCAACATCTTCCTGCGCAATGTGGTGAAGGCCACGGGGGTGATCTTCTTCATGTTCAGCCTCTCCTGGAAGCTCTCGCTCGTCACCTTCATGGGCTTCCCCATCATCATGCTGGTGTCTGATGTCTATGGGAAGTATTACCAGGTAGGCAGCAGCAGCTGGCGTTGCCATGACATGTCACACTGGGCTGTTCCCCACCGTGAGGCAATCATGGGGTTGTGGGTGGATTTGGAGTTGGTGGGAGTGATGCTGGAGTGCTTTGTTGCCAGCAGTGGGGACAGGCAGGCAGCATTAAACCTGTGTGGGCAGACAGGGACAGCCTGGGCTCTTACTTTGCTTCATGCTCAGGAGTGGAAGCATCTCAGGTCTGACAGGAGAGGTGGCTTAGCTGTGGGTTATCCTGTATGCACCTGCCTGTCCTCCTGCAACCTCCCCCTTTTGGAGTGACTTGGTAGGGATTAAATGCAGTGCCAAGCTCCCTCCCTCTGCCTGTGGGCTGAGGACTGTCCCCCTTTGCCAACGGCACATCCCGTGAGCTGTGTGAGCCCTACACTGCTGCTCCCTCTGTCAGCTGTGGGTGCTTACTGCTGTGCTGGGACGCAGCATGCACAGGTCCTGCCAAAGCACAGTCCTCGGGTACTGCCTCGCCCAGCCACAGCCCCTCCCGTGGGTCAGGCACTCGTGGGAGGAGTGGAGCTGCCCTTGGTCCTCAGACCTGTGCCTGACTGGGAAATTCCTGGAAGAGCTCCCAGGACAGGTCCCTTCAGGGCACTGGGAGCAGCCCTGGACATGGTACTTCACCTCCCACAGCCCAGATCCCCTGGGGAGAGCACATGAGTCTCCTGACACAGCATCCTGGGCTGTCCTGAAGTGTGGGATATATCCCAATGCTTAACTTTCTTGCCCATGGCCTTGGAAAATGTCACCATGCCCTATTTTCCTGAGCCCAGCAGAGCCTGGGGTGAGCAGGGAGATGTGCCACGGGCATCCTGGCGCCTGCTGAGCCCCCTCTGCCTCCCCCTGCTCCCTGCAGAAGCTCTCCAAGGATGTGCAGAGCGCCCTGGCCAAGGCCAACAACACTGCTGAGGAGACCATCTCTGCCATGAAGACTGTCCGCAGCTTTGCCAACGAGGAGACGGAGGCGAACGTGTACTGGCAGAAGCTGCAGCAGGTTTACAAGCTCAACAAGAGGGAGGCCTTGGCTTACACCTACTACGTCTGGTCCAGTGGGGTAGGTGTTCCCTGCACAGGCCTTGGGGAGTTGCTTCAGATCCCAAAATGCACATGGCACGTGCACGTGGTTCTCCTCCGCTTCCAGGGAACTTTGCAGGGCGTGCCCAGCCTTGCTGTCTGCTTCCAGCAACCCTCTGTCTCTTCATTATTATTTCCACCCATCAAAAAACACATCCCTTCCCATGCCCTCGGGGCAGCGTCGTGTCACCCCACCGACCTGCCTGTTTTCTCCTGCAAATAGGAACATAATTGCTAAGTGCTCAAGGTCGTGGAGAAGCCCGTGGCTCGGTGGTGCTGCATTGCGTTGCTGTGCCAGCTCATCCCCGGGGCTCCGGCTGGGAGCAGCCGCCGCGTTGGTTGAGCTTCTGCTCAGCAGTGGAGCTTCTCTGCGTGTGGGTGGTGGCAGGGGGAGGCTGCTGGGCTTGGGCTTTGGGCTTTTTTTGTGTGTGGGGGTTTTATTTCCCCCTGCAAAATGCTTTTTCATCATTCAAGACCAGATGGTTTGGGAGTTCTCCTGCATCGGCTGATAAGTGAGGCTGCCCTTAATCTCTGCATGTTCAAAGGTGGAAGGAGTCTCTGGTGATGGGTTTGTGAGTTATGGTGCTCTCGTGCAGTTGTGGGAGATTTTATGGCTTTCCAAGTCTGGAAGCAAAATTGGAACGTTATTAGCATTGTTTCTGGGCTCCCAGGTGAAGCTGGAGCATGAACTGGGTCAGCACAGATCCTGATGAGGCTAAAAAGGCAAAAACCCTCAAAAACTGCCCCTGCAGGGCTCACGTAGAGAGAAGCCGATGGATTTAGCACAGCCCTGGTAGAGTCTTTCTTGGAGGGAACACAGGATCCTAAGGTCAGATCATGAAGGAAGGAATTTTTCCCCCAGTATTTTAATCTGTGTGAATTTACAGCCTGTTCTGCAAATGTCACACAGGGCACAGAGGCATCATTGCTTTTCAGAGCACCCCAGCAGTGGGGAACAAAACCAGCTGAATAAAGGCAGGGGCTGGTATTTGTCATATCAGAGCTCATCTGTCTCCCTTCTACAGTAGGTGGTTCTTCCCACACTGATTTCACATGAGGGCTGAGGTTATCCTTCAGGGACTTGTACACAAGGAGGATATTCTGCATTAACTCTTGGCTTGATTTTGTGTTCTAAATTAAAATGTGTCACACTCGCATAACAGAAAGTTTATTTTAGTGGTGAGGTGACTGCATGCCTTGGATAGTTTGAGTGTAGATTATTATGCTTGAGGACCTTAGTCAAAAAGAGAAGTTCACGAGATGCTCTGTTATTTCAGGTGAATTCTCCCTCCTTGGCTGTTGTCCCTCTGACCTTCTGTTTTGATGAAAGATGCCAGCCCAGCTCCCTAAATCAGCCCATGTACCTGAGTCGTTTCTCCCTTCTCATATCCATGCTCACTGCTTAGGGCTGTCAGCTGTGCTGTCAGGGATCCTCAGCTCGGGGCTCAAAGAATAGATGTCAGCACATGAATTGGGGGCTGATGTGTGAGTAGTTACAAACACACCAAAATATCAGTTGTCCTTGCTGATTTGGGGGTGTTTTCTTGCTTTCAGCTGACCCTCCTGGTGGTCCAGGTCAGCATCCTTTACTATGGTGGGCACCTTGTGATCTCAGGGCAGATGACAAGTGGAAACCTGATATCCTTCATCATTTATGAGTTTGTCTTGGGAGACTGCATGGAGGTGAGTCTGTTTTATCACAGAATCATGGAATGGTTCAGGTTGGAAGGGTCCCTAAAGCTCATCCAGTTCCACCCCCTGCCATGGGCAGGCATACCTCCCACTAGCCCAGGATGCTCCAAGCCCCATCCAACCTGGCCTTGGGCACTTCAGGGATGGGCAGCCACAGCTTCTCTGGCCAACCTGTGCCAGGGCCTATCTGCCCTCTGGGCTACTCCATGTCAGAAGGTCCCAGGGCAGTTGCAGGTCTTGATCCAGTGTTGATTTTCCTGTGACACATTTCCTTGGTGCTGTGGCATCACCAAAGAGGGATTCTCCCCTCTGCTCCCCATTCCCCTCCTGCTGTGGCCCCAAAACTTTAATGTTCCTGAAGCAGCTCTTCCCTCAGAAAGGCAGTTGGGACCAGAGGGGTCAGGCTGGCCCTGCTGAAGGGCAGAGTCCTGGCTGCCTCCCAGGCACATTTCCTGGCATGAAGGATGCAGGGATTACAAAGCTGCCTGTTAAATTTCAGGCTTCATTAAAAACTTGATTATATTACTTTTTTTTTCCCTGTCTCTGGAATAGGCTGCAAGCTGCTGCGTTGGCAGAGCATTAGCAAGATGGGATTGTGGGTGGGATGGTAGAGCCCACCCAGGGCTGCCTTCCCCTTGCAGAGGCGTAAGTTTGGCTAATCCAGGCACAAATGATCCAGTCGAGGTTTCCTCACAGCCAAGCGTGGTTTTGGTGGTGCTTCAGCCTCTGTGCAGGGGCAGAGCAGAGCTGGAGGCAGCTCACTCAGCTCTCACCATCTGCTCATATGACTGCAGGCTCTGGTGGTGCTCCCAGACTGTGGTTTTGGTGTGGTTTTTGTTTGGTTTGGGGGTTTTTCTCCCCTCCTGATAGGAGGGGCAGTCGCAGTACAAAGTGTTCTGCAGCTCTGGGTTTAATACTGCAAAAACCCAATGTGGGGTTTATTCCAGGGAAGCCAGTGTCAGCATGCAGCAGCTGCAGTTGGGAGAGAGTGGTGGTAAATCCCCTTGGACCATATTCCAGCCTTATCAGATGCCAGACAGTTGTCTAGAAGGGCCCAACCTGGAGCTGCATTTCAGACACGTGTGCTGGGGAAGGAGCTGGCCCTCCCTGGGGGCTGGTCTGTGAAATGTTCAGTCCTTGGACTGGGGAGCTGCTGGTCTTGCATAAAGAGAGAGAAGGGAAGGATTTTTTTGGAAGGTTGGGTCATGTATCCCTGGGCACGTCTTCTCTTCCCAACCCATGTGTTTCCTTCTTCTGTTCCCCTCCCAGTCTGCCCATGCACAAAACCCCCTTGGAAGCCCTTTTCCCTGGATTGCCCATATATCCCCTCCATACCCTGCAAAGGGGAAACAGTGTCCTTTTCCTGTGTCTGTTGACTGTCAGTGTGAGGTGATAGAAGACTTGGGAATGCTTCAGCCTTTCTCCTTAGCAGTAGCACTGACTGCCTTCTCCATCACATGAGAGGGTCTCACGGTTGCCACTTCCCTTCCAGTCCATCGGCTCCGTGTACAGCGGGCTGATGCAGGGGGTGGGAGCTGCTGAGAAGGTGTTTGAGTTCATCGACCGCCAGCCCACCATGGTGCACGACGGCTCCCTGGCCCCGGACCACGTGGATGGCAAGGTGGAGTTCAGGAACGTGACGTTTTCCTACCGCACTCGCTCTGCAACGCAGGTTCTCCAGGTGGGCACCACGTGCTGCTTCTCCACCACGGCAGTAACTGATCCCCAGCCCTTGGGAAGCATCAGCTGCCTCATGGAGATACGTCAGGGCAGGCTCAACACATGCTGGAAAACAGATTAAAAGAAGCAGCGGGTGTTTAGGGCCGGCCTTCCTTACAAGGAATGAGATTTATCAATAAAGCCCTTGTTCCCCGCTCAGGCATTAAACATGTCAGCATGGTACAGGCTCTGTGCCAAGCTGCCTCGGACTGTTTCCGTGGGAGAGGAGCTGGGATCATGAGAAGGGGGAGGCAGCAAAGAGGTTAGTTTGCTTTGCAGTTTTTAGAGGACCTGCTACATCAGCAGGCAAACTTGAAGCGATTTGGAGGCTTTTTGCTTCCTCAGAGCCAGGAGAAATGGCTGATATGGCACATCACCAAGGCAGAGGGTCACCGTGGCCAGATTTATGCTACATTTCTAGTGTAGTGCCCAACCTGCTGCCCCTGGAGCCTGGGAAAAGCCCAGACCTGAGCACACTCTCCCATCCATGTTGCAGAATGTGTCCTTCACCCTGCACCCCGGCAAAGTGACGGCACTGGTGGGTCCTTCGGGGAGTGGGAAGAGCTCCTGTGTCAACATCCTGGAGAACTTCTACCCTCTGCAAGATGGGCAGGTGCTGCTGGACGGGCGTCCCATTAACATGTACGATCACAAGTACCTGCACTCCGTGGTACGAGCCACTGATATGTGTATTTTAGCTACAGCCATGCTCAGAGGGGATGGATGGCAGTGGTGCATGTTGCTTAGGATCTCATCTGGCAAAGTCTGAAATGTCCAGAAAGCTGGAGGTGGCCCAGGAAGTGAATTGGGATAATTTGTGGGGGTGGAAGTGAAAGAGATGGAGCGGGGAGCCTTCCAAAAACAGGACAAAAAAGCATGGTTTGTTTTGTATTTTTTGGCCGATGCAGTAGAAATATGTTTTTGGTTGTTGGATTAATTATCATCTAAATTGGGTTTGGAAAAAGAGGTTTACATTCCTCCAGTGCTTTCTACCTTTAAGATCTTAAAGTAATTCTCAGCTAGTGGGGAGTTAAAGCAGCTGGAGCACCAGAGGGGCTGAGTGGTTTGCCTTGGAGAGGGGTCCAGCCCGTCGGCTCTGGTCTGTGTGTCAGCACAGATCAGCCTTCATCTCTGCAAGTAACTGGCTCCTTTGTTTGCCCCCAGAGCAAATGGCCTCACCAGTCAGCAGGAAAACCTGAAAACAATTGATCAGAGACAGGCTGGAAAGCCAAAGTCAGTGTGACTAATTTACATTCCCTGCCCGTACAGAGGGAAAATCAAAAGGCAAGCTAATCTTTCAGTTTGGAAAGCCTGGTGTGGTGTTAGGGGCATGGGGAGAAGTCAATTAAAATATGACTGTGTCCCCCTGGTTCTTTTCGTGCCCAGTTCTGAGCAATAGTTTGGAGGGTTTGATTTATTCCAATATCAAGGGTTTGCTAAAGCAGACTGAGTGTGAGAGTGAGCTGCAATGGCTGGAAGGCAGGACAGGGAGACTGTTGCTAAGCAATTAAGGAATTGCAGCAGTTTTGTCCCCAGTTTGCTAATTTGGGATTAAAAGATGCAAGAGGGCTCATTCACATGGCCCAACTGGGCTTACTGGCCTTGAACAGAAAATCAGCAAGAGCCTGGGAGAGGCTCTCTGCAGCCTGACTTGTCCCAGCAACTGGTTTTCCATTTTGGAAGGACCAAACAGTGACAGGAAGGACAGGTCTGGAGCTAAAACACAGCAGGGTCTTGGAGGGGGAATCCCATCCCAGATACCAACGTACCACCATGGCATCAGGTTTCTCTCCTGCAAAACAGCTTCCCAGCAGGTGATACAAACTGGGCACCCCATGGTTAGCTGGAAGCTCACACTGAGGCACTTCTGTAGTTTGGTTAATGGCACTTCCTGCCTTTATCTCAGTCCTTACTCAACAGGAAGAAACGCTGATGATCCGAGATGCCATGTGGTGCGTGCCCTGCTCCTGATGTCCCTCTCTTGCCTTCCTTTCTGCAGATCTCCCTGGTGAGCCAGGAGCCTGTGCTGTTTGCCCGCTCTATTGCAGACAATATTTCTTATGGCTTAAGCTCAGCCTCCTTTGAGTCAGTGGTTCAGGCTGCCCAGAAGGCCAACGCACACACCTTCATCACGGAGCTGCAGGACGGCTACCACACAGGTACAGCATCACCCCAGCACGGCACCGTCCTGATGTGGCTGGCAGCTGAACTTGGTTCTTGTTTTGACCCCTTCTTCTCTCCCTTGACCCAACAGAGGCAGGTGAGAAAGGGGCTCAGCTGTCAGGTGGCCAGAAGCAGAGAGTGGCAATTGCCAGGGCCTTGATCCGAGCCCCTCCCATCCTCATCCTGGATGAAGCCACGAGCGCACTGGATGCAGAGAGCGAACACGCGGTGAGTGGGTGACTGGGATGTTTGGGCCAAAGAGATGATCTGGGTTTGGAGGAAAGACTGCAGCTTCAATTTCCAGCCTGTGGACAAGCTTAGTCTTGACATGGTGAAGTCAGAAGGTTGAGTAAGATGCTAATTCCTTAGCGTGAATTTGCTTTCAACACCGCTGTAGCCACCAAGAAGGGAATAATCCCAATTTTTGGGATTGTCAATGCCTGACAAACCTGGTGAGATAGGGTTCTCTGCTGATTTTTTTCAATGTGGAAAGTGATAATTGATATACAGAGACTCTGGGCATCTTTTTAGGACAGGATACAGACAAAGACCCTAAAAAACGGTGCTGCAGGAAGGAGAGTAGGACTCCCTGAGCTCAAATCCCAGCCAAGGCACCAAGGAAGCCACAATTGCAAGAAAGACCCTGAGCTTCCTGTGAACACTCAGGAAATAGCCCCACTTTTCTGAGCAGCTTCCTGCAGTCCATGCCAACACCATGTGGCCTCCAGATTTGTGGCTCAGTTCTGACAAGGACCTGTGTGCACACCACACCTGACTGCACTGAGCCAGCCCTTTGGGCCGGGAGCTGGGGTGGAGGTCCTGGTGGTGCTGCAGGGAGCCTTGTGTCCCCTGTCCAGAGGTTTCTGAGCACAGACCGTGAAGCTGTTGCTCTCCCTGCTGAGGCAGAGCCAGCTCTGCTCGGGCCCTGACGCCTTTTCTCCCCGCAGATCCAGCAGGCGATTTACGGCGACTTGCAGAACCACACGGTGCTTGTCATCGCTCACAGGCTGAGCACTGTGGAGAGGGCACACAACATCATTGTGCTGGACAAGGGCCGCGTGGTGCAGCAGGGCTCGCACAAGGAGCTCATGGAAGAAGGAGGCCTTTATTCCAAGCTGGTCCAGAGACAGATCCTGGGGCTGGAGGGGGGCGGCACGGACAGTGGGCAGCCCGCAGCCCGGGGGGATTCAGCCAAGGGGCCCGGCGGGCTGGAGGAAGAGTTCAGGATAGACCATTCCCTGCCAGCCGTGGCACAGGACGATTACAACAGCACGGCCCACAAGTGAGGGGCCGGCGGCTCGGACGCTCCCTGGATGCTGAGATGGAGGCAGATGGTGCCCTGCAGAGCACACCGTGCCCTCACCCCGCGTGTCACACCCCCACACACACCCCACACACACACACACACACACTCCATAGAGCTTCCTGCAGCGTGCTCCATGCAGCTGGGAAAACAGGGAAAACCCGAGGCACTTGGGTCTTTAGCAATTCTCAGCAGCGTTTCTACTGGGTTTCTTTTCTTACTACCAGTAATTCCTCTTGACTGGGACTTTTCTCCCGTTGATATGCATGTGTAACTGCTATTAACTGTAATGGATGTTAAATGCATGCGTGGAAGGGAAGGTTGGAAACCCCTTCAGGATTTCAGGGGGTGGCTTTTGTGGCTGGATAGAAAAATGGTGACTTGTAAAACAAGATCCTGCTCCTGCCATCAATCCATGGGGCTAATCCAAAGTTGGCTGAAGTCTGTAGGGAGTTCCCCTTGGCTTTGGCAAAAGCTGGATCACTCCCATGGAGCTGAATGCCGGGAGAGTTTTGCACTGAGTGCCTGCAGGCTCAGGCTCCCAACCATTGCTGCTGAGCTTGTGTCATGTATTATCCATCCTTGCTGGGACAAGCCAGGGGAGTGGGAGGCAGATGTTACTTTCAGATTTGTTCTTGGTGCTTGGTGGGTGTTTGTTTTTAAGGATGAAATGTTTCGCCATAACTGGGTTAGGTTTTGGGGCTTAGGGTTTTTTTGTTTGACTTGTTTGTTGTTTTTTAAAGTATTTGTGTGCCCTGTGCAATGTCTGTCTGGCTCCAGCATCCACGGGAAATTGGTCTGTTATTTCGGAATTTTTTTTATCTCACAACCCCGGTGCTGGTTTGAGAAAAAACACTACTAAAGACAGGCATAAAACACTAAAAGACAGCACTTTATAAATCCCACCAAAGCTTTGTTCAGCTTCAGGCCGTGCTAGAGACTTCACTGCATGGGAAATCCGTACAGTCACTTTCCTTGAAGTCCAATTTCAGCTGCCTGAACTTTATAATGTGTTTCTTTGACTATAATTTATTTTAGTATGAGGGATAGAAAGAACTGTGTTGCTCCTAGCCCTTTGGGGTATTGGCTCTGGCTTTGTAGTGTTGTCCTGCTATAGACTGGTGAAAAATCCTATGCAGCCAGGCAGATGCTGTTGAAAAAAAATAGCATTTCTAGGGGAACACTGACTTCAGACTCTGCATAGCTAAGAAATTCTCTCAAGCACTTTAGCTCTCATGTTTTCTGATACTTGAATGCTGCTGCATTTTCCTTTTCAGCGGGTTTGCGTTTTTGTTATTGGCAATGTTTTGTTTTGATTTAGCAATGTTTTACAAACTCTAAATTTAGTGTCCTTGAGGAGGGATGCTCAAAAAATAAAAGACTACCTCTGCCACTCAATGTCGAGCTGCTGTAGTTGAGGGTGTCCTTTGCATTCTGGGTTTTCAAGGTAATGTTCTTCTGAGACCACAGCTGAATGCAGGAACACTCCACACGTGTTCTGGCTCCCTTGCAGGGAATGACAAGAGGAACCTACAGAGAACGAGGTATGTAAAAGATTTGAGCATCTGATAATGGCTGTGAGCCCAGCAGTTGGTATAACCCATTGAATAACTCGTTTCATCCCAGATCCCCCTCGGAGTCAGTCTCCCATGGAAGGACAGGCAGTCCAACCCGTTCTCAAAGCACAGCACTTCGTGACTGGAATCTTTTCAGCTGCTTGCTTTTGTGATATGATAAAAATCTGTGCCTCAGAAGAAGAACAAGATCTCTTTTTGTCTTCCCTCCCTCTGCTTAGGAAACTCTGAACTCCTCAATTCACCCCTTCAGTAAATGGCCAAGTGTTCCTGCTTGATGAAAATTTGCACTGTGGCCATGAGGAGGTTGGGGGTTCCACCCAGTGCTGGCAGGCAAGTGATTAAATGATTCATTCTGCATTTTTTTCAGTACCTGGGAGCAGAATGTGGCCACCAGTTCGTAAAAGTGAAATTAATTTCTGCTTAATTGAAAAACTGGGGGGAAAACAAGTTGGGTTACCTGGGAACTAGGAAAGCCAACTCACCCTGGGAAGTGCTGGGAGGACAAGGCTCATTAGTACACGAGATGCCAGGAAAGAGAATTTGATTGTATCCTGTGTGTCCCTCCCAGGCAGTGCTGCAAAAAGGGAACTGGAGGATACAATCAGATTAGTTTTATTGCAAAGACTACAGTGAATTTCAGGAAGGGAACCCTGCTTCCCAAGCCTGTTGTGATGATAATCCCAGCATTGTATTCCCAGGTCAGGTCCAAACAGCAGCAACTGAAATGACACATTGGAAACAGCAGATTGTCTCTGCTGGTGGCACCAGTCCAAGCTGATAACAGGGCCTGACTTTGCTCATTGCCACAGGTGCTGAATTCTTTCCTCTGCATCCAGATAACCCAAGGCTACTTTTCCATTGAGTCTCTCATCTGGTGGCATGAACAGGTCCTTTTATTGTGCTGTCAGCATGTGAAAAGTGGATCTGCCTGTGTGCTAAAGCCATGAAGGTTTTCTTATGGCTTGGAAGATGGGTGGGAGCCCCACACCCCACTGAGGATCCAGCAGTACTAATCTAATGCAGATATTTCTGCAGGCCCAGTACAAACCCTGTGACTATAGAGAAAATCCTGCTTTCTAAATCATTCCACCTATGCCTTCTTTTTGAAGTGAAAATTGGGGTCAGAGATGCCCATTAGCAAGACTAAGCCTGGCAATGAAGATGTGCTTCAGCCAGGGCAGCAGTGGGAATTGCTCCAGTGCTGGAACACGAGCTGCTTCCTGGAGCTGCCCAGTCCCTTGGGCCTGACTGCCTGTGGGCAGTCTGTTTTTCAGGCTCCTCTCCTGGAAACACGGCCACTGTTCCCTCTGAAGTTCTGAAATGTAGTATTTTGTGGCTGTGGCTTTGCCCAGAGTTGACATTCATAGGGGAACATGAGCAAAATCAGTCCAAGAGCTTCTCAGTTAGAGTGATGGAGATAAAAAGATTGTTCTCAAAGGGAAAAGTCTTCCCAGGAAACTCAGAGGGGCTCACCTGAAACCTTAACTTGGGGGCACGGCTTGAAGATTGTCATGGCAGAACTGGAAGCAATTAAGCATTTGAAAGCACAGTTGATGACAAAGGTTGACTGTACATTCCATGGCAGGGTGTTTTCCTCACTGTTAATAAGCTCTAACCATTCCCTGTAATAGGCATAACCACAGCTTTATTTGATTTAAACATTGGAGAACCCAATCCAAGATGAAACTCAAGAGCAGATCCTACAGTCCTAGTGATTCCCCAGGGATATGTATTTACCTTTGCACAGGCAGGGTCTGTGGCTGACTGACCCAGTAAATGAGAACACAGTGATGGAAAAAACACAGCTGTGTTATTCCAACAACTTGTCCCCTGGCACACCAACCTCTGCCTCAATAAGCAACTGTGTGTGTTGCAGTGGCTGTGCTTTCTAGGCCTTCAGCATGTCTGGAAATACCACAAGCAAACAGACAGAGTGTTTCTAGCTCAGGTTCAGAGAGTCTTAGTCTGGGGAGGAAAAACAGCAAATGCCTCCTCTACTCCAGCTTCACTATGAGCTTAAGGCAAAGAAAATATGTGCAGGTCCATCAACCTGCTCCTGCCACCTGTGGCTCCCTGAAAGGAAGGAGTAGACACAAACACTTAACTCCTGCTCTCTCAGACAGCAGGTTTCTCAAACAGGATGGCTGTTTCTCTCCCAGGATGCTGAATATGCAAGTCATTTCCATGTGTGAGGGAACGGGCATTGTGAAATATAAACAGAAGTATGGGCTGTAATTAATATATAGAAGGAAGTTAAATTACAAATAAGCCTGAAAACTTATCTCTACATTAAGCAACCAGACTAATAGGGGTTAATATACATCAAAGATTAGCTTTGCAAATTGAACCTGTACATAACTAACCAGTTTTTCCAGGAAAAGAAAGTAAGTTGTGAAGGTGACTTGCAAAATATGTCTAAATCTAATAAATATGCATGAGTACAGTCCTACTGACCATAAATGGATATGAGGTAACAGAAGGAAGTCCAAGATCAAGTTTAAATAGGAAAAAAATCTAACATCATATTTAAATTAGTCTGGATGCAAGTTCTCCCCAAGACTGAATCCTGAGTCCTTATTCACCATGACATGGTTTCCACTGTAATCTTCCCAATTTTTTTATTCAATTTCTCCTGTAATAAGAAATCCTGACTTCTGTACTTTGCCTGCTTACAATTTTAGTGTTCTTGAATGCTGTCACCCTTCAAAAGAATTTCAGCAAAGGCAAATAGAAACCAGGGCCGGGGAGATGATAAATCTCAGCCTGCAGCACTGCAATATTTGATAATCCCTCTAGTCCAAAATTCTGGTTTATCTGCAATCCTTCATATTCTGTCCAAGTGATGTGCTGTCATAAAACCTTTATGTTTCGTGAAGACTGGGGAATGGGAAGGCACTCTCCTATCTGTCCAAATAGAAAATATAATTATACAAAAGCAGCAGCTGAACTCTATCTTGGTTCAACCTTAGCTGCTTTTATGGACAACTGGAGAACTTGTGCTGATCAAAGTACTTGAAAGCAGACCAAGTGTTTAATGTAGACTCTTCTCCAGCATCTCCAGAACCCATATTACCTAGACAGGGAGAAGTCCTCCCCGTGCATTTTGGGAGGACTTTGTTGTTCTGCATTAGGGAGCTTCTAATTTTAATACAGATTAGCGTTGGCTAATTCAAATAATCCATTCCTTGATGTCTGGAGCAGTGAACTTCCACCAACCCCATGCAACACAAGCAAAAATTAGTTACAGAAAAGCTCCTTAGGTGACTGAACCCCCTTTCCCAACAGCATATTGACAGTACAATTGTTATCACACTATACTGCCCTTTGCCAGAGATCCTCACTCACAGCACCTCTGAGGGCATTATTCAGTGTGAACTTTTCCTCTCCACCCTCACCTGGGACTGAGTTATTATTCCTCTTTTTAAGCAAAAGGCATCACAATTGAGAGAAGCCAAGAATCCACTCGGGATCACTCAGCAAGGCAGTGGTAAAACTAGACTTACAACATGAAGCTGAGTCAGACTCTTCTAAACCACACTCCCCCAAACCATTTATTTAGCTATGGTATGAAGTTCAAATCTCCAATGTTCTTGGGAAGAAAGGGCTTCTTTTAATCCCTCAACTAATTCCTCTGTGTGTGTGTGTGTGTGTGTGTGTGTGTATCTAAACGTGTGTTTGCAGGTACAGATTTACAGTAGGCTTAACAGACTGGAACTGTGCCTGTTTGATGGGCATGTGCAAATGTGGGGTATGTGGTATCACGTTGGCAGGGCGACTATCTTTTGGGTTTAAATAACCAGGCTGGGCTGCAGTGACTGTGCAAAGCCACATCCCTGCCAGGTGGCACAGCTGCTGACTCACTTGGAACACAGCACATACCTGCAGCAGGCAGGTGTGTTGAGGTGGATGAGTGGACACATGCCCGTATCTCTAATCATCTTCTCCCCACCCTCAGCAAGCTCAGCTCAGCTTCCTGCTGTGCAAACACCACGCTCCTACCTCCTCCTGAGTACACTCAGTTTGCATCAGGGCTGTGGAGTGAGCAGCCAGGAGGCCTGGAAGGCTTCCTCCAGCAGGGTCACCTTGTTGGCCGCCGTTACCTGGGGATAATAATGACAAAGAGGGTTTCTGGGGGGTGAGTGGCATGGGGAGCCAAGTTTAGTTATAGGACAAAAGAACAGCCATAAAGCTGTCACATCATCACTCTGTCCTGCCAGGAACTGCTGGGCCACTTCCTGAATGTGACTGCAACATCATCGCATCCGTGATGGATTCAGTCACTGTGTAGACTTCGAGTTAAATCAAAATATCCCCTCCAAAGGACAACGACCACAGGGCCATTCCCTACCCTGTTCCCTTGGCTCATGTGCTCATTCTGGCTTTTCCCACACACGGAAACGAGCACACCCACACCCACACAGGTACAAAAGCAGGCCAGGAAGGTGGTGCCTGCCACTGATGAACATAACTCAGGCACTGTTAACACAATTAATTGTTTCCAGGCGTAATTGTCTTTATCAGCCCTGCTAACAGCAGTAGTAATTGGGGAGCTGCTGCTGCTCCCCAGGGTTACCACATAGTGCCTACTGCAGAGCTGGTGACTCGGCTGATATAAATCAGAAGAACAAAATGTATGGTGTTTTAATTGAAGCAGTTCTTGCTACATTACTTTTCAAAAGAATTTAAATTCACCATGAAATACATCTTCAACAGATTATTGACCTTCGCTCTTCAAGAGGAATAGTGCTTAACACAGACCAAATGACCCAGCACCAAAGCTTGGTAATATAAGACTTTTAGCTATTTTTAACCTAAATAGGTATTCAGCCTAGGCTTGAGAACAATAATGCAATCACTCTTTTGAGATTTACTCCAGTCAAGCCCCAACCTGGTAAGGAAATGCGAGTTAAATGATTCTACTGATTTTCCTTCCGAGTTTACAGCTGTGGAGTTTTAAACAAAAGGAGGACAGGAGTGCCTGCACCACTTCCAGGCAGGAGCGCTGGGATTGCTGTGTTTGGTGGGGATGTGAAGGCTCTGAAAGCTCAGCTCTGCCAGATGGAACACAGGACAGAGCCCAAGCCATCCCAGTGACTCCCTGTCTGTCCCACGGCCACCATCCTCGAGGGCTGTGCCCAGTTTTGGGCCCCATGCTGCAGGAAGGACACAGAGGGGCTGGAGCATGTCCAGGGAAGGGAACGGAGCTGGGGAAGGGGCTGGAGCAGCAGGAGAGACTGAGGGAGCTGGGTGGGCTCAGCCTGGAGAAAAGAAGGCTTGGGGGGACCTTGTGGCTCTCTGCAAGGCCCCGAGCAGGAGCTGGGGGGGACCAGGACAAGAGGAAATGGCCTCAAGGTGTGCCAGGGGAGGGTCAGGTTGGACATCAGGAGGGATTTCTCCACGGAAAGGGTGGTTGGGCATTGGAAGGGGCTGCCCAGAGAGGTTTGGAGTGCCCGTCCCTGCAGGTGTCCAAGGAAGGACTGGCCGTGGCACTCAGTGCTCTGGGCTGGGGGACAAGGTGGTGGTGTTGGGTCATAGGTTGGACTGGATCATCTCAGAGGTCCTTCCTGACCCAGCTGATCCTGTGACTCTGTGATCCCTCGAGCACAGCACCCAGCACACAGTCCCCAGCACACAGCACCCAGCACACAGCACCCAGCACACAGTCCCCAGCACACAGCACCCAGCACACAGTCCCCAGCACAGCAAACATCACATAGCACAGCACACAGCTCGCTCCGTGTGAGGCTCTGCCTGGCGTTGCCCTTGGGGGCTGCACCGTGCCCACCATGGGGCTTCACCCCACGGACCCCACTAAGAGTTTCAACCCCCCAGACCCCCCCAGGGTGTTAACCTCACAGGCCCGTCCAGGGGCTTCAGCCCCCCAGACCCCTCAGGGCCTTCACCCCACAGACCCCTCAGGCACTTCACCTCCCAAACTGCTCAGGGGCTTCACCCCACAGAGCCCCCCAGGGTGTTAACCCCACAGACCCCTCAGGACCTTCACCCCACAGACCCCTCTGGGGCTTCACCCCACAAATCCCCTCAGGGCCTTCACCCCACAGACCCCCTCAGGCGCTTCACTCCCCAAATCCCCCCAGGACCTTCACCCCACACACCCCCCAGAGC
>JAWWEE010000034.1:11693874-11729292 GCA_035221455.1 Xenops minutus | reverse complement strand
TGTGGGGGTAAAGGACTCGGGGGGGTTAATGAATCCGGGGGGTAAATGACTCCGAGGGGTTAATGAATCCGGGGGGTTTAATGACTCGGGGGGGTTAATGAATCCGGGGGGTAAATGACTCCGAGGGGTTAATGACTCCGAGGGGTTAATGAATCCGGGGGGTTTAATGACTCGGGGGGGTTAATGACTCGGGGGGGTTAATGAATCCGAGGGGTTAATGAATCCGGGGGGTAAATGACTCGGGGGGGTTAATGACTCGCCGCTCCCGGGTGCGTGAGGAGCCCCCGAGGCTGCGGGAAGCGCTGCCGGCCCCTTCCTTTCCTTCCCAGCCCCTTCCCTTCCAAACTGGCCCCTTCCCTTCGCTCCCAGTCCCTTCCCTTCGCTCCCAGTCCCTTCCCTTCGCTCCCAGCCCCTTCCCTTCGCTCCCAGTCCCTTCGCTCTCCTTTCACTCCCAGTCCCTTCCCTGCCTGCCCCTTCCCTTCGCTCTCCCTTCCCTCCCAGTCTCTTCCCTTCGCTCCCAGTCCGTTCCCTTGCCTGCCTGCCCCTTCCCTTCCAAGCCGGCCCCTTCCCTTCGCTCCCAGCCCCTTCCCTTCGCTCCCAGTCCCTTCCCTTCCCTGCCTGCCCCTTCCCTTGCAATCCAGCCCCCTTTCTCCCTCCCGGCCTTTTGTTCTCGGGGCTATCGGTGCCCGCCGGGTGCCAGAGGAGGGGGCTGGGGGGTCTGGCCGGGCTGGAAACGCTGAATTCAATGAATTCTTTAGGGCCGGAGGTGGGCTCGGCTTTTCCCTACGTGCAGCCCTCGTTCTGTGCCTTGGCCGCCCTGAAGGATTTTGTCCGGGTGAATTCGGAACAATGTGGAAAGGGATTTCTGTGTGCCCGGGGCGCAGCGAGGGCTGTCAGGCTTCTCTGCTGGTTGTTTTGCCTGTTTGAAGTGCCTTTGTCAGTGCAGCAGACTCTTTACCTCGTGCTTTTGGATCTGTGCTGCCGAGCAGCTAAAAGGGAGCCTGTTTCCTTCCCCCCGCTGTGGTTGTGTTTAAGGGGGTTTTGTGTGTGCCAGGACTGCAGTTCTGATACGGGACTGTGGTGGGTTTATTTGGCCACAGATGTGTCTGAAAGACTCTCTCTGTGTGGTCAGCTCGCAGCACAGAGGATGAAACCATTTCGATGGAAACTTGAAAAGAAGGAATTGTGCTGCACTTCTCTGGGTCTTGCATTTATTGGGGTTTTTGGGGGTTTTAAATGAGAGGACAAAAGCCCCAGCGGGGGGAAAAAAGGGGCAGTATGTTCTTGAGAAAGAAGTTTAGTTTATTAGTGAAATCAATTATAATTGTGTTCCCTTAAACTAAGATTCCTTTTGGTGCTTCTGAGGAAGCTGTTCTGGATCACCTCAAGCCAAATTGTTCAAGTGCTAGAGATGGAGAGAGGCCCAGTGAAGGCTCAGGCCGACTTAACGAGGTGTCCTGGGGAGTTTATTTGCTGTATTAGGCAACAATTTATATTTTGAACCTCCTGTCAATAGATTTGTGAGAGGGGGCCAGGCATAATGGCTTATATTTTGAGGACTTGGAAGAAACAGGCACTGCTGTAGTGAGTAAAACATGGAGAGACCTCAGAGGCCCCATGGTTTGCTGGGGGCAGGAGAACCTTGCTCTATAAAATCTATTTAAGCAGAGCCAGTGGGTTATAATGGGCTTAACTTTGTAAAGATATAAACGGGGGCAGTGCTGCTGGTTTCAGTGTGACCTCTGACGAGGGATGTTTGCACAAGGCCTGGCTCAGTGGGTTTTATTTTTATTATTTAGTTGTCGATATGCACTTAAGACTGGAGGTCAGAAGTGACAGAGAACCTCATGACCTCAGTAGAAGAGATCCTCTCTCACACATGGGCCCAACCAGCCCATAGTGTCAATCTGACCCTCTGGCTTTCCTCTTTAGTTGGCATCAGAAGAGTTCTAAATTGTAGAGTGAAGTTCTCTGGGCCCGAGGGAATATTTTGTGGTGTTTGGAAAGTGTGGCTGGGTTTGGAGGTGCTCAGGCTGTGTGGAAATATGGCTGTGCTGCTGTCTGGCATAATCCTCTTTTATTGGATGTGAAGGCTTTAACTGGAGTCTGTTCAGCTAGAAGTGTGTTTACTCACCTTGGAAAGAATTGACCACGCTTGAATATTTCTTCCTCATTCTGGTTTTGCCTTCACTGAATTGTTTACTGCTTGAGCTTGTGCTGCTGAGACCTGATTTTTTCACTGTGGCAGGAAAAAGGAGAGAGGGAAATCCTGAACATTAAGAAGGAACCATGGTGACTTCACTGCTGTTTGTCTGTCAGTCCACGTGTCCAAGTTGTAGGGTTATTCCAGAGTCCTTAAATTCCTAATTTTACTGAGACATGCCAATTAAATCACAATTCCTGAGTCAATTCTATGAGGCCACTTGTATTTTTAGTGGCAAAGTTGGCTAAAAGCTGATTATTCCATAATTGAAAAAACCCTTTGTTCTCCCTGTTGCAAGGGAAACCCAGCTCAAACCCCAATGTTTTGTTCACAGAGGAGGATTTGGAAAACCACTCAGCTTTCTTACTAATAGCTAAAAATAGGCCCTTCCAGCCTTAAAGGGAATGTATTCCTGTGTTGCATTTGAGCAGGGTTTGTGTGAGTCAGTGTGTGTGGGGGGGTGTATGTGTGTGTGCCCACTCACACATGCCTGTTCCTGGGGTGATGTGCCCGTGGAGTGTCCTGCTCCTGTGTCCCCAGGCGGGTGAAACTGTGACTTCAGAGCTCAACTGCTGCTTTTCCTGTCTCTGAGGTTGGTTTTGCAGCCCCTGGGCTCTGAGTGCTTCAGCAACGAACATCTTGTCTGTTAGAAGGAGGAAGGAAGCCACTTGTCTGGTACTCTGAGTCTTTTAAAATTGAGGAGGCTTTTCTTTTTATAAACCCTTCAGGTTAATCTCTGTAGTACATCTACAGTATTCATCTTCCTGAAATAGAGAATCACAGTTTGGGCTGGGAGGGACCTGAGAGATCATTTAGTTCCAAAGCCCCTGCCATGGCAGGGTCATAAAATACCTTGTTCATAAAAGTGAATCTCGATGTGATAACTCTAAAAAGCACAGATGAGAGAATCTGTGACCTGACACTGGTGATAATTTGATGCATTTCTCTGTGAAAATGAGTTTTCTTTTTATCTCCTGGAGCATCCCTTTTTGTAACAGTGCAATATTTTGTTACTGACTGCTGAGGTTCTACTGCCAGAAATTATTCACTCTTCAATACCTTAATTATATGAAATCAAGAGGTCGGAAATGTATTGCCTTCCTCTCATTGCTGGATTTCAGAGTACACTGGCAAGCACAGAAAGGATTTTTGAGCATAGTCCTTTTCTCAAAAACTGACTGAAAAGATCAGGCAGGGCAGAAAATCCAAGTTAAACTGTGTATTCATGCCCAGATTTCTTGGATTCTCACTGTCCTAAAACCACATTGTGCAAGTGGTTATGTTCCTGTTGGCCAACCATGAAATTTAGTTGCAAAGTTAGGAATTAGACTTGGTGACAACTACAGATTTTTCTCTTCCAGCTGAGCATCAAATGAGTAACCTGCCCGTGTCTGAGGAGTGCAAATTGCAGGGCTGAGTGTCTGTTCCCTCTGCAATAAATGTTTAGGAACTGCAACTTAACCTTCTAAGCTTTGTCATTTTTAAAGCTAATACTGAGTTCCCAGAAGAGCTAAATTTAGCCAATCTAATTATCTTGCAATATGTTTTAATATTTATTGCAGAACAGATGTTGTCAGGGGGTGTATTATTCACTGGTCCATGATGAAAAGCACTCTTAGATGTTCTGTAAAAGAAGTCTCTCTTCTCCTACTCTGCACCTGCCAGCTCCCATTTCAGGGGTTAATTTGACACTCCCAATGTGCATCCTTGCACTTCTGCAGTGTGACTGCATATCTGAGTCCTAATTTACAAGTATGTGTAAGTGAAAGAGAATGTGGGAATGATAAAGGTTAGAGAAACCTAAACCTAACGTGGATGCGTCCTATGTATAAAGCCATTAAAACGGTGCCACCCAAAGCTGCTTTTATTTATAGCTCCTTAAGAGACTTTTTCTCAAAGGCACCAGGAGACTCCTTGCTGTGTTACTGGCCAAGGAAGCTTGTAATTCTAGCAGCCCTTGGTGGACTGTTGTGGGATTGTAGTTGGGGTTGCAGTTGCTCAGTGTCCCAGGACTCAGTTCTGGCAATGTGCTTTTGGATGAACACTTCTCAGAGGCATTTGACACAAATAACTCCTGCTGCAAACCATTATTTTGGTGTAAGTGGTAAACGTTTAGAGTACAAGTGTTGCTAAGCTGGTACTAGTTCTGCTTTAATGTCACCCAGCTTTTTTCTTCCTTTCCTAAAAGTGGGAGGAAACGAGGCTGCAGCTGATGGAAGTAGTGGAATCTCAATTTCCCAAGTAGTTGCTGCTGCCTGTTCCTGGAAGTTCTTATTAAATAAATCCTTGAGTAAAAATTATTCAAATTATTCCTGTTAAAGAAACACGTTTTTTAAGCAGCTGAAGTTTTATAGTGCTGCATAAACCATGATTTTTATCTTTTATAACCTCAGTGTGTCCATGGCTTCATTTCCTTGCAGTGTGCACTTGGGTTTGAGTGGTCTGCTCAGTGGTGAGCAATCCTTGTACTGTGAAAATCCTCTTACAAGCAGTTCAGGATTGTTACCCCATTCATCCCATGCAGAATTCATAGTGAGAGCTTAGCAGTTCAAAAAAAAAGCATCATATTAATATTGTCTTGTGTCTCGTGATTGGGACTGATATTTCTCATCTGGTTTCAGGTAGGTGTTTCCTGGCTGATTTCCCCTTAATAACTTTTTCTCCTTGCACTTCCAGGGGTCAGGTGAACATGCAGTGCAGGAACAGTTCCCTGCTCACACACATTGTCTGACAACCAAATACCTTCGGTGGGGTTTGTCCTCTCCTCGGCCTTTGTCTTGGGGCTGTGGAGAGCTGTGAATGGATGCTGAAAGGCTGCTTTGTGCTGCACTGATAATCTTAATAGACTGCTCGTGCTCTACTGTGGCTTCCATGCTTGGACGGTGTTGCAACTGTTTTATTTTTGTTTTGGTTTCAATTAGTCGTCGTTTTCCCAAGTTTTGTGAGGTTTTTCTACAGTGCTCTTCAGGCAGACTTTACAGTGTTTGCTCCCTGCTTCCTAAAATTCCCAAATGCAGGGGAACAGTTGCTGGAAAGTTTCTTACACAGACCTTAACATCAGTGCCAGAGATTATTCTGGTTTGTAAAATCGTGCCTGTATTCAAGTTGCATTGCTGTGGGATTATATCTGTTGTGTTTGCAGGGAAATAGAACTCACTTGTTGCACAGACTTCAAAATTCCTTATGATGTGAAGCATTTAAAATGTTCTGAACAGGTGGATGAGTCTTCACCAGCTCCTCCTTAAGTTTCATTAAACATCATTCCTAAGCTGACTTTCTATTTGAGAAACTGGTTCTTCTCCTGGTTTTGGGTAAGATTGGACTTTCTCATCTCTGCAAGTGTCCATTGTTAGAAGAAATTTGGCACAGACTAATGCTGGAAGTGAAGACCAGGAGTGACACTGGAATTCATTTTTAAATGTCAGTTGTGGTTTTGTTCAACTCCTGTTAAAAAAAAGTGCCCTTCTTAGGAGTGCTCTAATGTGACAAAAGATGAGTCATGAAGTCCTGTGTGATTTCAAGCACTGTAACTTAAAGTGCACTTACAAATACCTTCACTTCTTTTAGTTTTAAACAAGTATTTGTAAGGCTTTTGCTAAAGTTTAGACTAGTCTATAATTACTAGATATCAGATGCCGAGGACAGGATGTCACTCTGCCTTTGACAAAGGTGGGTCATATTAGTCATATTTTCCTTATTTTTACAAGTCGGATACATTATCAGAATAGTATTTATTCACTTTTACACATTTGAAATTGTTTCAAAGTGCAGGTATCCAGCAAACCATTACAGAACATAAGGCATTTGCTTCCTCCTTCTCCTCCCTAGTCCTGTTGAGGGACATCCTGATACCTGAGGCAAGAGACACCATCAGGTCCTCCTTCTCCTCTTTACTGTGCCTGATTTCAGTCAAAGCCTTGCAAGCAGTGAAAACACAACCAGCAGAGCCAACTGGAGTCCCTGGAGGGCAATGGTGAAAACCAGCAGTCTTTTTGCACACAGTTTTCCTTGGCTGGCACTTCAGAAGGGTAACAAGGCTGGTGCTGGTGGTGGAAGTGATTGATAAGGAGCTGGATGCCAGTAATGAAGCTGGTAAAATCCTGTGTGTTTTAATTCTCTTCATAATTGGGGGAAAAAATGTCAAAGAAGGGGACTTCAGCTTTCTGAAAACAACAGTCTTAACAGGATTGGATCATGTGAGAATAAACAAATGGAAACCAGTTTAATTTAAATTATTTTGCATTGGATTCCAAATCAAGAAGAGAGGATTTTCTTTTTATTCTTGGAAAGGGTTCAAATTGAACACGAGCTCGGGACTTGAAGCTTACTTAGGCTTGATATGAGAACCTCAGGAAGACAAAACAATACTGAAAGTGTAATTTCTGATTTTCATAATTTGGAGTAGAATTTTAATTGATGTGGAATTTAGGACTCAGCATTGTCCTTGATTTTTTTTTTTTTAAATGGTTCCACAATAACAAGGTGAAAGAGAATAAAACTTTGGTATTTGAAGGGCATTATCTGGGGGCAGAGGTGTGTTTAAGTGACACTGAGCCAATTTGGAATTTAGCAAGTTAAAGCAGCGTATAAATATTTCAGAAGGAAGTAAATGCTTTCAAAGAGAGTTGCTATGCTTGGAAAAACACTGGAATTTTGATACTGTCCTTTTCTGGGGCTTTTAAACAGCTCATTTGGTTTTGCTCTTTTCCTGCTTCTGAGGTGTGGCTCTGTACCCACCCAGGAGTGTGGAAAGGGGAAGCCCCTCATGTTTGCCCTGACTGCAGTGCAGTGGTCTGTAAATGGGATTTGTTGGAGCTAAACAGGGATAACACAGGCTGGAAGGGGCAAAAAAGGTACCCAAAATTTTGTTGAATTTGAAGGCAACTTCATCAAATTGGTCTGTTGTGCCATGGGAAGACTATTCCACTTGTCTGTTCAGGCTGAAAATCTGAAATCAGATCCCTTGGTTGGGTTTTGGTATTTTCCCTTTTGATGTCTGAATGTTTTAATGATTTAAATGTGACACCCAGGACAGACTTCCCCAGACACTCAGCCTTCCCAGAGCTCCTGAAGGATGTCTTGATAAAACCCTGTGCATGTGTGAGTGAGTGTGAGCAAACTGGCATTTGACTGAATCTTGGGTTTGTGGCAATTGTCATTTGTTCTTTAGGAGTGATGTCTGTAGGCTAGGAAAGCAGAAGGAATAAACTGGGGAAAAAAACAGCTTTTGGCATGAATCCAGGATTGGTTCAACACAGTTGGGGAAGAAGATTCTGGAGAAGGAACAGCAGTGATGCAGTCCTTGTTTTTTTGCTTGTTAACAAGATAAGGGATGCCCCTCTGCTGCACTCATGGCATCTTACTGCTGGAATTCAGATCTGTGGAGGAGCAACTGTTGCTTTATCTGTCAGTGCTCCTCATTTGGCCATCAGTTGCAGGTCCATTGCCACAGCCCTTATTTTTATTTAAAATTAAAATTTATTTAAAATTAAAATTTTAAATTTATTTAAAATTTTCCATTTTTGATATTGTCTTGCTTAATAATTTCACTGTTATTTCAGACACTATATTTTTTTTTGAAATTTATTTCTTTCCAGGCCCAAAATGTTCAACACAGCAAGGACATGACTCTTGCCAGCAACCGCAGCCTGGCAGAAGACAATCTCTTGTACCAGCCAAAGTTGGAGTCTTTGAAATCCAATTTGACTGAGAAATACCAAGAGCTGCAAGTTCTTTTTGAAGCATATCAGATAAAGAAAACAAAACTAGGTAAGGCTTGCTGTTGACAATTAGGATTTGTTGTTCTCTGAGTGTATGTAAATCTGTTGCCTGTTTGTTGTTTAGTTTTTGGTGCCTGGTTTTCAGCTGTGTGAATTAGGGTACAAAGTGAAATGTCATTCTTGGGTAGTTCTGAACTTGATCACAGTTGTGATGATTTATTAAAGTGTCTGCTCCACCTGCTGACAGATACTGTGGGTTCTTTCTGTTACTCTGTGCTTACCTACCTGTTCTTCACCTGCTCTTCTCCAAATGATCAGGTTCATTTACCTTGCTAAAAAGCAAACCATAAGTTGGATTTTCAGTGACTAATCGTAAATCAAACAGAATATTGCATTGACCTTTCAGTTCATACTGAATCATGAGGTATTGCACATCTGATTCTGCACTTGCTGAAGTGCTTTGGCTTTCACTATTATGAATATGTCCTTGTAATTAAATTTCAGCTTTTAGCACCCTGACACAATTCTTACTGCATTTCTGACTGCAGAACACCCTGTCTAGAACAAGGAGTGTGCCCCTTGTACGTTGTGCCTCAGAGATTGTTGTGCTTGCTGGGGTTGTCCTCAGAAGTCACTTAGAGCCAGCTGTCACTTTCTGTTCTTTCCCTGCCCTTACAGACAGACAATCCAGCAATGCTTCCCTGGAGACCCTGCTGGCTCTGCTGCAGACCGAGGGGGCAAAGATTGAGGAGGACACAGAGGTAATGACAGAACACCCCAATTCTGCCCCTCACACCCCTGGCACACCCTCCCAGTGCCCATTGCTCCAGTGCACACTTCAACATGTAGAACACTCAGGGGTACTCAGCCAAACCCTCTTAGTTCCTTGTCTTTGCCTTCAGACTCATAGTGTATAAAAGTGGAATCTTTCTTTAATGGTGTTTGCCTGGTATCTGTATTACTTCATTATAGATGCCAATTAGTAGCCTAATAAAAAACTGTGCCTGCACTGTTTTTTCTTCAGTGTTTCCAGTGAAATATTCCCTTATGATTTTAGCATGCCTGTCCAGGTGCCTGTGGTCACCACTTGCTGTGACACCAGTGCTTGAAGGGTGGTCTAACTTCAGAATAATGGGAGTGTTGGGCTTTGGTTGCTGATTTGCCTGCAGGCATTTTTATAACTATATTAGGGGAAAAAGCTGCTTATTAACCTTAAGTTGCCATCACAAAAAGACGTTCCCAGGACAGGTTGGATTTTGTGATTCTGTTTGTTCACCTCTCAATTATTAAACATCATTTTCTCAAAGCCACAAGTAAGGATGAATATTAAGCCTGACTTAGCAATAATCTGCCTTTCTGTGCTGAGTCTCACCGAGTTCTCAGTGTTTCTGTTGGCCTTGGAGCAGTGCTGAGCAGTAATTCAGCTTAGCTGGCAATCTGCAAAGCTGCTGGCCTCGGTTCCTTCCCATCTCTGAGGATCAGGGGAAGCTCAGAGCGAGACTCAGATGTTTTTACCGCTGTTATTTCAGTAGAAATTTATGCAGAAATGGTATTTAACTCCCAGTGCTTCTGAGTAATAACGAACTCAAAGTTCTGCTCAGAAGTCTTAGTATGCCAGTCATCTTCCATATGCCAGCTGGAAAATCACAGGCAAAATGCTATTTTTAGGCTGGGAGCCGTTGAGATGGGTGAAATGAAGCACGCTGTTTTCTGAGGGCTTGTCCTGTGTTTGACAGAACATGGCAGAAAAATTCCTGGATGGCGAAATCCCTCTGGATTCCTTCATCGACGAGTACCAGAGCAAGCGGAAACTGGCGCACCTGCGGCGGGTGAAAATCGAGAAGCTCCAGGAAATGGTGCTCAAGGGACAGAGACTTCCTCAGCTCCAGCCACCAGCTCAGCCCAGGGTGCCTGACACGACCCCAGCAGCGCCTGCAGAGTCCTCCAAGGCGGATGCAAACCCTGCCCCTGCCGTGGTGCCACGGAGGATCCCACCTCCCCCACCCCCCTCGCTCCCTGCAGGACGCTTCCCCACGCCCTTCACCGCAGCCATGAGCTCAGGACCAGCTCTTCCTTACCCAGGTGCTCCGTACCCTCCTCTGCCACCTCGCCCGGGGGATGTTCAGCCCCCCAACCCCATGGCACAGCCAGCATACCCCGCTCAGTTTGGACCACAATACCCTCCGGTGCTCCCCCAAAGACCACCTCGTGTCCCACCACATCCTGGCTTTATCCTCCAGTAAATGTTCCCGTGCGCCCCACTTGTTGTATTGGTGCTTCTCTTTCCTTTCTGCCCCCATCAGAGACTTGCTGGAGCAATGGGAAGCCTCTGTTCTTTGCACCACGGAGCACGGAGGCCAGGCTGTGGCACAGAGGTTTGCAATTGCTCTGGTGAACGTTGTCATGTGTGTTTTCAAAGGTCAGTGATGGCAAGGTTTTCCTGGGAAGGTGAGAGGCTCTAAATTTCCCCAGTGCACCGAATTGGGGAGCTGCGTACGGTGCATTTCGTGGTGTCACCAAGGGAGTCACGCTCTGAATTCTTTAGTGATGGTAGCTCAGCGTCCTCTGGTGCTCTGGTGTGTCCCCATCACAGCTGGGTGTGCGTGTGGCACACAGGGAGCTGCTTGTGTCCCCCAGGAATTGTCTGGGGGTGCCAGTGTTTGGGTGGTAACAACCATATCCACTGGGCAAGGGCTGTCTGTGCACTGGGCCCCCTTGCCATCCTTTTGTATTCAGGGCCAGGTGCTCAACATTCTCAGAGCTCACTGAGCTGGAACTCTTGTGGGGTGTTCTTTAGACAGGGAAAGCTACAAGAGTTTCATTTCTGCATTTCAGTTGTTACCTTAAGAGTTTTTGTAATCAAAGTAGGCACTCCTTCCACTCCTGAACAGCCCAATACCCTCAAAGTCCTGGTCTCTTGAAATGAAGCTAAACTGTTTGTAGAGCCAGTTTAGAGTTTTATAGACACTTTACCAGGCAGTTTTATTTCTTTGCCTGTTAAGACTTTTATTACAGTTGGTTTTTTTCTCCTTTTCCACACCTTGGATACACAAGTGATTTTTTTTACACAGGTGCTTAGCTTTTGATATCATGTGATTCCAGGTATCTAGGCAGGGTATTTTCTTAATCAAATACTGGATTTTCACATGTAATTGCCCACTTGAAGATTCACCATTTCATTTTATCCCTTAACTCTGTCTCTCACTTGGCAGAACTATTTTTAACTCCCCATTTCCTTTAGTGGTGCAGTTTTGGGCATGTGTGTCCATCTGGAATTTGCAGTTAATGTTCCTCTGCAAGCAGGCAAAACAGAAAAGGTTTTTGAGCTCCAATGGTGGCTGTTTGCATTTTACAGAACCTGTTCTTGTCTCATGCCATTGGAGAGGGAGGCATTTTAGGGCAGCTCAGATTTCCCTCTCAATGTGACTCTTGAAGCCGAAGGTGCAGACATGTTGCTGGTATTTTAATCCAGCACTGGGGGAGGCAAAGCTTAACACTTGTTGTTTGCACAGAATGTGTCTGTGAATTTGTTATCAATCAGTGCAGAATCTGTCATAGCCCCTGGTTCTTTTGGAGCATTTTGGTATCGGTGTCCTGGAATGCACTACATTGTTTGCAAGTTTGTACTACAAACAACACCAGTCAGAAGAGAATATTTATTTTTTTCCTTCATATAGGGCCCTCAACTGTCCCTTAATTATTTCCTCTGGAGTGTGGTGCTTAGCAAATACTAATCTGAAATTAAGCTCATAACAGGAAGCTCTCAATTCTGAAAATATGATCATTTGGCTTGTTTAGCCTTCTGAAGACCAAGGGCAGAAGG
Organism: Xenops minutus; assembly: GCA_035221455.1. Taxonomy (NCBI): domain Eukaryota; kingdom Metazoa; phylum Chordata; class Aves; order Passeriformes; family Furnariidae; genus Xenops; species Xenops minutus. Next base: position 11,717,546 of record JAWWEE010000034.1, on the reverse strand, counting down.
CTGGTCAGTGCTGTTGGCACCTGAACCAATTCCCCAGCGTCAGCCTGGCAAGTTTTTGTAGATGGGGGATTTTGTGAAGCAACATGCATTGGATTTGTTTGCAAAGTGTGTTTTTTCTGTCATCTAGTGATGGTACAGGATGTGTTTTTTTTTAAAAAAAATTGTGTAATATCTTTTCTTGGTATTATTTTCTCACTGAAGCTTCGTATCAGCATGGTTAATTATGACTTGTTTCAAAGTAATTTTGCTGTGCTTTTAGTGCTGGTATTTGGATGGCAGCTGTTGTATCTGGATCCTAAACATAAGTCTGCTGTAGAAATGGTTTGTGTTCTGGGAAGGATTGAAGTGGATGGGAGCTACCAGGGTGGTGACTGAGTACAGGAATTCATACTTTGAGCCTGCTACACAAAAACACTCTCAAACCAGTTTTACTAAGATCTAATAGAAACAACCAGGTATATTTCACACTTATCAAGTGCCAACTTTTTTTCTGAGGGTTGAAAATCCTCAGAAGTGATGGGGGTGATAGATAAGTGTATGGTGAATTTGCACTGCGTTTTGTGTATTGCTCTTTATTGGTATTAGTAGTCCAAAACTATTTTTACTACTTGTTAAACCTTCTGTCTTTTGGTAACTTTTGTGATAACGATGACCTTTCAGGGATACTTTATCTAAAAACAAACTCTTGTGCACACTAAATACAGACAAAGCTAATGCAATTTTTCTGTCTGAAAGCAAAACAATGCATTATTGCATATGCATGTGGCTGATGTGCCTTAGGATCACTACTTGTGATTGTAATTCTAGGAAATTAAAGTTTCTATCATTCAAATGGCCATTGCTTAACTCTGGTTTAAGGGCTCTTCAAGAGCACTGACTTCTACAAAAAACTCACCCTCAAACTTCAGAGACAAACAGCTGTATCTGCTATTTGTAAGCTTATAGTTGCCTTCACTGATGGGTAAGTTTGAGCATAGATGCTGTAAGCAATGTGGTGTGTCAGTTCCTGCAGTCTCATAACTGCAGTCCAGCTGCTCATGGAGAACGTTTTGCCATTAATTTGTGTGTGTGTGCGCACAAACTGTAAATATTTACTTGGCTGCTGGGGGAGAAAAATGTCTGTGGAAAGCTGTTTAAACCCTTTCAGCAAGAAACTCGAGGAAACACTAACTTGGATGAGTTGGGCAAGAGCTGTGTCAGTGCAGTCAACCTGTTGCCCTTCAACAGCTTCTGTTCTGTTCTAGCTAATAAATAAACTCTGCTCTGGCTAGGATGTTTAGAATTGTACAAATTTGCACTGTTTATAAGATAGTGAGATTAAAATGCCATAGGCAAGCTGAGACTTGAGAGGGGGTGGCTCAGGATGCTTGCCAGAAATATATATATATATATATATATATGTGTGTGTCTATATATATATATATAAAAAATAAGGATTTTTGATGTCTGCTACAAATAGCACATTCTTCCCCAAAGCAATTGGAGTGGAGCAAAATCTTTGCCAAGGATGTGTAACACGGCTTTGGAGTGTTGGTAGCATTGGAAATGCCCTCTCTGGGTGGCATTACCTCTGCCAGTCTTTGGTCCACAGGTTTGTGAGTCAGGACTCAATTCCCTGCCTGGTTAGGCTCTGGGGGGTGGTCAGCACTGAGCTGTCCTAACCCATGGGGGCTCAGTGCTGTCTCCTGGACAGGGAGGGGTCAGTTCTTCCAGCACAGCTGATCCAGACAGGTCACCTCTGATCCCAGAGGGATGACAGGGAGCAGGAGCTCCCCTGGGATGGCAGGAGGCACCTGGGCACCGGTTGGTCATGGCTTTAGTGCCCCAACTTCCACAACCTCAGTCTTGACCTCTCTTGGGACTTCTCTGCCCTCTCAAACTGGAATCACGACGTAGATCCAGAGCTCCAGTGGGGACAGTTCCTTACAGAGCTTCCTGGTGAACTTGGGAGGAGGCAGAGTCATCCTGCACCTGAACAGTTCCTCTGTGGGATCCTGGACTGTCTAATAAGGGGCAATTTTATATACTGAGCAAGTTGTGAAACATACAGTGGATTTGTTTGCATAATGAGTCTTTCTGTAATCTACTGTGTTCTGATTTTAAATAAAATAGCATTTCTCTTGGTGCCCTGTTCCCGTTGTGGCTTCCTTTCAGCACGGTGCAGTTCCCCACAGGAATGATTTTCAGTTGAAGGTGGGTGTAGAACATAAGAACAAGAAAATTGCTTTAATTATTCCTAGAAAATCTGTTGGCTGTGTTTGCAGTGACTGGAGACAGCGAGGCCATTTCACCTGTAGCTGCTGCAGGATGGGTGTGCTCAGAGAAGGTTCTGCACGCTGTAATCATGGCAACGAGGTAGGTGGGTTGTCTTGCCTGGTAGAATCCCTTTGCTCTTGTTTTAATTTCTTACAGTTAGCTGGAAGAGTGGAAGTGTTCAGAACCTTCACTTGGAAAAGCTGAGGGAAGGGAGAGAGCCACTTTGTTAAGAGAGGAAAATCTTACATTTCAGCCAAGTTAGGAGAAATGAGTCAAGCAGAGTTATTTAGGAATATGAGTCAGAGGGCAGAAGAGACCTGCTGTAATTTTCTTGTGATATCTGTCACTTAAATAGCGTGTGAAATTGAAATCCTGCTGCAGAATAACTGATTCCACGGGGAAGAAAAGCCCTTTTTAAATTGTTTCTTGATGCTTTCCGTTTTGTGGTGGCTGCAGAGATTTGATGACCTTCTGCTGGTGCAGAAATTGGAAAGTACAGAAGAGGCAAACCTGCTGTGCTCCCTCAGAGGGGGGGTGGGCAGGGAAAGGTGTTCTGGAAAAGCTGCAGCTCTTCAGCTCAGCTCTTTGAAGGATTTGCAGCAGCTCCATGTGTTCCAAACCTGGGGTTTGGATGGTCCTTGCCCAGGAGGTGGTTCCAGGTGGGACTGTCCCCAGTGCAAAGGAGGAGTCACTGGTAGGGTCAGACCTTGCCAGGCCCTGCAGGTCCACACAGCTCCGTCCCCAGCCCTTGTTGCTGTAATTTGAGTCCTCTGGTTGTACATTAATCATCCCTCAGACCAGTCCTTTACAGGTTTGCCTGTTCACCTCTCCCAGACTCTGTCACCACAAACAGGAGGTGTTGCTTTGGGGGTTTTTGAGATTTTTGCCTCAACTGAAGTTTCAGAGGCTCCTCAGTGAGCTGTGCCCCAGCACACCCTGTCCCTGGCAGCCTGTGCTGAGCTCTCACCCTCACCCAAATCTCCACTTTCTCCCTACCTGCAGGACAAACCACGGGCTGCTGAGGCTGGGAACTTGCCAGTGCATACCTTGATCCCTGGATCCTGCTGGAAGCTGAAGGCTATTTTTAGTACTTTGTGTTATTTCCAACCTGCTCAAGGGTATTTTTCCTGCACTCCTGTAGGTGAGGAGTGGGAATTATTTTTTTTCTTTCCTTCAGACCTAAAAAGTTTCCTCTTATCATATATTCTAATTCCACACCTTGCTACATGCCCTTAAAGCTGCACATTATTCTGGCAGCCACTGCTCAGGATGGGCTCATTTCTGAGAGTTCCTTAGTCCTGAAGGAAGCTGGTCCCATCCCAGGAGGGATGAGAGGGTGGGAGAGGATGGGAGGTGACAAAGTGGCTCCAGTTCTCAGCACTGGGATGAGATCACCTGGTTGGGGAGAAAATGCTGATTGTGGAAAAATGTGGGAATGTCCTTTGGCCTGGGGTGTGTTGGTTGTCTCAGGTGATGTGAGAGATGGTACAAGGGCACTCCAGCCCAGCTTTGTACTTTTGATTTAAACTTGCCTGCCCATGAGGCATTTGTTAAATGTTTGTATCAGCAGGTATTTCTGTATCTCCCAAGTCATTCTTCTGACTGGGCCATTCAGGGGCTGCTGTCCCTAAATGCAGAGCTGCCCAGGTTCACATAACTCATGCCAGGCAGGGTGGGCACAGCAGGAAACCACCTGCCTTGCAAAGGGCAGCTGCTGTTCGTGTCCCCAAGGGCTTTTCAAAACATACTTTTACAGAAATTTTGGGGCTGTTTTTTTTTAGCCTGACTTCTTAGAGTGTGTACCAGCAGTGTTTTCCCTTTGGGTGCTTCGTTTCAGTGATCTGAGAGACTTGTGTTTTGTCAGCTTTGCTCTGTGTAGAGAGGCTGTTGCTGAACTTGAGCTGCTTCCTGTGCTCGTGTTCAAACTAATTGGTGGTGACTGGAGCTTTGGCTGCTCAGGGAGCCAGAGGGTGGGGACAGGAGGGTTCTGATAACAGGCTGTTTGAAAACTCCTTCAGACAGAGGAAATGGTACTTTACTAACCTCGGTGAAAAGGGAGCAGAATGTAACATTTCACAACTTGGTTATTTTCCACTGCTGCTCTTACAGGTACCAGGTAAAGTTTGGTCTGGGAGCACATGGAGTGAAACATCTTCCTCTCTCCACAGACACAATAATGGTATTTAAAAGTCATTAACAAATTGGATCCTGCACTGCAGGATGTCTTGATGGAGTCTCAAAATAAACCTCTGCATGTACAGTTTGCTGTTCTGGTATTTTTGCCTGCCACAAATAGCAAACACTTTCCAAAAAAGCAGAGCACTTAGATTGGAAGGGAAGCTTAATTTTGGTATAAAAATTAACTTAGATTACATTTCAAGTGGGGTTTGGGCCTTGTTTTTATTTTTGCTGCTATTTTTTGAGAGTCTGTACTTGGTGGCCTGGGTGGTTTTAAGTAAATCATGGTGTGGGGGTAAACAAGTTACATTTATCCATAGCATCAATCTGAAAGCCACATTTTATTTTTGAATTCTTTAAATATTAAATATAGTAGGTTCTTGAAACCTTAAATAGAGCTGTGGCTAGACTTCTGCTAGTGAGAGTTTAAAAGTTTGAATTCTTGATTAATCAGTGTTTCCACGATGAAATGTGATGGTGTGAGTGGTCAGATGACGTCAGTCTAACAGCAAATATGTCTTTATCATTGTCTATAAATAGGCCTGGAGCTACTGCAGAAAGCATTTCCTTGAGAGAAAAGGGCTCTGAAAGAAACGAAACTCAGCAGGGACCTGGCCCCTGTCACTGCTGTGTCATTGTCACCTGATGTGACAGAGGTCACCGTGGGCTCTGCTGGCTCTCTGTAGCCTCATGGAAAGGCTGAGAAGGATGCAAACCTTCAGGCTGGAGGTGATCTTGACAGGACTTGCAGAATTAGAGCAGCCTTGCCCAGTAACACCAGTACCAACACCATGGGAGCTGGGCAATGAGCACTGGCACTCGTGGCACTGCCCACACTATTTGCTCACAAACCTGTAAAGTCTGGTTGGGGCCGTGTAACCTCGGAACCCTCAAGGTATCCTGAGCCTGCCACGTAGCTAAAATAAATAATAAAATACATTATCAGTGTGCTTTCTTGTTATGCAGCCACTTGTCATTCTCGTGAACTGCTTCGTGGCCTCCTGCCAAGCACAGGCATGAAAAGCTGGGGGTTTTGCTGTGGCTTTTATGAGGTTTGATTGGAACTCTTTGTGAGGGTCACGAGGAGCCCCATGACAATGTTGATTCTAGACTTTTTTTTAGTTCCAAAAAGACCCTCCCAAATGTCCTCTCACACACAAGGGAGCTGTGCCCACCCTGTTGTGGATGCCCACCTCATCACCCAGCTGGCAGCAGGAGCTGCAGTGCCCTGAGCCCCAATTCCCCATGGAATAAAGCAGATCCCCCTTCCCTGCAAGTGTGGTATATATATGTATATACACACATTTTTATAGATTTATATAGATACAGATACATGTATAGATATATATGCATATTTAACTAATTCCTTCAAGGCCCTGCCCTGCCCTTCTGTGCCCCACAGAGCTCAGGGCCACTTTGATGCCACCACCAGACCCTTCCTCCCACAGCCCCATCATTGACCCCCTCCCTGCCAAGAAGACAACACAAGTGTATTTTAAATATTGCTCCTTTAATGACATCCCAGTAGCTGCTCCAAGGGAAGACACAGCTGACAGGATTCTGATTCTGCCCCTGCATCTCTCCACATCAGTAACTCCTTATTGCTGCAGACTTCTCTATCCCCTGGCTCCCGTGGGCCACGGTTAGATTGAATTCTGCTAATTATCTTAAATAGAAAACATAACGCAACTTATCCCTTGACATTGCTGGAGTAGTAAAAAATAGAAAAGGAAAAAAAAAACCCAAATAAAAATGTTTGTATCCTTATTGCCAGTGTGTGTCAGTGACTGCTTTTCCCTTACAAAAGCCCCGCTGCCTTCCTGCCGAGGGCTGATCCCACGCCCAAACAAGAGTCAAATGATTCCTCAGGCTGGAGAAAGGGGGGGTTTAAAAAACAGCTGCAAGGAAAGCCCAGCAGTTTCCTACTGTAAAAACAGTTCACAGTTCTTAGAAAGGGTCTGAGCAGTACAGTAGAGCTACATTTACTGAAAACTTCTAGTGCTGATAAAGTCCTTAAAAAAAAAAGAAAAAAATAATTACCCCAAATGAACCCCAAATTAAATTAAACTGGGAGAGCTGGTTGGCAGGTGAAGAAGAGGAGGAGGAGGAAAAGGAAGAAGAGGAGGAGAAGGAGGAGGAATAAGAAGCGAGGAGGAGGAAGAGGAGAAAGAAGAGGAGAGGAGGAGGAAGAAGAGGAGGAGGAAGAAGAGGAGGAGGAGGGCACTCCGTGCTGCTCAGGGAGCACAGGAGCCCCTCTGCTCTACGGACAGAAACCAAGAGGAAGAAAAACCCAAACAAAACCCCCTAAAAACAAAATCTATCCTTTAAAAAAACTGCCTCCAGCTTGGGTTTTGTTGCAGGGCGGGCGCTGAGCAGACCCCGCGTGCGAAGGCACAGCAGCGCGAAGGCAACGCGGTCCAGGGACCCCCAGAGCCCCTGCTAGACCCTGGCCCCGGCCGGGGGGCACGGGCTGGCATCCTGCTGGGGCTGCAAGAGAGGGCACCGAGTCAGACACCAGCCCCTTGCTGGCACCACCCCTGTGCCACCCACCCACCCATCACCTACCTCGCCGTGGCCGGGTTTCTGGGCGATGGGGGGCTTCTTGAGGATGCCCCGGCGTGGGGTCGGGGCTGGGGCCGGCCGGGGGTCCCCGTCATTGTCATCGGCCGTGTCACAGCCCCCAGCCAGGACATAGTGCTGCTTCCTCAGCTCGCCCAGCCGCACCCGCTCGCCCTCCAGTCGCTTCTCCAGCTCCAGCACCTTCACCTGTGCCCGGGACAGCCACGCTGGCACCGGCGCTGGGGGGCACGGGGGACCCAGCCCTGGGGCATGGCTGCCACCAATGCACCTCGTGGCCCTACCTGTGTTTCCATCTCCTCCTTCTTCAGCTTGATGAGGGACATGCCCGAAAAGTCCATGGTGTCTGCGGGGAAAAGCGGGGCTGGTCTCGGAGTGCACCTTCTCCCACCACGGTGGGGCTGGATGGACACCCCAGGCCAGAGGGGCGTTTGGGCTGGGGTTTCAACCTTGCCAAAGCCTCACCTTTCTCCTCAATCTGCTCCTGCCCAGACTTGGTGGAGGCCACCACGCCGGCCGCCTTCTCGTTGACGCTGCGGGAGCACTCCTGGAGCCGGGCCAGGTTGTGGCTGCTCTTCTCGGCTTTCACCTGCCAGGGGCACAGGGAGGGCTGGCACTGCCACCTTGGCACTCGGGGCAGAGCCCCCATGGCCGAGCTGGGGCACCAAATGCCAGGGCTGGGAAGGGGGGAGGGCCACATGGGAGGTTTATCCCCAGGGATCCCATCCTGGCCAGGCAGGGTGAGCCCTGCAAAGCCCTTTGGCCCCAGGGCACCAAACCAGCTCTGCTCCCACCTGAGCCAAGCACGCACTGAACACTTGGCTAGACATTGTTTAACCAGCTTGTATTATATATACATCATATATATTTCACATAAAGATATATAATTTATATATATTTAAAGCTATCATTACTATACTATTATATATTATCTTATAATTAACTAAATCTATATTAATATATTCGTTATAACCACTTAATTATAATATATTCTATAATTCATAAGCAATATATTATAATATTTACACATAAATATATACAAATCTATACATACATTTTAAAAGTAAAAATGTAATTATAATTATATTAGAACTATAAAATAGAATAATGTATTCTATGTATCATTATAGTGTATTTATTATTTTATTATTGCATATTACATATTGTATAATTTATGCTACATATTATTTGAATTATAATACTATATATGAAATTATTAGATAAATAAAATGTGAATGCTATATTATTATAACACAATATATACTATGCACTATATACTATGTAATATAATAATATATATTTTAGAAATATGTATTTTTAAACATATTTTTTAAACAAAAAAATATATATTTTAAACCCACCTGCTGTAAAAAGCCCTCTGGATTCTCCTCCCTCCCCACCTGCACCCCTGTTTGCTCACTGAAACCTCTGCCCATCACCCCCATCCCCACCAGCAGGGAAGGTGGCAAAGACCCAAACCCCCCATCCTCAACTCCAGCTCCTCTTTTGGACCTCTTGTTAGTTATTACCATTTCCTTTTCACAGAAACATGGGAGGTTTCACACATCTCCATTCCCACGGCAAGCCCCAGGAGTGGGAATATTAACACCAGTGGGGACACATGGATTAAAACCCCAGACTGACTGGAAAAGAGCCAGAGCCTCCCTCGTGCCCTCTCCGGGGGCTGCAGGAGGGCGGGCAGGACAGGAGGGGACAGGCAGGGGCTCCTGGGGACACCCACCTTGGAGGCAGCGACCAGCTGGGCCGTGCTGGCGGCGATTTCGTGCGAGCACACGATCAGCTCCTCGTACTTCCCCGTGTGCAGGACAACCCTGTCCGCCGCCTCCCTGCGGGACAGCCAGAAGGGAGCTGTGTTAGAGGCACCACAAGGCAAGGGCTCAGGAGTTATCTGTCTCCTGCTAACACCCTGAAAATCAGCACCAGACCTGGGTCCAGCTTGGCCTGTAATTACAGAATCACAGAATCCTTTAGGCTGGAAAAGAGCTCTAAGATCAGTGAGTTCAACCACTACTAAAGCTCATTTACAAAGTAATTATCCAAAGCCATGATCCAGACGTCTTGGACAGGGACAGGATTTTGTTTCCATAATGAAGTGAATGAGATCTCGAAAGCTTTATCCAGAAGACTCCCCAGATTTCCTTGCACAGAGATACCCTGTCCTGATCCCAACCACTGGAGCAGGAAGAGGGTCATGGATTATTTGATACCCCTTTTTGCAAACAGGGAGGAACTGGCACCACTAATTGGGTGACCCCGTGGTCCAACCAAGGCTATGATGCTCTCTATGGAAAGAGCAAGGAACCAAATGGGGCTCTATAAGGAGAGAGCAAAGATGCTCCCTAAGGAATTAGCAATGGTGCTCCATCAGGGCTCTGCAGGGGGACACTTTGGGTTCCTGGGTGGTGGAGAAGCAGGAGCCATCCCGGGGGGAAGCCCACGGAGCCGTGTCCCAGAGGAGCATCCCGGTCTGGGGGTACCTACACGAGCTGTGTGGCTCCCCAGCCCACGGCCTTGGAGGCAGAGATCAGCCCTTCGGTCCAGCGCGAGTTCTTGGCGTAAAACTCCTGAGTTGTTGCTGCCCCCTGTTGTTAGGAGAGTATTATGGCCTGGATTAGCTTGTGTCTAACAAACACCACCACATAAATCCATATAAAATACGTATATGAAGTATAACAACATATAAATTCATACATAAAGCCATAAATCAAGGGATCAACAAGCACCTCTGTGCACTTTATGCTGCTCTTACTGACCTGCTTCAATAATTACCAAGAGAACCAGGGTGGGAGCCCCAAGCCTGCAAAGTTGGGCTGGCTTTGGTTTGAACCACACAAGTCTGGGCCATCATCTTTAGAGGGACAAGGCTTTGCAAGGGCAATAACAATGTGTGCAGGGAGCACAGGGCTGAGCAGCACATCTCCAGTGAGTGGCACTGCCAGGGTGCTGCTACCATGGGAAACCAGGAAACCCAGAGTGTTTCTGCAAACTGGGGCAAAGTCTCCTGTATTTCATGTCTGTGCAGAGAGCTGAGTGTAAGGGACGACTTACCCGGCCACTTTCTACTATCTCCTTCTGTAGGTTTGTAGATGTTGTCACAAGAAGTCTGATAGCCTGGAATGAAACAGGGTTTGGTGTTTGATGGGGTATTTAAGGAGAAGGATTGATGCTGTCAATGGTGGGAAGTTCCAGTTTTGTTCCTGCAGTACTGACCTTCATTAGATCCGTGCAGGAGTTCAGAATCCTGGAGGGAAACAAGGGAAAAGTGTTCAGCATCCCCTGACAGCACATTCAGGGAAAGGGGGCTTTGGCCTCAGTTAGAACATGGGTCTTTTTTTGGAGACCAGCCAGCCTGTTCTGGAGCAGAGCAGAGCCCAGTCCGCAGCAGGGTGTGGGCAGGGGACACAAACCTGCCCATGGCCATCCCACCTCACCCCTCAAAACTCACCGCTCGTTCACTTCCAGCTTAACCCCAGAGCTCTCACTCCTGGCCTGGCTCATCATCTCCTGGTGGGAAACACAAGGGGAAGAATTGGATGCCACCCTTGCTGGGAGGGTGAGAAAAGGGTGGAGGAGTGCTGGGCACTTTGCTGCACCAAAATGGCCCATCCTGCAGCTCTGTCTCACCTCTATCCTCCTGACAGCATCCTCGATGGCCTCTGAGGTGCAGGCCATCTCCTTCTCAACCATGTCCCCCAGCTCTTCTTGCTTGATGTCTAAGCTCTTGGGCCTCAGCTCCTGCCAGAGGAGGCAGCAGGCATCAGCAGGTTTTAGACAGCAGGGAGCATTTATAAGGAATAATTACAAGCCAAGGCATCCACCTCCTTGTTTTTCCCCCCAGATAATTCAAGCTGCAGGAGCAGCACGCTGCAGCCAACAAGGGTGAAGGCACACGTGCCACCAACTGGCAGCAAACATGGCACAGGGACCTCAGAGGTAGGAAATGCCCCAAATCAAGGTGACCAAACTCCATCACAGGAGCAGAGGGCTCTGGAGAGCCTTTGAATTAACAGTGGTGTAAGGAAAAAGACTAATAGCAGCTTCAGGAGAAGAAATATCTGAAAGGTGGGAATTTTTATTCCCCCGGGATTACTGGGCTGAAAGACTTCAGCTGATCTGAGGGTGAGGGGCTGTGGCCACCACCAGCAAGGCTTCCAGCACTCAGAAGCAAGGAAAGCACCAGAATGGGTGGGTACGTGGGGCCAAGCACCCCAAAGTGCTGACCCCAGCCCCGGCTGGGAAGGGGGGTGTGCTGGGCTCCAGCTCCTACCTGTGCCAGCTGCAGGACGCCCCGCAGTGCCCGCCGCACGTCACCCAGCTCAGCACGGCCCAGGCTCTGCCTGTCCTTCAGCAAGGCCAGGTAGCCCAGGCTCTGGTGCCCACAGTCCCGGCACAGCTCCGTCAGCCCTGCCGAGAGGATGGCCCGGTGCCAGGCTGGGCAAGGGGCCCCTCCATCCCTCCCTCCCTCCTCTCCCTCCTCCCCTCAGCTGTGGAGATGACACTGAGCACCCTCAGCACCCGGCAGGTTTCTTCTAGGGGACTGTAAATGAGTTTCCAGGAGCCAAGTGGTGTTCCTGGCTCAGGAAGGGCCACTAGATGGCAGGGAGTGTCAGGAAGGGGAGCTGGGGGGATCATGCTGCCCCTGATAAAGATGTGCCCCACACCCAGCCCCTGGCAGAGGGAACTTTGGCACAGCCTCTCCAATAAGCATTCCCCAGGAGGAGAAATGCCCCCCAGCCCCCTGAGCCCCCCTGCACTCACGGTCGGCATGGTCCGTGGGGGCCAGGTGGGACGTGGCACTGCCGTTCACGATGGTGTCAGCAGTGAGGTGGGCAAAGAGGGCCAGGGCCCCCACCAGCCCTGCAGCATCTGCTGGGAGAGGATGGGCTCAGGCATGGCCAGCCACGTCCCGAGGGCTGCAGCCCCTCCTTGGAGGCGCTCAAGGATCAGCACAAGAGCTTGGAGGGGTCGGTATTGACCCCTCCAGCTGGAACGAGCACATGGGAACCCAGCACCCCTCCATGTCCCCTGTCACCAGGACATGGCCCCGGGATGTGTGGGAACAAGAGCAAGCTGAAGCAATGCCCCCAGCCCCTGGTACCTGCCATGGAGGCCACGTACTGCTCGTGCCCACTCTCCAGGGCATCCGTAGACTCCAGCGCTGCCTGTGCCCGGCTCAGCAGGTAATCTGTAACGAGCCCAGCTTCGTTAGCACGGCCACGCTAACGAGGGGCTCAAGAGCACGGCTGCTGGCCCCACCAGGCACCACTGAGTGGAGGACAGGACAGCCTGAGTCCCCATGGCCCTGGCTGGGGACCTAAAACCCGAGCAAAACAGTGCTGGGATGAGAGTTAGAAATCCACCCTGGGAAGCCTGAGCCCAACCTGCTCGGGCACGGTGGGAATAATGCCTTGGGAAAGCTGAGATGCAGTGCTTGGAAGGGAAGGGGTGGTGTCCCTGCCCCACCTGGGGAGCTGGTGCAGCGGACGTGCAGCGGGTCGTCCAGCTTGGCCACGGCGTCGCGCAGGATGCCCTCGGCCTCCCGCACCGTCTCCTGCAGGACGCTGAACTGCTCCTCCAGCAGCTTCTGCTGCAGGTTCTGCTCCTGGTTGCTCTGTGAGGCAGAGGAACAGGTGAGTGGCAGAGCTGGGACACAGGACACCCATCACAACCACTCCCCTGTGATTAACCCAAGCATCCCACTGCTGCTGGTGCCAGTGACACCCCACCGGCTGCACTGGTGATGGCTTGGCTGAGCCCCTCAACTCGGCATCCCTGGCAGGCAGAGGGGCAGGGGGCCCTCCACACAGCACTGTACCTTCTCCAGGAGCCTGCCCTGGAGCTCTCGGATCTCCCTCGTGGCCTTGTCTGCCTCCTGGCTCAGCTGCAGCTCCTTCTCCTCGACGAGGCCACGCGTGGACAGCAGCTCACACTCCTTCTCGCTCACCGACCGCCTCAGCGCCTCCTTCTCAGCCTGCAGGGCCTCCACCTGTACACTGAGCTCCACACCTGCCTGCCGTGGGGCCAGGACAGCCCTGTCACTCCCTGGTGCCACACTGGGAGCTGAGGACGTGCCCAGCTCACATCACTGATGGGCTGGGCACTCCCTGTGCTGCCGCTGGGTCAGCAGAGGTGGCTGGAGCATCGTCCCCCATCACCAGTGTCCCCGGTGGGGGTTTGGGCTCCTCCTGCTCCCCCAGCCCTGTACCTGCTTGGCCTGGCTGAGCGAGCGCTGGGCCTGGTCCAGCTCATCCCGCCGTGCATCCAGCTCCTGCCGCAGCTGCTCCATCTGCACGCTCTGGTCTTCCAGCTGCAACCACACAGCAGCCCCTGCCAACACGCTCCGGCCCCCCTCGGCACCGGAGGGTGGGAAGGGTCCCATGGTTTGCAGGGTGGGGGTTCTGGGGTCTTGGGGGTGTGGGGGGGGTGTCTCCTGGAAGGGCTCCTTTCCCCAGGGCAGGAATTTTGGGAGCAGCCCCCAGCTTGGGCCCCAGAGAATGAAAGCACCCAAAGCCATCAATGTGCATTTTCTTGGGGAAAATAAAAAGGCAGACTAGGGCAAAAGGGAATGAAGCATCTATCAGACAATGCCTTCCTGATGCCAACTCCGTCCTGGGTCAGGGACTGACACCAAGCGCCACCCCTACCCCCTGCTCCCAAACTGTGCACAGACACTGCGTTCCCTGGGCTGGGAAGGGCTCAGTGCTCACAGGGAAGGATCCAGAGCTGTGTCAGCTCACCTTCATCTCAGCCTCTCGCTTGACCTGCTCCACCTGAAATGCCAGCTGCTCCTTGACACGTGCCACCTCCTCCTGGCTCTGCTGTGTGACCGTCAGCTGCTTGGCGGTGTCGGCGTTCTGCGTGGGGACACGGGGCTCACCAGGGCACCCTCACCATCGCCATGCTTGTCCCAGCCAAACACTGCCTTAGGGGACAGCTCCAAGGTGCCTTTCTCACAGCATCCAAAATGCTGACTGCCAGTGCACGTGGATTCAAGGGGTGCCCCCCAGCTGTGCTCAGAGTGTCCCGGGTACAGGGCAATGGGACTGACACCAGGCAGACTGACTGGGCAGGCAGGAGCCCCCCCAGGGGTGGCAGAGGGACCGAGGCAGTGTCAGTCAGTGCTGCCTGCACAGAGCATTACCTTCCTCAGGAGCTCAGCGTGAGTATTGATGAGCTCACTGTGCTTCTCCTTCAGCTTCGTGTAGCGGATCTCGGTGGCGTTGGCTTTCTCTGCGGGGTGAGAAGCCCCTCAGCAGCCATGGCACGGGCAGCCCCCAGCCCCCAGGCAGCCCCCAGGCATCCCCCAGCCCAGGGGCACTGCAGGGCACCACCTACTCTCAGCCTCAGCACAGAGCCGCTGGGACCTGTCGCTGTCCTGCTTCACCCTCTGCAGCCTCTCCAGCTCATCCCGCAGCTGCTCGTTGTCCACCAGCGCCTTCTGCTTCTGCTTGCGCTGCTCCTCCACTTCTCCCTCCAGGCTGTTCACCTGTGCCTTGAGCTGTGTGATGTACCTCTGTGCCTGCAGGACACCACCAGCCGCTGGGGCATGGCTGGAGCTGATGCCCTCCCCAACATCCCTATTCAAGTGCCCTGCCAGAGCAGCCACGGGATCACAGGAAAGCTCTCCCTTCACCCCTGGAGCTGCTCTGTCCCCGCTGATGCAGCTGGTTGTGACAGCAAGGGACAGGTCTCACATGACTCCAGCCCATCTCCAGCAGGAGTCAGGTCCTGGCACTGGGAGAGGTCCCAAAACAGACTGCTGGGTGCCAGGAACCCACTCCTGCTGTATCCCATCGAGGTTCTCCCTATGTTCTCCCACACCAGCTGCTCCCCAGGTGGGCTTTACCTCCAGTTTAATCTTCTCCATCTCTGCCCGGAGCGTGTCCAGCTCCTTCTTCAGGCTCTCAATCTGCGCGTCCCTGTGCAGGAAGGCAGGTTGGTCCCACATGGCAGTGGCCATTCCCTCCACCACCACCAGACCCCCCATACCTGTCATCCCACACGCCATTGGGTGGCCCGAAGGTTTGCTCAAACAGATCTGAAGTGACCTGGGTGACACAGAGGGTGCAGAGCTGAGCTGGGCTGCGGGTGCCTGTCCCCGTTGTCCCCCCACCCCTGGGACCCCAGCCCAGCCCCATGCCCCCACCTGAGGCTCCGTGGTGGAAGTTGTGCTGATCTCAATGAGGTTCTCTGGCTCCTCATCCTCGGGGGCTTCCTCGGGGATGACAACCACTGGCTTCACGTGCTCGGCCAGAGCAGATGCCCGCAAGAAGTTTGGGGGGCTCTGTTTGGACAAGAAGCTATGGTGGCACCACGGGGAGTTTGGGGAACTACAGCAGGCAGAGCACCAGGGAAGGGACGCAGCCAAGCCTGCGCTGCTGACAGGGCCAGCAGGTCCCTCTGCAGTGTCCCCAGACCCCAAACTCACCCACGGGGACACCCCTGTGCCCCTGAGCCCACAGGATCTCCAGAAGCACCACACCAATCCCACCATACCTCTGGCAGCCGAGGGATCTGGATGAGGCGCTTGAAGTACAGCATGTCAGATGCTTTCTTGAAGAAGTTTTTGAGGCTGGAGGGGAGGGAAAGACAAACAGCTCTCAGGGGAGGGGGCCTGGCAGGTGGGAGGGGACCCCACCAGCCCACCTTGGCCATGGGTTACCTGCGGAACTGCTCGTGGAAGCGATCCCGGTGGCCCTGCAGCGTGTCTGCTGGCAGACCTGGGAAAGGGGGGACAGCCATGGCTGATCTAGGGCTGCACAGGTATTCACATGCACCCAGATCCCCCTGCTGCAGGAGCCAGGGGGGTAAAGGTAAAGCCAGGTGGGAGCAGGATGGGAGTGGGGTATCCCCATCCCTGGCATAGGGACCCACAAAATACCCACCCGAGGCCACTGCTGCTGCACTGCCCAGTGACCCCATGCAGGGGGCTGGCAGGACAAGGCACATGGGTTTGAATTAATCAAGGACAAGTCCTTCTAATTGCTTTATCTGGAATGTCTACATGGATGGAGCAGGCCCTTAGAGCCTGGCTGGGATATGGCGATGGATGCCTCAACCCATGCAAGGCTGATCCCCACATTCCAAAGCCCGACCCTGGGAAAGACCAGCATGGGGCACACCCCGGCACTCACAGGAGTGCAGCTTGAACATTAACTTGACGGCGTAGTGGTAGAGGTGGCTGCAGTCCTGGATGACCTGGATGAGGGGGGCCAGGCGACACTGCACCGCCGACATCTGCGACACGGCCATCGACGTATTGAGCTGCCTGAAAACTGCGGGGTTGAGCTCAGTGAGGCACGGCCAGCCTGCTCCCATTGATCATTAACCACAGCACATGTGGCTGTGCCATGCCATGACACCGGGAGAACACCAGGCTTGCTGCCCCTCTGTCCCGCTGAGCCAGGAATAACCCCCTCTCTGAGCAAGAAGAACACCCAAAAGGGGCCGTGGTGGCAGAGAAAAGGGGTGCTCAGCCCCGCCCTGACCCCAGAAAGGAGGGATTTAAATCCCGGGACACTGATACAAAGAAGGCAGCTGGGGGAAGCGAGAGGTTTTGCCCTGTTCTATTCAATCATGCAAAGAGCTGGGAGAGGATCCCAGGGCAGGGGACGAGCCTGCCAGCACCGCAGCCTTGTCTGCCCCTGCTCAGAAACAGATCCCTTCCCCTGGCAGAAATCCAGGCAGCACATCCACCCCGGCTCCTTCCCCGTGCAGCTTTAAAGTATTTATGAATAGAAATTCGCTGTATAAGTGGGTCAGGAGGAGAAGAGGGAGGCTGATGGGAGCCGGGAGCACACGGTCTCTCCTGCTGTGCCCTGTTTTCCAGGGCAGCTCCGTGTTCCTGACTCTTGACAGAGGAAGAATCCACCACATTTCTAAAAATTCCTGGAGAAGGAAGCAGGATGCAAACCCGGGCAAGGGCCTCCAGCCCTCCCTGGAGGCATTTCAAGGGGGGGAAATGAGCCTTTAAAAAGAGGCACAGCCCCATCCTCTGCTTCTGGTGGGGCAGAAGGGATTTGGGCAATGAATCTGATTGAGGTGATTCTACCAAAAAGAAATCAAAACGTATTTCAGAGCAGCACACTCTGCATTGCTCAGGTGAGCTCAAACCAGCTGCATTCCTTAACTATTTTCCTACCACTTTCTCTACAGAGCATCAGCAGGGGGAACCAGCTGGGAAAGCACCTGGAGGAGGAGGAGGAAGGAGTTGTGTCTCCAAGCTCAGCCTCCCGGAACTCCATTCCTGACCAAAGAGCGAAACTATTGCTCAAGAGCCCTGGGGCGGGCGGGAGGGACCTGCCTCCTCCTCACCTGACTCTGCCAGCTTCAGCTCCCAGTCCAGGTAGTCAAACAGCTCCACCGTCAGCTGGAAGCTGCCAAAACAAACCAAAGCTCCATCACTCAAAGGGCCAGCCTTGCTCGAGCCCACTGAGGCTCCTCCTGACAGCCAGGGCTCTGGCTGATGAGAATCTGGGGGGTTTGCTGCCTGCATTTACAGCCCTCACCACTCTGCGGGTGCCAGGACACTCACATGTTGTTCACATCCGTCCCTGCAGTCTTTTCCAGCACCTCATCCGACACTTCGAGGCCCGGGGGGAATTCGGGATGCTTTGGAAAAGAGAGGAAAACCCATCAGTTGCTGGTGCGAGCCATCCCCCAGCAAAGCCCCATCCCCTCAGTGCAGCAGGGCAGGAGGCAGCAGGAGGGCTCACCTTGACATGGAAGGAGATCTTGGTGAGCAGCAGCCGTGTGTAGATGCTCACCAGCTGCCCATACCTGTCGTGCAAGTGGCCCTGTGGGGACAGGAGGGGAAACATGGGCCACCTGGATCCAGCAGTGCCAGTGAACCTGCACAGCCTTACAGCTCCTGTGCCCTCCACCATGGGCACAACCACCACCCAACGGGAGCAGAGACAATGGCTCATTTCAGGTGGTGCTTTACCCATTCCATGCCCCCCATGGCACTCAGCATGCACTTCCAACCCCTCACTTTGCCCCACTCACCCACAGGTCTCCCGTCTCTCGGATGTTGCTGCGGTACCTCTGGCAGTCCTGGAGGACCTGGGGGGCAAAAACAAGAGGGATGTGGCACAGCTGGGCTGGCACAGGGGGGCACCCACCTGTGTGCCCTGACACCGGGCAAGAGGATGGATCCAGCCCTCACGCCACTCCAGCTGTGGGAGAACTTCCAGCCTTTCAGTGGCACCCAAATGTCAGGGCTTTGCACAAGGAGGTTTCGAAGGTGCAAGATAACAGTGTCTCACAGCCTTATGGCCTGTGAAAGGTGGCCAGGACAGGGACAGGAACCCACCCTCCATGCAGAGGGAGACCTCAAGAGGCAGAAATTTCCCCCACCAAAGCAGCAAAGCAGAAGGAAGGTTCCAGAACTCACGTTGGGGTGCCCATCACGCAGGACCTTGTGCAGGACGTGGCAGAACTTCCAGCTGAGGATGGCACTGCTGGGCAGGGGCAGCCCGATGGCGTAGGACCAGAAGGTGAACGCTCCCTTCTCGTGGTGTGTGCCCAGGATGATCCCTTCCCTGCAGTCAAGGCCAACTGGGAACACACAGAGCAGGGCACAGGCTGGGCTGGGGGCTGCTCTTGTTCCACTCCCATTAGAAAGGCACGGAGATCACCAACGTGATGCTGCACCCGCAGGTGAGACCCTCACTGACCTTTCTGGGGGGCAGAGCACTCGGGGCCCTTTGCATTTCACTGCCATAGAAAAGCAACTCTCCTGCACTGCTCTTGTTTGCCTTTGCACTGCTGGATGAACCTCCATGATGCCACCCCTCAAGCAAGCTCTCTGTGGGTCTCCTGCCTCCCAAACCTCTGTGGCCCCAAGCCCCTCCTGCCCCAGCCCAGGACCCTGGCTGTGACAGCCACAAAAGGATACGGCGGGCATGTTTCTCCTTCACTGGTGCTTCCTGTGTGTTTATGGCTTTGCTGATGCTGATGGCCTAAAAGAGGAAGGCAGAATGTGACCCCCATGGGCTACCCTGTCCCCCCTGAGGAGCAGTGCTGGTGCTTTTGGGGAATACCCTGAATTTCAGATCACACATGTCACCTCAAAGTCATCTGTAACACAGCAGAATAGGCTGTTTTTATCCTCAAACCCCCATCCCCAGCAGGAGCTGGCAGATTGAGACCCCTGCTGCCTGCCCTGCAGGTGGCTCCAGGCTGTCCCTGTCCCAGGAAACCAATTCCTGCATTTTTGCAGCCTGAACTCAGCGCCGTGCCCTGGGAACATTAAAGCACGACAGGGAGATGCCAAATTCCAGGGTTGTTTGTGTAATCACAAGGAGCCTTTGAACCAAGGGGGGAGTGGTTTGGGGTGTTTTTGGCAAGCACCAACAGCAATGCAGCCCCCGAGCAAGGAGGGAGTGGTGGCCACAATGCCCATCTTGATGGAGCAAAAATACAGAGCAACGTGATTAGCAGAGGAGGATTATCTACGTTTTGATGTGTTTGATCACAGGACACTTTGAATTATTAATTGATTCCAAAAGATGATCCCAGACAGGGGTTGGCTGTGTCTCCTATGTGATGATGGGCTCTGAAACCGAGTCGCTGTCTCTGAGGAGGATCTTCCTCCTCCTCCTCACCAGGTCCCTGCAGACTCAGCTGAGCTGCCTCACCCTCACAGGAGTGCTTGGGCTGTGCCTGTGTCCAGGAGCCCTCTGTGTCCAGTACAGGAAAAAGGTCCCAGCTGGGAAGGCAGCAAGTGGCCCCGCCACCAGCACTTGTGCCAGAAGAGAAACCCAGGCAATCCCTGCAGCCTCACGGCCCTAAAACCTCATCAAAATCTCATCTACCCTCCTGGGAAAAGCACCTGCTCATTCAGGGCATCCTCCAAGCTGAGGTGCAGGGGGAACCCGATGCCAAGTTATCAAGTGCTCCTGACTTATGCAGGAGGAACCCGACGCCGTGCTCAAGGGGGGATGGCAAAGGTGTCAAATCCGCCCCAAAAGAGTCCCAAACGGCTGTGCCCACAAGCTGGGCATGGCAGCGACACAACCACCATGAATGCAGCCCAAAAAACGAGCCTGTCCCAAAACCATCCCCCAGCTGCTGGGGGAAGGGGCTGGTTTTGCCCTGCCCGCTGGGGGAGAGCCCCGGTGTTACCCTGCCATGTGGGGCTGTAAAGCAGCAGCAGAGTTAAGCCGGTGACTTGCTGTAATCCTCTTATCCCCAAAGGTTAACGAGCCTGCAGTGCCCAGGGAACAGGCACTGGCAGCACAGCTGCCTCTCCTGAAGCACCTCCACTGCCACCTGAAAGGCTGCAGCTGGCAGGGAGGCTGTGCCCTCCACCACAGGACAACACCTAAGCCAGGGGTCAGGGACAGAAAGGAAGGTTTATCACAGACCAGGGAACAACAGAAAGGAAGGTTTATCACAGACCAGGTTGCAATAAGCCAATAGTTTCACTTGGTAGGGCTTGGAAAGGCACCTTGGAGCGAGGAGCTGCTTAAGGGGTTATTGCACCTTACTGAGGGGGGAGTGAGGCAGACACAGCTCCCAAAGCTGGAGTTTGCTGCCTGCCACAAGCAGAAGTAGCACAATGTGGTTGCCCCAGCCCATTACACTCATCCCAACCCATCACACTCATCCCAACCCACACTGGGACCTGAGCCCCACAGGGCGGGAGGAGACACAGCTGGAAGGGCCAGAGTGTGAGACCAGGGCAGACCCCCAGGAAAGGAAATGTTGTCCCAAATCCCCAGGGACAGGAGCTCAGCTGCTCAGTGGGACAGGACTAGGGCTGGCACGCACCGACCTGTCCCAAAACCGAGCTGTCATTCCTGTTGGTGCTGGTGGTTTTATTGGGTTTATTGCCCTTAATCACATTTCCAGCCTGACCAGCCAAAACTCAGCCCGGGAGCTGTTGGACAGGCTGGTTTCATCCTTGGTGATTCAGGGCAGAGGAATCACTGAGCCATTTTAGGTCCAGCACAGGAGCTGGGCCCATGCAGGGGCAGCCCCAGCCCACCCACAGCACTGCCATGGCAGAGACACGGTGTCCAATGGTCCTAAATAAACCATGGTGGCCCCAAACCAACACCAATCCCTTGGGACTGCTGTGCCAGGTGTGCTTCCTCTGCCTCCAAAATCAGCCTAGTCAGGAGATCCACAAAAACAGGGGGTGACAAGGGATGGGTACAGGGTGATGCTGCAGCCTGGGGCACTGGTGTCTTCAGGATGTCCCAGCTGGCAAAGACAGGCAGTGGAGGACCACTCTGAAATGGGGAGTTTCTCCCTTGACCCGACCTCTTGGGACACCACCAGCACATCTGGAGATGGGCAGGTCCCTGTTGTCACTGCAGGGGGACAACCAGTCTGGCCAAACCTTTGATGCAACCTTGTGGACCATTCCCACCAAGAGGGAGCAGCACAGCCCCAGCCCCAATGGGGTAAGCATCCCGACCCCAAACCAGCCCCAATGGGGTTAGCATCCCGACCCCAAACCTGCCCCACTGGGGTTAGCAGCCAGACCCCAAACCAGCCCCACTGGGGTAAGCATCTCGACCCCAAAACCAGCCCCACTGGGGTAAGCATCTCGACCCCAAAACCAGCCCCACTGGGCTGGGGGAGCCCCCAGGGGTGCAGCCCTCCCTCCTCACTCGCAGCCCGCACGTACCAAGGCGGTGACTAAAGCCGGGATCAAAGCGCCCAAATGAAGGAGCACAGTTTACATCCACCCCTTCTTTCCAGGCTGCTCGTTTCAATTAGGGCTGCTGCTCCCGCCCACGGCTGCCCAGAGCCCCGGCATCCTGCAGGGCCACAATCCCCACCTGGCAGGTGGATGCCGGGTCCCACGGCAGGGACAGGGGGTTTTTTGGCAGCAGGATGTTGAGCTGGGAACATCCCTGGCCAGGTGGAATGGGGACTGTCTGAACAGCTCAGCTACAAACAGCTGCTCCTTCCCAAATTACACCAAGGAAGCACCACCGCTCAGCATTCACACACTGGAGGCTCGGGAGCTCGTTGGATTTTTAACCTTTTTGTTTAAGAAAAGCAAAAGCTGGCAGCAGAAATGGCAGGTTTTGCCTCCTGCCAGGCTGCCCAAGCTGGTGTCTGCTGTGGGATGGTGGCTGTTCCAAGGGGGATGTCTGAATGAGCCCAGCACCAGACCTGGAAAGGCATTTCCAGGGAAAGCAGGTGACCTGCATTTCACTCCTGAGCACCTGGGATCACACCAGAGCCAGTGAGCCCTGTACCCACAGGCATCACCCTGTCCCTCACAGGGGGAGAGCTAATGGGCTCTGGATTCCTGCAGCATCCTTCTCCAGGACAGTCTGGGATCCTGGAGGGGACGTGCCAGCGGTGTCCCCGTGACACAGAGGGGACCAGTGACTCCACAGCTGCTATAATTAGAGTAAAGGCAGATCAATACCCATGTACCAACACTGAAGCACCACTACGGAAACCACACCAGGATAAAGCTCCTTTAGAACAGTTTTTCAGCGGCTGCTGGGAAAAAAAGGGTCAGCTGAGGGTGGTGAACGTGGCAACCTGTGAGCCTGGGGTCATCATGCTGAAAGCTCTACTGGAGGGCAACCACCTCCCTGCCCTGTCCCTGTCCCTGCTCACAGCACCCCCGAGACAGAGCAGGGCTGTAACTGTGCCCAAGCCCCTCTGGAAGCCCCGAATGGCCTGGCAGGGCAGGAGGAGGAGGAGGGCCACGTGCAGCCCGTGGGCACACAGGGCAGCGTGGCTCTTTATCAGCAGTGCCCAGCGGGATGATTGAAGGAGACGCGTCCAGAGGGAACCGGAATTGCCGGTTTCCTCGTGTTGCTCCCCAAACCAAGGAGCTCCGTTCCCTGTTCTTCCCTGCCCAGCCTGCCCGAGCAGCACCGTGACCCCACGAGGCCTGGAATTCCCACGTGCCTTCGTCAGGACTCTCCTGGGCCAAACCAGCCCAGGGGCCAGGGAAGGAGTAGCAAAGCAAAGGGGTGAAGGGGGAGACACCTGGGATGAATGCACAGCCCGTGACACCAGCAGGGCCAGGGGATGGGGGTGCATGGAGGGCACTGCTATTGCTGCTGGGAGAGCAGAGCCCATCGCTCCGTCCATCCCTCTGCCCAGCCCTGCCCACGCTGCTGGATGGGATGATTCATTCCCCACCAGTCTTATGCCAGCCCCATGGGTGCCCCAGCACTGCCCACCCTGCGGGGTCACAGGGCTATGGACACTGCGGCCAAGTGTCCATTATGGACACGATGGGACACAGCCACATTGGGGCTCTGGTTTATCCCAGCCACCCTCCGTGGGTTCACAGCCCGCAGGGTGACCCCACGGGTGACCCAGGGGGCTCCACCCCCGGTGCCAGACTCTGCCCGGGGTCGCTGTGGCATGGCAGGGATGCGGGGATGCCCATTGCCCCGGGAATGCCCATTCCCCCAGGAATGCCCATTGCCCCGGGAATGCCCATTCCCCTGGGATGCCCATTGCCCCGGGAATGCCCATTCCCCCTGGGATGCCCACTGCCCCACGAATGCCCATTCCCCCTGGGATGCCCATTCCCCCCTGGGATGCCCATTCCCCCGGGATGCCCATTCCCCCAGGAATGCCCATTGCCCCGGGATGCCCATTCCCCCCTGGGATGCCCATTCCCCCGGGATGCCCATTCCCCCAGG
>JAWWEE010000034.1:11668946-11693170 GCA_035221455.1 Xenops minutus | reverse complement strand
GGACATGGGGAGGGGGACACTGGGGGGGGACATGGGGAGGGGGGACATGGGGATGGGGGACATGGGGAGGGGGGATACGGGGCTGGGGACATGGGGATGGGGACACTGGGGGGGGGGACAGGGGGATGGGGACACGGGGATGGGGGACACCTGGAGGGGACACGGGGAAGGGGACACGTCCTGCAGCGACCCCCGAGGGCACGGGGCTGCTCGCCCAGCTCAGGAACTTTGGGCTGCTTCCACAAATAAGGCACCGGGTTTGAAGCGTTTCCACACGAGCCTGGTCGATAATGCAGTTGGGTTCTAAGTCACTTAGTGGTGAATAAACCAACCCCAATATTCCCCTCCTTCCCATCACACAAATCCAAGGCAGCCCTGACACAAAATCCTAGAGCTCTACAGATCCTTGTTGCATTGCCTGAGCTCCGTTTTCTCTATTGATTTTAAAGCAAACAGAAGAGCATTTCAAACTCACAGAAGGGGTTTAAACTCAGAATTCATCCACTAAACTCAAACATTTCAACCAGAGAGTGCAGCTCCTGCTTGGAAGTTGCATCAATTTCTCAGTAAAGCTGCTGGACAGCTTTGGGATGAGCAGCCTGGTATTGTTAGTGGGTTTTTTTGGGGTATTTTTGTCACACCCACAGCAGGAGATTCTGAGGATGGGCCTGGAAAGGTCCTGTGCAGGCAGAGGAACAAATGCACTGTAAAGGCTTGTGGAATCCTGAAAAGGGCTGGAGCAGCTGAGCCTCCCTCTAGGGAGGGAGAGAGCCTGGAGGACAGCAGCTCTGAGCACAACTGGCCAGCTAATTCTGGGGCCACCAGTACCTGAAGGAAAGGCTGTCCTTGGGGTAATCAGAGAGAGAGCGGAAAATTCCATCATAGAGTTAACCCGGCAATCCACGGAGTGTTGTGTTTCACTGCAATTAATTGGTGGCAGTGGATGGAGCCAGAGACTCCCCCCTTGGCTGCCCCCACGCAGGAGAAACGCTGGCACAGCACGGGGGGGTTGGCACAGGTGTCCTAAACTGCTCCTGACCCACGTGGGACCAAGCAGCCCACTCGTGTCTGTGGGCAGGACCGTCAGAAATGAAGTACTGAATGTGTTGGACAGTGTGTTAAACAGGCAAGAAAGACACAGCAAAGGATCACCTTTATCACCTGATTTGATCTTTTAGTTAAAAAATAAGTTCCAGTTTCGATAACAGAACTTGTCTTGCCCAACAGGCAAAGAAAAAAACCAGGTTAAACGCTAAAAAAGAGGTCACATGATGCTTGGCTGCTGCTCCACAGGGCAAACAGAGCCCCCCCACACCTGAGCCCCCAAAATTCTGTTGCAAGAACCAGCTCCTGAGGGTGGAAGGGTTGTTCTGCCCACCTTGTGGGTGAAAGATCTCCCATTTCAACTCACTTCCCAGTTCCTGCTTACAGCACTAATTGGGAACTTCCTATAAACATTATTCATCTCTCTCCACAAGGCAAGAAGTCCAGAACAAAGACAATCTACTAACAAAACAAAAAAAAAATAGAATGCTTGGCTGTGTCATAAGCTATAAATATTTCTGAGCCACCATAAAAAAATTAAAAGATTAAAAAAATAGTTCCTCTGTTGTAACAATGACACACTTCAGATTCTTAAAACACAAGCTAGTGTTTAACCTGAGCTCTCAGCTATAAAAATAGCTTTGTTAATGTTGGCAGAATTCCGTGTTTTATTTCAAGATAAAATACATTCCTGCAGAGTCACATCTTTTTGCCACTTATGGGTCTTTCAAACACTCAGAGAACCATGGAAAAAAATGAGGTAACTTTCCATTGTACCTACTGGCTTGATGATCATCAGTCCTCAGAATTACTTCTGTGTTGGAAACATCTTCATTCACTTCAGAAAATTAAAAGACTTATTAAAAAGCAGGAACATTTCCTTCAAAATAAATAAAGGAACCACATGTATGTCAATTTACTACACACATTTTCACACTGCAAACAGAGTAAGAACACAGAGTTAAAACACAAAGAGGAGAGAGGTAAAAAAAGCACTTTAC
Organism: Xenops minutus; assembly: GCA_035221455.1. Taxonomy (NCBI): domain Eukaryota; kingdom Metazoa; phylum Chordata; class Aves; order Passeriformes; family Furnariidae; genus Xenops; species Xenops minutus. The sequence goes on along the minus strand of JAWWEE010000034.1, from coordinate 11,691,125 downwards.
AGAAAGCCAACAGTCCCAGGGCCACCAAAGGCGTGTTTGGAAATAAAACCTTTCCAGTTTGCTTAGTGAAGAGGAGTGATCTTTGTGCCCCTGGCCAGCCACTGAGTCACCCTTTATGAGCAGTGGCACATGCTGTGGTGTCCAGGACTGAACCAGCCCTTTACTCCCTGCTTTCCCCAGGAGAAGTTCTTCAGCTCTCCCCCACCCCATCTCTCTCTAAAGGCCAAAGAAGTGGCTGATGAGAATGGCTCAATCCCTGGCAGCCAGGCAGGAAATTACCCTGGTGTTTGTCAGTGCACCTGCCCTCAAACGGCTCCCAGGCAATTTTAAAGCTGAACAAACACAACCAAAATCAATTCAATCACTGCTGGGTAGGAAACTGCACCAATGATCAGTTATTTCTGGAGCTGCTACCAGCTCTGCTTCGGATTTAACTGATCACAGTGATCCAGTGCCTGTTGCCACACACAGAAAATGGGCATCAGGCACTAGGCAGTGACTTGCAGAGTCACTAACTCTTGTCATGGGTGTACAGTGGATTGTGGGTGCATTTGTTCCACTGGCTCTTTCTCACTTGAAGCAAAGGGGATTATTTCTGTAGGCTCAGCACACACTCCCCACTCTGCTGCCTCAGCACAGGGCTCAGCACTTTTGGGGATTTGCTCCTGAAACTTTGGAACATCAGTGGTTTCAGGATGCAACTCACAGTGTTGGCTTCGACCTGTAAAACCTCTGGCTGCTTTTACCTCAGGGCTCTTTTTAGGAAAAGAGCAGCTCTGCACAGGAGCATTCCAGCACTGCAGCCACTCAGCACCCTTCTCCTCCCAGTGCCCCATTAGCTGCACTCCACAGGCCCTACAGATTTTGGGAGGAGTCTCCAGGCTTCCTGCAGGAACAGCAGAACTCAGAACCCCCAGGGCACAGAGGGCTTGGCTCCACAGGGCACAAGCAGCTCAGGGATTGCAGCTGGAATGTCTGAGATAGAACTGAGCCCCAGTTCCCTTCTGAGCTGATCCCTATGAGAAACCCAGCCAGACACACAGCTCCACCCCCTGTGTGATACCCTCCCTCTGCAGGCAGGAGCTTGGGTTGTGTCAGCTCTGGAAGATTTCTCCTTTTTTTGCCAGTTTTTCTCCTCATTGTTGCTGGTTCTTATTCAGTTTCAAGTGGCGTTCAGGATTTTAACCATATCTGGTTACTCTTTGTCCTGAGAACCAGACAATGTGGTGCCTATTGCAAGCATCCAATCCACACCAGGAGAACAAATAATCAGAGAGTGAGACATTTCCTGGTTCTAAAAGTAAAAACCCAATCTGCTGTGGGCAAGGCTGCTCTGGATATTCTGAAACAGCTCTATCCAATACATTTTACTTTTGGGGCTCTGAGCCCAGGAACAATATCCTAAACCCGCCCTTGGCCGTGGCCCTGGAAAACACTTCCCAACCTCTCATTCAACAACGTCCACATCCTTGATCCTGTTATCTGGAACACACAGAAGGTCTGAACTACAATAGGCAGCCTGCAGGTACTGGGGAATGGAGCTGTGAGGTCTGACTGCCCAGAGGATGAGGAACACGCTTGAGAGACATTTAATTATTTGATTAAGGAATTGTTTGCTGCCTTAATATGTGTTTGTGGTTACAGTCCTCACAAATTTTATTGGAAATGCACTTAGAATCCTGTGCCAGGCTCATCTCAGAAATCCACAGTGTGTATTAATATTGCAGATGCATTTATAAAGAGAGAAGCAAACAAAGAACAGGTTGAAAACACCTTCATGCTCACGGAACATCATAGAGATAAGAAGGAACCTTTGCATCTCCTTCTGCAGCAGATAACTGGCTTTTGTGAAGAGTTTCTGCAAGTTCTGTTGTCTCTATTGTAATGCAAAAACCCTACCTGGAAATCAAAGGATTCAGAGAATAAAAATTGCAGAGCTGCCAGGTTCAAGCTGACATCATCAATCCCCTCTTCTCTTCCCTCTCCCAAGCAGGGCGCAGAATCCAACCCATACAAATTCTTGCTGATTAAATTCTAAGGGTTATATTTGATATTTATTATGTTTATAAGCTCAGTTTAGAACAGCCTCAGGTAAGCCTGGTTTTAAGCAGAGATTAGTTGGCCTGCACAGATTAACTAAAACACGCTTGACGAGTTTTTGCCCAGAACTGCTCTGAAAGTAGATCAAAGTTCCACAGATGTGGCTCAGAATCTGCTCCCCCAGCACACACGAGCCTGCTTTATGTCCTCCCCACTAAAGCACCAGTTCTGAATGAGAAGCCAAATTCCAAGCTCCAAAATGCAGGCTCAGGTCCCAGAGCAGAGCCCTGGGCAGCCGGAGTGGCCGAGCTGTGACTTGCCAACCAGTCAGCAGGAGCCAGACAGCTGATGGGGCTGGGCAGGAGCCACAAGCAAGCCCTGTGTTGTAGGGAGCTTTTCAGGAATCCTCCTACATGGATTTGCAAAAGACTAAACTGCTGCTGTCTTTCCTGCTGAATGAAATCGTGCAGAGGAGCTGCTGAACAAAATCCCCTTTCAGTTTATGCAAACACTGGCACAAACCCTTTCCACTCAGTCAGGCCCAGCACAGCGAAGGGTCTGTGGCTCTGAATGTTATAAAAATTGCTTTGTCTGTTCCTTACAGCAACGTTGTTCTGGGCAAGGTCATCTGAGGCTACAAGGAGTGCAAAGTTTTTAGAGGAAGGTGATGTGTGAGGAGAAAGCAGCCTGCTCTAAAACCAAGGGCCTAAATCCCCCCCTTTGGGATATGCATCAGCACAAGTGGACTCATTTCTAGTGACAAATGGTACAATGTCCTTGTCCAACAGGGCAGAAATTCTTACGGATATTTATGAAAACAGACAAGTGACACCTTCTCCAATTACCCCTGCCCACAAACCCAACAGGAACTCCCTACCAGTGCTCCTGCTCATAAAACCAACTGCCAGACAGCTACATAAAGGTTCTTTTTCTTTGACCACTGAGTTTGTTCACTGAGCCTGCAATGAAGGAACTAAAATTATTAACCCACAAAACCCCTACACTTATTTAAGTTGTGGGTCTGGTTGAAATTCATACCCCAAACTATCCTATATATCACCTATTCCCTCTGCTGCCCTCCTTCCCATGGATATAATAATAAGTTCTGACTGTGCCTCTGGCACAGCAGAGTGGTGAGTGTGCCCTGGGCCTGTGAAATCATCTCCTGTGCTTCAAGTGAGCAAGAACCAGGGCTTACTTTTTTCTAGGCCTCCTACAGCTTGCCCCAAAATGACTTCTTCCTCCCATCTGTTTAGACACATGCAGAAGTCAAATCCTGCCATGACCTTGAGGAGCCATAAAGAATCCTATAAAAAATTCAAGTACTTGGAGCTAAGGCAAGCAGGAACTGTCTCCTTATAAACAATCCCCCCCTCATGCCTTGCTAATGTAGTGCAAGTCAAGCAGAAGGGAAAGGATGTTCCCAATCAGTATTCCTGAGCACTTCAGTCTAGTCCTGAGAGAACAATCTATACCATATCCATGTGGCTGCTGTTTGGAATGAAGTGAGGGCTCAGGGAGTGCAGGCTGGGGTTCAGATGAGCAATCATCTCTCCAGACTCAGCCACAGCATGATGCAGCTTAACCAGCAGGGAACTGGTGTCCTGCAGGAGACAGAAAGGGAGCCAAAGTTACCAACACGGAGTATTTCAAAGGGTTGTAACACACCAAGAACCACCATTTTCTTTTTGAAATGATTCAGTTCCAAATACTGCAATGAAACAGACTCTAAGAGACTGCTGGTGTTTCTAATAAACACAGAGCTCTCTCCTAGTGCCAGTTCTGTAACAGATTTTCATGTGCATTTACACAGAGCACACACAGCAGCAGCACTTCAGGGGTAAAGGGCAGAACAAAGACAGGAGAGAGAGGGAAAACCAAGCAGAGCAGCAAAGAAACAGTGACCAACAGCTTCTGATAACTGTGTCTGTGTGTTATCCACATTACCAATGAGCCAGCATCCATTCTCCTAAAGCTCTTCATTCCAAAAGCTTATTTTTTTAAAAACTCATTTATACTTATGCTGTCCAAGACATACTGAGACAACAAGGATTTATTTTGAAAAGAGTATGTTACCCCCTTTGCCTTAAGCCTGCTGTCTCATGATTTGAATCCCTAGTTCTGCCATGCCAGGAGACCCCTGCAGTCATAATTCCCCTTAAAATCAATCAAGGACATTCTGGAATAAGATACTGACTGTGTCCATGGCAGCACTGCAGCATCTGTTTGTTGGCTGAGTCACTGCCAGGTCACTGATGTGCAGAGGGGAGTCTTGACCAGAGAATTCCTCAGAGCTCTGAGACGAGTCGCTCTCCTGGGTGGATGTCAAAGAGGGAGAATTCCAGTGGAAGAAACCCACATCCGTGTTTTCTTCACTGTCAAAACAGAAATGAAGACATTGGCAGAAACAGTCTCACCTCATCCTTTTTAACCTTTCAAGGGAAAATCATGGAACAACATCAATAACCGTGGGCCCTGAGCCAAGAGAACCATGGAGCACTGGGGATTACCCTGGTCCTCAGAGTGCCCCTGTGTTTAACAGCTCCCTTAGATCACTCTCATCCCCTGAGGACCATGGTGTGACATTCAAGCAGCTCCATCCAGCTCCAGCACCACGTGCCTGAGCGTGCATTGAACCTTGCAAGGGGTACACAAGAGGCAATGCTTGTTCCTCCCAATACTCTGCCACTTGCTCTTCCCTCACACCCAACCCCCTTTTTTGGTTTCAATCAACCATTAGGCAAAGGAGTGTTTGTAGGTGTGTCTTTCAAGGGAATTTCACAGGCTTTTACAGCCACCATCTCACTTCAGAGATCACAGGAGAGCTTTCCCAAGGAGTCTTTATTTTATTTAACTACAGGAGCAAACCGTATTCATCACACTTCTGAACACAACAGAAGCACAGTCTGGATGGATAAATAATTAAAAAAGATGTGTATTTTAAAGAACATACTATCTCTGAATTGATAACGTTCCACTAAATATTCTTTAGGTACTTTTTTTGGTGTAACAGTGCATTCCATACCTGGCAAGACTCTTACAAATAGGTATATTTTCCCATGACATTCAAACTAGGAAAAAGCCCTCATGAGAGTTGCCAGCTCACAAGTGTCTGCTGTGTCCCATTTCAGGGCAGGAAAACACTGGGATACAACAGGCTCTCTTTTAAGAGAGAAAAGCTCGTGTTTCTGTGCTCCTGACAAGGAAAGGTGCAGTGGAGATGTGAGGGAACAAGCTGCAGCAGCCTGGAACAGGGATGTGGGGAGATGTGATGGGCACGGGTAATTCTGGAGAACACACAGGTTGGGAGGGAGGGAGGGAGGAAACAGGTTTGATTTTGAGGCAGGGAGATGGCTCAGGAATGGGTGGCTTAGTCCAGACTAAACAAGAACCTGCTGATGCTCCATCTTTAAAATGAGAATTGAGATCAAAATCCCAAGGCAGCAAATGTTGGTCCAACATAAATGAAGTCACCAAGTGAGAGCACACAGAAACCATCCTTGCACTCTGGGATTTCACAATCCCTGTTGCTGTCAGAGAAGGGGTTTGACTTTTAATAGCCTTCTTGTTGGCTGTTCCGGATTTCAGGAACTCATGTCAAAAATATTTGCTGGGCTGACAGGGAGGTGCCAGCACCCTTGCCTGCACACAAACTACATCATCAGCACTATGAAACCAGCCGTGGAAAACTGGAGGATCCAGATTCAGGTCCCAGGAGGAATGTTGTGTTTGGTCTGTGCCATTAATCCCTCCACAGAGGCAATTCTCCTGCCTTCCTCCCATTGACAGGGAGAGGATTTATTCCCTGGCAAATCCGAGTCAGCAGAGGCTGGAGAGCAGACAGACTGGGATTTGCACTGAGTCAATCCATCTCCAATTAGCAGGGCCCAAGCACCAAGGGTGGGCACCAAGAAAACTGGATGGCTCAGCAGCAAGTCCCACCAGCTCCCCCTCACTGGAGGATCTGTGCTCTGAATGCACTGCCTGGGTTCAGTTTGTTCCTTTTCCCCTAAAATTCACTTAAGGACAAGACAAATAGGACAAGACAAAAAGTGAGAGCAGTTTTCATGCTGCAGCCTCAGCAGGGATTTGGAGGGATGGCAGTGTGCCATTGGTGCTGCTGGGGGAGCAGGGAAGAAAGGTCAGGGGAGATGGAAGGGGAGTCTTTTGAATGATTTAGAGACAGTGGAAACCAGAGAGAGTGCACAGGGCTGTGAGGCTCAGCTGAGCCCAGGGGGAATGTGCCAGGACAGCATTCTTTTTCAGTGGCTGCCCATCCACCTTATTTCTGAACAGGTCTGTCCCACTGCAGCAACTATTTCTATGGTATTTCTGCTTTAAAAGCCACACAGACTGAAAGCATCCATACATCAGATCTCTCAGCTCCATAACATTAATCTGGTTGGATGTAGGGCAGACTTGCTGGCAAACATTTGCAGCAGGTTTAAACAGCTGTTCATTCACTGTACTTGTCAAACTACCAGCTGGAAAGATTCTCCTCTGGTTAAAAGGCAGCTGTGAAATCCCTGTAAAACTTCAGAAATCCTTCTAAAATAGAGCTGGTAAATCAGCTTTTTGAAAGGAGATAGAGGAACCAAGACAACAAATCCACAGCAAGTCCCAGCTCTGGATGCCTTTGCTTGTGCAGGCATAAAGCCACTTCTGTGAATGTGAAGCAGTATTTTTATCTTGGATTCTTTCCAGCACCACCGAGACACCTGAGTCTTTTCCCAACATTTCTCAGCAACAGAAACCTCATTCTGCTCATCCCCCACATGTCCTTTTCCTCCTCCAGCATAATCAGAGGGACAGAGTCCCATGGACTGGGGAGTGGACAGATTGCTGTCCTTTAAATCTTGCCATCTCATTTCTTGCCCTGAGTGAGGCAGCAGCCTGTGCTCAGAGGTGTGTCCTACATTCTTGCCCAGCCACGGTGTGATTTCTCAACAGAAATAACACAGTCACTAAAGCATCACACAAAACCTGGACCTGTTTCTTGCCTCACAGAAACATCACTGTACAAAATCCAACTCTGGGCAGAACATATTTTACCCACCAGAGTTACAAGCGACATCTGGGATTTCATAAAATCATTAAGATTGTTAAAATCTGTGTTTTTCTCAATGAGTTTATTTGGCAAGTTCTGTGGTGTTGCAGCTTCTCCTGCCCACGCAGCTCTCGGGGACAAGAGATGAGAAAAAATAAATGCATAAAGATAGAATCACGATACTTTAAGAGCTATTTTTATTTTAAATTCTCTACTTTTCAAGTTGGTAGACTAATTTTAAAACAACAGTTACCTTAAACATCACTTGAGACACTACTGTGAGCTTGTACACCTAAGCTTCTACTTAACTACAGCTTATACCTATTTCTTAAATGTAAAAAGCTCATAACCTGCATGAGCTGGCACAGTTCATCTATTGTGTAGACTCCAAACAGGTGCAATCTTTTCCACTGCACACAATTCCTTCTCTTTCTATGGGTTTGAAAATCTCCAGCCATTCCAGATCTGACACTGGCTGCCACTGGCCACTTCTGTTTGTGATGGAGCTGCCAGCACAGGAATCAGAGCTAGGCTTGCGAGTCCCAGGAGTCTCTCTGCTCTTCTGGCCAAACGCAATTCCAGCTCTCTCCTCCCGGGTTTTACTTTTCTTACCAGTGTTGTCAGACGTGCTGTCCTTCTGGATCAGAGTACTTTGCAAATCTACACAAGACCTGATGTTGAGCCAGCGCTCGTATGAAGGTATAGATGTCTCAAAGGTTTGCTGCTCTCTGCTTTCCACTCCATTGTCACCAATTTCCCTGTTTCTCAATGGCCTTGCGTTGTTTGCCTCCCGGAATATTTCAGTGTCTAGCTCATCCAAGCTTGATGCAACATCCTGCTTTTCTCCTTCTTCCGTGGGGACAGCCAAGCCTTTCACAACTTTTTGAGACCTGTTTAAGAAGGCTGAGGTAGTTTCCTCCAAGTCTGATGCATTCAGTAACTGTCTATTATCTACTCCACACATCTCAGGGGTGGTTTTTACCCTACTTTCTGGAAATGGTGCAGTTCCCCACTCCTTGCACATCCTGTGGCTGCCCTCAGTCCTACCCATGTGTATCTTGCTGTGGCTTTCAGAGGTAGAGAATGTCACCCCTGTGCTACAATGGCACGATAAAAACAAGTCAGAAACACTGCAGGTAAAGAGCACCCACAACTGCACTCCCAAAGCTCTACACTAACACAGGCTGCTGCCACAGTTCAGGGGGAGCTCAAGTACCACCAGGCAGCTACATCCTGCCAAAACCCCACAGAAGTCTGCCCAGATTTGGCTGTTACTTTCCAAAATGAGTCTGAGAGATCCCTCATGTTTTATACAGTGTGGTGATTCTGTCTGACCTCCAGGGTGTGCACCAATTTCCTAATTTAAAGTTTACTTCCTAAAATAAACTTTGCTTTTTAAACAAAAGCAGGAGCGAGCCAGATTAACACCCCTACCACCAGACTACTTCATTTTCTAAAAAAATCCTGAGCTGTCTGGCCTGCTACAACACTTCAGTCTGTGACTGATGTTTATGGTGTCTCCTGAGCAAATAAAAAACAAAGTACTTGAGAACTTCACTGGATGTTTGTGATTGAGTCTAGCAAAGCCATCCTGACCCAGCACACATCTCTGGGAGGGTGTTAGTTGTGGTTGAACAGTGAAGTCTCTCTCTGAGAACAAACTATTAAAAACCAAAAAGTTAAAAAAGATGACTTTACCTCCTCCTACTTCGCATCTTTTCGTGCTTTTGCCTTGAGGCCTGAGTGCTCTCTGAGTTGCCATGAAGGAACTCTAAGTCACAGTGTGGTTTTACAGAGACCTGGCAAAGACAGTGATGGGCATTAGTGACAGTCTGGGCTGCAGGAATCCTCAACAGGTACTAACACATTCCTTGTCTTCCAAAAACATCTTCAAAAAGTTTTTATAAACCAATAGCTGCAGTTAAACTACTGTCAAAAGACAATTCTAAGAGGACACCTCTGCATGTATTTAGGAAAATAACACTTTGCAGCAATAAACAGGATTTCTAGTAAAGACTGCAGCGTTCTTCCCAGATGGAACCACACTGAACCATAAATACAATATCATTACTGTGACCTGACATTTAATACCTGTTGTTATGATGCTGCTCAGTGTTACAGAATTACAGGTGATCACGGGATCTGGCTTTCACTGCAGGGCATTTTGGTGAAGCTTTTGTAAAAGATAACATACCTATCAATTATTTGTAATTAAAAAAATGGAACATGCCTTGAGAACCCCAGCTGGGAGCAGGTGAACACACGGGGTTTAAGCCTCTCCTGAGCTGCCAGCACGCCATGTCCCTCGGGCTGCTGAGGTCACCTTGGGCAGGTGGGGACACCCCACCCCTGCTGCCTCTCACGTGACTTCCCCAGCCTGGCACCACGGGCTGTCCCGTTTAACCCCAATAAATCAACATTCTACAGCGGTCCCAGCAAGGCAGAAACAGAACATTTGATTTTTTTCCTTAACTGATAACAGCCAGACCTAACTTTTTGATGCTGTTCCACGCAGGTGTGATGTTACTGGAAATGCTTTTGTGAGCTCAGAGCAGAAACACAACTAGGGCTGTACCTGTCGCAAGCTGGATAATTCCTTTTCAATCCGTGCTTGTTTAGACTTGGCAAACTGATAAAGTTCATCCTTCCTCTGTGCAATCTCCACTGTTTCAAAACACAGACAATTTTTTTAATTATTTGAAGTGAATGGACTCAAAGCAAGTGCTTTTGCTAATGTTGTGCCTGTTGCAGAAGGTGGTGCTGAACCAAACCAAAAGCATTTTCTTAAGTTCAATGGATTCTGTTTCCCCTTCAAATAAAAAGAGCACAAAACCCATAAAACAACTGAACAATCAAGTATTTTCCTTCAACTTTTCCTCAGCACCTGAATTCATTTTACTAGCAGCAATAATGTGCATCATTGAAGGATTTATTTAACTGTCTTAGAAAGGAAATGAAAGGGGAAGGGGGAAAGGAGAAAGGGAAGATGGGAAAAGGGGGAAAACCAAAGCAAAGGTATCATGAAGAACAAGCTGCACTTTACCAAGGCCTGTGTATTAAACCAGCCTAAACCAAACATCACTTAAAGAAAAGCAAGACTGAAGTGAATTTGTAACGTGCTGCTTGTGTACAAATGCCAGAGGGAGGGATGGGCTGGTGATTTCACAGGGCCTAAGCTTTAGGTTTTGCATGGGGCTTCTTTTCAGCAGGTCCCCATTTCCTATGCAGAAGGGAGAAAGCCATCCCCAATAATGGTACTAAACCAGAGCAGACATGAAAGTCTCAAAAAATGTCAAGAGAGAATCCTCTGAGCCATTTATTTCTCCCTGTGTAATCACTCTGGTGAACTCTGTGCTTTCAGAAGGTTCTATAACCTGTCCCTGCAGCAGCCCCAGATATTGCTTTCATACAAGAATAGCACACAAGGGATATTCTTTTATTAAACTGCAAGGAAGGCAGATAAAGAGCTACCTCCTTCACAGATATTAGTGAATTGATGTCCAGAAGCCCCTGAGCTGTAGAAAGCTAAGGCATGAAAAGCCCAGCCTTACCTGCAAGTGCCAGCTTATTCCTCAAGCAGCCATTCTGGTGTTTCAGGTGAAGGATTTCTTCCTGTTGCTTACTGTTTTCCTCCATCTTTTCAGAGAGGACGTCTATAAAACCAAATGTAGTGTTTCCCAGAATGAAAAGGAACCGTGCTGGTCTAATCTAAATTAGGAGTCCAACCTAAACATTTACCTTTCAGCTTATTTGTTTGAAGCATCAGATCTTTCAGTGTCAGTTTGAGCTCCTTCTGTTCTCTGTTGAGACAGAAATCCTCTGACTTCACTGCACGCAATGCATTTTCCAGCTTTTTTAATTTGAATGTGAACTCAGTAATGTAATCGGTTGTTTCAATTAAAGCATCATCCTGAAACAGGAAACAGAATGTATTCTTAATTTTTATACCAAGAATGGATTTTGACAAACCAACAGTACATCCCACTGCTGTAGTTACAGTCACTTCACAGATTTTCTTCTGCACTCTTGAGGAATGAAAAACTAAAATCAAAGCCTATTTCTGAAAATAAGCCAGTTTATTGCTTATTGACCACTTTCCCCTTCTCACACAAGCCTAAGAATTAAACACAAGTAAGATCAATCCCTGGGGTATGATCCTACCCCAGTTTGACCACATTTAGTGCCCAGAGGATGACAGATGTTACCTTCAGCCTGAGCATAGTGAGGAGCTCCTGTTCCCTCGCTTGCAGCTGGCCTGTTTTAACAGCCAGTTCCAAAACTGAGCAGTGGAGATTCTGATTCTTCTCCTAGTGAACACAAATAAGTGTCAGCTACTGCTTCAGTCATTCAAAGTCAGGATTTTCTCCAGCAAACGTGTCCACAAAGCTATTTAAACATTGTGAATGGCAATGTGGGATTCTGAGCAAGCTGGAGAAAAGAGGGATGGAGTCAAAATTGTTCCCCAATTTGCTTGTGATCAAGGGCCTTAATACCCTGCATGTCTTGGGTCAATTAGACAGATGAAATGCAGAAAACTCCTTTAATTCATTGCACAGAGAGGAAAAATTAGCCCAATCATACAATCATTGCCAAATCTCTTTAAAAAATTCGAGAACCCTTGAACACCAATGATTTTCATACCCTTAAATCAGAATGTTGCAGTTCATCAGAGTCATCAAGCTCTAAATCAAACCTTCCCAAATCCCTCACCCAGTCCTGCTCTGGGCACGGCACTGCCTGTGCAATCCCACAGCCTGACAGTTTTGGAGGCAAGCTGGTTCTGAGCAGCGTTCCCCAAAACCAAGCAGATGAACAGCAAACTCCAAATTGTAGCTTAGAAAAGTTCAGCCCCTCACCCTTTTCCCCCCAGTGAATCAGAGCTGTCTTTAAATCCAACATTACTGTACTGAAAGACAAATGCAACTCAGGAGCCCTAACATGAATTATTTATTCACCAGTCAAATTCCCAAACGCCACTGGCATCCTGTACATGCACAGACTGCAAAGCCAGCCCATTACTCAAGCCCTACCTCCAGAGCCTGGCACTGAACAGATGAATCTGTTACTTTTTGAGTCAGCTCTTTAAACTTCTGTTGTGTATTTTCCAGCGTTGCCTGACTGTCATTCTGCTGAGATTCTAAGAACTTTAACCTTTTGGTCAGTGATTTTATAATTGTATTTTTGTCGTTCAGCTCACCTGGAAAAAAAAAAAAAGGGGACAAGGTTGTCTGTGAGAAAACAGCTCAGAGACGGTCATGCAATTTTTGAAATCTCAGAAACAATTCAATCCAGTGCTTTAAAATGTTGTGACTCAGAAATGAACAACTGTGCAGAGCTGCCAGGTGTCTCCACTGGGTGGTTTGTGGATGATGTCAGAACTGAGCAGCAGAACCTCAGGGCACAGGCTCTGGAGAACACCAGCACATTGCAAATTGTTCTCTCCCTCCCCATTTATTTAATCAGGTTATTTTTTGATGAATTCACAGAAGCAATTTACACACTCGAATGAGAAAGAGCTTTTTGATTATCACAACCCCTTCAAGCCCAGACCACTTTAGTACCATGGTGGAAGTTCAGACCTCAGAAAGACACCACAATTCAAAGGGTGAAGGGTAGGAAATGGTTCCTTATAGGACTCAGAGCTTTACTGAAGAGTGAAAGCACCCGAATGTACTCAAAAGACCACGACCTTATCCTTCCCAAGCACAACACTCACTGGTCAACAAGCTGCAGCGCTCTGCTAAGGTGAGTATTTTGTGGCGGTCGCCTTCCCAGGCCTGGATGTGCCTCTGGTGCACTGCAACCATGTCATTGAGCTCCCTGTCACGCTCCTTCAGTTCGGCAATTAAGAGCTGCAGTTCTCGCCTCTGTTTCTTAATGATGCTGTTCTCAGGATACGGGCTAAGTACCTACAAAAGGTGAGACACGGGATGCATTTCAATGCAAGGAAGCGACCAGTTCTCTGGCGACAAACTCGAGGGGTTTATTTTGAGCTGAAACACGCTTATCTTACAAACAGAAACCCTGTAATAAAACCCAGAATGTGGTTTTATTACAATCAAATAGTTAATTAACTCAGGAATTATTTTCTTTAGGCATACCGTGGGGGTTGTAAGGGAGCAGGTCCTGTCTGGGGCTGGTGCCAGGGACAATTTGCGTTTGGGAATAGGGAATTATGAAAATTGATTAATGATATGGCTGAAATGGGCCCCCACGCGTGGCAAGCTCTTTGTGTGCAGAGGAAAGTGGTCATTCTGACCAGAAGAAAGTGGTCATTCTGACTAAAAGAAAGTGGTCATTCTGACCAGAAGAAAGTGCTCATTCTGACCAGAAGACCCCCGTAGAGGGGGTCATGGCAAATCCAACCAGAAGAGGCCCACTCCTCTTGTTATACTAACAAGGCAGGACTCTGGGGACACATAAACCCCATGATTTTTGGGGTGTGGGTGTGCTTTTTGGACCTCCGTGGCCCCCAGCAGGTGCTGGATTAGAAACTTTCCTTTTTCTGCTGAACTTCTTTATCTCCCGGATATTTGTATCCTAAGGAATGAAAGAGTTTCCCCACAGCTCCCAGACAGCTCCTCACGGAGGCGTGTCCCTCCCTGAAGGCCCCTCCTCACCCAGCACACGAAGCGGCACCACCCGCTCCCCGGGACCCAAAAATCCCTCCCCAAAAACCTCGCTGCGCTTTACCTGGGACGAGGCCGAGCACAGCAGTGAGGAACTCATGGGGGACCGGCGGGCCCTGGGGGGCAGCGGGACGCCTGAGGGGCCGCCTCGGCCACCATGGAGGCCGCAGGGCCCGCCGAGCCGCTGAGGGAGGCCGGGCGGGCGGGGCCGGGCCTGCCCGGGCCTCAGCGGGCAGCGCTGCCCCCGCACGGCCCGTGGGGGCGGCTGGCGGCGGTCGGGGCGGCGCTGCCCGAGCGAGGGGGGATCGCCGTGCCCGCAGTGCCCGCAGTGCCCTCAGCACGGCCGCGGACACCGCCCGGTCACCGCCCGGCACGGCGCCGTTGGTGGCAGCGCCCCCCCCGCGGGGAGACGGGACACGGGTTCGAGTCCCGGGGGGGACGGTTCGGGTCCCGGGGGGGATGGTTCGAGTCCTCGGATCCGGGTTTGAGTCCCAGGGGGGACGGTTCGAGTCCTGGGGCTGAGGGTTCCAGTCCCGGTACTGCAGGTTCGAATCCAGGTGCTAAGGGTTTGAGTCCCTGTAGTGCAAGTTCGAGTCCTGGTACTCTAGGTACGAGTCCGAGGATCGCAGATTCAAGTCCCAGAATCTTTGGTTGGAGTCCCGGGGACAGGGTTCGAGTCCCGGTACTGCAAGCTCGAGTCCGAGGATCTTGAGTTTGAGTGCCGGGGCTGAGTGTTTCAGCCCCAAGACAAAGGGGTTCCAGTCTCAGGATCGCAAGTTCCAGCCCCAGGATCCAGATTCGGGTCCCAGGATCACGAGTTCCAGCCCCAGGATCATGAATTCCAGCTCCAGGATCCAGATTCGAGTCCCAGGATCACAAGTTCCAGTCCCAGGATCCAGATTCGAGTCCCAGGATCACAAGTTCCAGTCCCAGGATCCAGATTCGAGTCGCAGGATCGCAAGTTTCAGTCCCAGGCTCGCAGGTGCAAGTCCCAGAAATGAGGGTCTGAGTCCCAGAGCGGCCAGTTCGAGTCCCAGGTCTGAAGGCTTGAGTCCCAAACCCCACTGGCAGGGCTAGGGCTGCTGGAAAAACGTGGTAATTAATAATGTTGTTAACAGGGTGAGACTAAGAGTAAGAGCCCAGTGGGATGCTACAGGTTGGAAGCGACTCCCTGCATGTCTTAGTTTATGAAAACCAGACGGATGGAATGCAGAATACTGCTTTACTTCATTGCATAAATTATCCCAATCGTGATCATTGCCAAATCTCTTAAAAATATTCAAGAACCCTCGAATACCAGTTATTTTCATACCCTTAAATCAGTTTCAGAATGTTGCAGTTCATCACACTCATCAAGCTCTAAATAAAACCTTCCCAAATCCCTCACCCAGTCCTGCTCTGGGCACGACACTGCCTGTGCAATCCCACAGCCTGACAGTTTTGGAGGCAACTTGGTTCTGAGCAGGGTTCCCCAAAACCAAACAGATGAACAGCAAACTCCAAATTGTAGCTTAGAAAAGAATTCCAAACATTAAATGGGACAAGTACAGAGAAAGCTCTCTCTCCAGATACACCATTCCTGACTACAGAGATACAGTCATCTCTTGAGATACACTATTCTCAACTAAACCCATGGTTATCAAATAAAGATCACTGAAAAAATGACCTTTACAGGTAGAGAACAGGGTGTGTGACACTTCACCCCCTTGCTTTTCAACTCCCTGTGACAGGAACACGTCACTTCCAGGACTCTGCCACCAGGGAGCATTTATTGTTACTAAATGGAGCAGTGAAATAAAAAGCACCAAACTGATGCCTGAGGCTGTCTGTGGGTGTACAGAGAGCAGCATGTGCAGCTGGAACCCCCTCACCTGCTAACAGGGCCCCTGGAATAGTGCTCACTATTAATTTGTGTTCATTACTGCCATTCTTGAACTTGCAGCACACTAAAAGCACAAAGCCACTCCAACTGCCTCACCTAGAAGCTCAGCAGGGCTAGGAGGTGGTTTGGAATTATGAAAACAGGTTAAAATTTCAAGTCATACTCACATATTCCTTCAGTGTTTCCACTTAGTAGAATAAATAATTCAGTTGGCAGTGACCTACAACAGAACTGCCTGACCACTTCAGGATTCGTTGTCCTTTCAGTGTTAACAAACCTTAACATTTGCTCCATTCTGATTTCTAAAATTCTCTGCAGGTAAACCAGAGTGTCTACATCAGCCACATTCACTTAAGCTCAGCAGAAAGGACAGCAGATGAGTAACAAACTTTAAGGATATAAATTCTTCTTTTCCTGTAAGATAGTTAGAGGAAAGTGAATGTAAAGAAACCCAGAAACTATTCAGTGAGGAACAGTAATTTTATTTAATCTACTTCATGCGTAAGCATGGTAGAACCCCGATTTAACTTTGGCAAATATCACAAAAAAAAACCCAAACAAGCAGCCTATACAGAACAGTGAAAATGCCAAGGATATGGGTTCTCCACAGTTTCACTGCAGAGCAAATGGAATTAGAAGCCTCACTTTGGCTATATCATTTATAACCATTTAATTAAATAAAGGTAGTCTTTCAGTATCACTTCTTGACTTCTCCAAGATCTTCAATGCTATCATCATCCACCTAGGGGAAAAAAAAGGCAAAACACAGTAAATTAAGTGTATTTTCTTCTTACATGCTTCATTCAGCATTCACCCCTGTACATGCAGTGAAGTGTGAGAGAAGTAAACAGCAACACCCCAAATTCCCTGCTGTGAATTCCATGTGAATGACATGTGCTCACAGGACACAGCTGAGCCTACAGGGCTCGGAATAAAGGCAGGCCTATGGAGTTATTTCAGAAAGAATTCCACTCGGGAAATACCAGGACCAGGGAGAGGCAGAGAAAGCATTTGCAATTACAGCTCTCAACCATCAATTTTGGTCCAACCCCAAATTAGCTTTTCTTATGAAGCACAAGTGTGTGGGGTTTGTGTTTGTTTGTTTGGTTTAATTTTGCAATATTTTAAGAGGTGATGAAAAATAGGATGTCAATGTAAGAATACTTAGACTTTCACCGTTAAGAAATGGTCACAGAGAGGCCTCAGGTATTTGACAGCTGGTCTTATTCTGACTTGCCTCCCTCACTGTGAGGTGGGAATGCAGCAACTGCTCTTATTTTTGTGCAACAATCTGTGCTGCCAAAGATGAAACCCCTTCCCAAAATCATTGGAAAGTCACAGGCTCCTGTGGAAAAGTAGAGTCCTGAGAGGGTTTCTTACCTCGGGCCACTTCTCCTGGATAACATCAATAATGTCATCTGTAAAATCCCCCTGAATGATGATTTCGTCTTCTCCTGTTACTGAGGCACCGCAGGAAAATTTCTGAGCAAAAAACCTTTGTGCTTCCTTAAGATCGATTTCTGTTGGGGGCAAAATGGACAATTTAAGCACAGTCACTGTCATAAAAGTATTTTCTCAAGTTTAAAGCCAAAATCTTGTTCTAACTGCTGCAAAAGTAGTGGCAGTTTACAGCTGAAGCTTTGCTACGGTTTCCATTGAAAGCAAAGTCTGTTGTTTACACCCAAAACATCTGACTCTACAGACCCAGCAAATGCTTCAAGGTAAAATCTGCTGAATGTCCTCTCCATGTTCTGTTATAAACACCAAGGGGTTGTTTGCAGCAGGACAGCATTGTTGGTAATCATTTGACTGCCTTATCAGAAAGGCAGTTCAAGCCTTACTTAAACAGCCTCAAGAATAGGTGAAGTTAATAACATATTTACGAGTTTGATGGAAATAAGAATTTCTTTGAAAATAGAGATCTTTATAATTAAAGACAATAGACTACTCTGAAGTCTAACAAGTGGACTGCTATGGGAAACCTTGTTTCAAAAAAACCATAGCCCTATTTGTTTGAAAAAACAAGGAAATAAGGACCTGAACAATCTATCCCTGAGGGAAGTTCAGTGTTCTTTGGAACTGCTAAAAGCACCCTGGGCCTTTCACCTGACACAGATAGAAGGAGATCACTCAGTGGAATACAATCAGAAGAAATACCATGAGGTTAAAGGCAGGCACATCTAAAACCAGGAAAAAATGTGACTCACCAAATGTTGCCAGCCCACACACTCTCGTGACATATTTTTTCTTTGCTCTGGGAATTTTGGCTATTGTAACTTTCTGTGGTACAGTCTTCTTTTTCTGTTTTATCTGACCTCTTCCACCTTTAAAAGAGAGCATAAGGTCATGTACTTAGCTAAATGATGTCACACTTCATCAAAGTCAAAAACATATAAGGTCAGGTTTAATCCCTAAAAATAAAGAAACTTATCTCCCCAACTGTGTTGGTAACAAAAATGTATTTGGCACATTGCCTCAGGTTTATTATTATGTAAGAAACATGCCATATCATCAAAGCTCAGTGTTAAGAGAAATAATACATACATCTCAAATGTATGCATTCAAATACAGGTTGCACAGCAGAACCCCACTACAATTAGCAAAAAAGGGCTTTTCCCCACACTTTACTAATCACGGTGTTTGGTCTACATTTAACTGCTCTTTCAGGAACTGTTGTAATCTGGGGAACAATTTGTTATTTTAATGTTTTTCAGGAGTTCAGCATCCCCAGGGACTGTGTCCGGGGCAAAGCAGCCTCCTCATGTTCCTCTACTGAGGCCACAACTGGGTTACACAGCAGGTTAAATTCCAGATGCCCCTGCACGACCCCAGAGTGAACCAGACCCTGGCACAGGAGCCAGCAGCAAACACCACACCTCTGAAACAAGGCATGATTGAACATTATCTTTCCCACTGTCTGTTTCCAGGCCGACCTCTGACAACACTTCACACATCAGGCATTGATTAGTCTGAGTAAAACATGCAAAAGATACACCCCACTAATTAGGATTCTTCAAGGCAGATTAAGATCTCTGCTAACTTCATGTACAGTGATCAAGTTACTCCAGGGTACCCAAAGTTTCATGTTCCTGAGCCTTCCCAGCATGAAAACCTAAAGACTTTGTAACAAGCAAACTAGTTCCTGTGACTGTTTTTCTAACATGCAGCACTTTCAATTCTATTTTATTATAAATTGATGTCTGATAATTTTAAGACAGTAAATTTCTGTCTTAAAATTGCTTCAGCAAATTCCTGCAGTGCCTTTGTAAGTTTAGGCTTGTTTTTCCTCACCTCTCTTTATGCTCCATCCTAAACCATCATACTTTACACCATCCTGTAAGTTTTCATGAAACTTTAGATACTATGAGAAAATCCCTAAATATTTTAAACACTATTACTTTAGAATCAAACACCAGACTGAAAATTAACCATACCACCACACACAATAAATTAATGTTGAAAGAAAATGTCCTGAAATCTCTGGGAAAAGCATCCAAGCTACAGAACATAACATACTGTTGCCACTACCAGAATGAAAGGAATTTGTGCTCTGGTCCAGGCCAGCAGGTGAGGAAGGGATGCCCCAAACTGCCTATAAATCAGTACCACAATCAACTATTTAGACCTTGCCTCTCTTTTGCTTCTTCTTCTCTTCTTCTTCTCCTGCCACAGTTCCTTGGCCTTCTCCAACCCCAGCTTCCTGTTTAGGTGAATTTTCTTAAGCACATCAGAAAGGAGAGAGGGGAAAAAAGAACAAAATTAGTGGTCAGACACTCACAGCCTTACAGGAACAGAACGGTACAATGATATTTTGATAAATCAGTAAACTCTGCTGAAGTGCAGCAGCCCCTTGACTCTGTGTGTTACTTCATTAGAGCACTTATGCAAATGAAATGAATTATAATGTTAATATTGCAATTCCAAATGCAAATGAACAAGTTCCCTATTACTGATGAACTTTCCTCCTGCCATTCACAGTAGACTGGACAGACATAAAATCCAATAAACTAACTTTGATGAGAAACAAGAACATGGGTGACTGTTTACAGCAGGAACCCTGAGAAAGCTCAAATATTATTAGTGAAACTACACATTGATTATTTAGTGTTTTCTGATATTATCAAACATAGTTCACAGCATCTAAAAGCATGGTAGTTTCCTAAGAAAACTATTAAACTTCCATATGATACAGCAGGAAAAGGCAAAAGATGAGAACTGGACAAGCTCAAAGATTTCTGAATATGTCTGAGAGTACGTATCAGTTGGAAAACAGGTAAGAATCTTACCTACTGTAAGTTTTGCAAACTCATCTGGAAAATTCTTTTCTAACCACTGTCTGCATTTAGTCACATCAGGCATGTATTCACAGTACTAGAGAAAAGTCATATGAATGTTGTTAGTGGGAGAAGGACAAAATACATCACAAATACACAAAAATACATTTGCTATTCAGCTCAGCCATTTCTCCTTAAGATGACTGAATACAAATATTAGCACATAAGAAACCTTATGTTATCCTAAAGATGACAGTGGCTGAAGCACAGAGCTGCCACAATTAAGAAAAGACAGAAAATACCAGGAAGAATCATCACAGTCAGGAATCACAGGACAGAGAGAAGAAATTTAACTCAACAAGAAATTTAACTCAACAAAAAATTTAACTCACCTCTGTTGGCAACGAACAGACTGGAGAAAGAAGGGGAAACAAAAAAAGAACAGATTACAAAAAGAAGTTCTCCACTTACAGCCTTAGTATTAAATTCTAAATCAAAGAATCACAGAATATTCTGAGTTGGAAGGATCCCACAAGGATCATTGAGTCCAACTCTTAGCCCTGATTACATCATAACTTCTGGTTATAACCCCACACTGACTCAAACCCATTACTTTATTGATGCCACTCCACATTTTAATTCCTCTCTCATTAGACCTGTGCT
This sequence comes from Xenops minutus, assembly GCA_035221455.1. Lineage (NCBI taxonomy): Eukaryota > Metazoa > Chordata > Aves > Passeriformes > Furnariidae > Xenops > Xenops minutus. The sequence continues at coordinate 11,670,590 of JAWWEE010000034.1, read as the reverse complement.
CACATGCTCTGCATTAGGATAAACCCATCACAGCAAGAGCAGCCAGTCAGCTAGGGAAGAGGATGCCTAAAGCTTTGGGAGAAGTTAACAGAAACACCAGTTCTACCTGAGGCAAAAGACACACCCAATAAAATACCACGTCGTTTGGTCAGCTTTCCTTTCTCCAAGAGCTGCCAAAGTCCCAAAGAGGGACTTGGCCCCACAACCACCCAAACCAACGTGCAGACTTTCACACACAACAGGGACTATTTCCTAACCCCCTGCAACTGTATTCAAGCCCAAAGCAAAATGACAAACCTATCCAAAAAACAACCTAAATTATTTACTTCCCTTTAAATTTCACCCACATAACTACAAACATCATGAGTAAAGAGTAATTCTACACGCAGTGCAATTACTTTCATGTATTCCATTCCTTATTGTCATACTAATGCTCAGAGGCCTTTTCTGTGCTTTACTGGCTTTCTGCAGGAAGAGAGCTGAGCTCCCACTCCTTTCATACACAGGAACCTCTGTCTGTCAGGTGGGAAGATCCCTACATTTCACCCAAAATTCCTGGGAGAAAATACACAACAAAGCTGTTTCAGAAAAATGATCAGAAGGGTCCAGTTGTCCACAGTCCAGCTTCTCCATAAAATCTGACCAAAAGAGACTCCCTGGCTCTCTCTTCCCTCACAAACAGCACATTGTAGGGATCATGGACAGCTGGCCCTCCAGCACTTGCCTCCACAGTAGAGGACCCGCAGGGGGTAGTCGGCGTCTGACCTGGCCCCGCTCCTCCCGTCCCCTCTGCAGTCAGGGACCACGGGCTCGGCGACATCCGTGGCCATGTCACACGCCTGCGGGTCACAGAGCAAAACAATCAGGACCCACTGATTGTTGAAGTCAGTCCCATCCCTTCCCAACTCAACAGGAATCCCAGGGAGAGCAGCTACAATTGCAGGAAGCGTAAGAGAAAAAATAGGAGTCAAATAATGAAAATATATACAGAAAATAGCTAGAAAAGATACTAAACAGTATGGAATTCTAGCACATTAGGAAAAGAAACCCTGAAGTGCCACAAAATGCAGCACAAAATGAGGAAAGATGTGTGAGAAGCCCACAGGGAATTACAGAACTCCAGGTTAAGCTCAGAGTGAGCTCACATTAAATCAGTGCCATATGAACAGTGGAGGAGCAGGGGGAGGTACCAGAAAAGGTGTCATTTAAGGAAAGGGTCATTTAAATCAGTGCCTGAAGAGTTACAGTCTGATCCAAGGACACTGGGGAAAAAGCCCCAAACACCACAAAACAAGCAAACCAAACTCAACTCACTAATGGACTTAATACTGCTTTCCACACACGTTTTCAGGGCAAGGGGCTTAGAAAATAGGAGTGAACAAGGAAAGAGTTTGGGACACATAAGAAGTATCCCAGGGGCCATGGGAGCAAACAGGGTATGTGTGAGGGAGCCTGGGAGCTGGGAATTGAGGAGTGCTAAGGGAAAATGCAGGGCAGGGGGACAAGTAGATGGTCACAGTGAGGGTGGGGATGCTGGGGTACCCGTGGAGACCCCAAATGGGGTCATGGTGGGGATCAGGGATACGGTGGGATGGGGGGCAGAGCTGAGGGATGAGGGGATAGAGCTGAGGGGATGGGGCACAC